>JALPQD010000195.1:0-80000 GCA_023101885.1 Typhlomys cinereus
GGGCGGATGCGACCAACAGAAAACTAAGGATAAATGCGGTTCGATTTGTTGTCTAACGCTGATGACTTGAGACTGGTGTCCCCCCCAAGGCCGGGCGAGCTCCCCCCCTTGTAATTATATTTTTATTAACATCAATCTATACGGCTGGAGCGGGTGAACTCGGTTGCACTCACCCTGGAGAACATAAAATTCCCCATACCCGAGAATAGCACCTTTAAGGAAATCAATGGTTTACTGACACATAGATCATTTGTGGTTGGTAATCGAAAGGAGGAGGTTTGAAATTTGCTTCCCGCCTTGGCGTCCGGCCGCAGGCGATCCGGACCCTTCCCTCCTCCCTCCCTCCGAGGGCATCATTTTGGTTTGGGGGGAGGACGGAGATTCGAAAAAAATCCCGGTAATTCAGCTAAATCTGGTCCTCCCTCTTCCTCCCGGGCCAGAACCGCCCCTCCCCGCCCCAGGGGCCGCGAGGACTGACCACCCCACCCAGGCCTCCGGGGGTCCCCCCAACCGGCCCCCACAGCCGGCCCCTGAGCCACGGAAGTTCTGGGTGAAGTCCTGGCCTGGTGCTCTACCGGGATGTCGGCGTGCACGCCCCCTTGCATGGCATTGCCAGCCAGCAGCCCCCTGCGTGGCATTGCCCTCCCCCGGCAGCCCCTCGCGTGGCCATGTGCCCCCCAACAAGCCCCCCTCGCGTGGCATTTGGCCCCAACAGCCACCTCCTGGCATGGGCCCCGAGCCCCCTCGCATGGAGATGCCCCCAGCAGCGACCATCGCATGGCATGTCCCCAGCAGCGACTCTTGGCAGGCAGGTGGTCCCCGGTACCCCCCCACATTGCAGATGCCCCCAGCAGTCCCCCCTCACATGGCGGCCCCTCAAGCTCTTCCCCGTGGCAGATGTCCGCCCCCCGAACAGCTTTCCCTCACTTCCTCCTCGCTGGCAACCCCCCCAGCAGCCCTCGCTCCACGGTCAACCCTCCTTAATGGAAGCTTCCGTCATACAGCCCACCCGCAATAGCTTCTTCCCCCTAACAGAACCCCCAATCCCGTCAGCCCCGCGCCCGCAGGAATCCGCAGCCGCCCCGGCGCAGCGCGCCCGCCCGCCCCGCGACGCGCGAAGTTCAACTTCCTGGCGCGGCGGCCGCGCTGGGGCGACTGCCTGAGCCCCCGACGGATCGCGGTGTCGGGGGTGGCGCGTACCTGAAGCCTGTCGCGCGTCGGGCTTGAGCGGGAGGCCGGGCCGAGGTGTCCCGGGGCGCCTGCGGCGGGGCCGGGAGGTGTGACGCACCGCGCCTCCCAAAACGTTCCACCTCCGCCCTCCGGGGAGCGCCCACGGGCGGCGCGAGCGTGCCAGTGCGGCCCGCGCCGCGCTGCATCCGCGGCGGTGCGGCGCCAGCGGCGCGTGGGGCCGGGGGCCGCGCGGGCGCGAGGAGCGCTGGGGGCGACCTGCGGGCCGCCCGCCGCGGTGCCCCGGGCCGCAGCCTGCTCACCGCGTCGCCGCCCGGGGCAGAGACCTCGGGGAGGCGCCCGGGCCCCTGACTGCGGGAGGAGCACTGGCCAGGAGCCGCGGCCGCACCTGGCGGGAGCCCAAGGGCATTGCTAACCCCTGGGCCCGAGAGTGCCTCGAGCTTGGGGCAAACACGAGAGGGCCGGGACACCCTCCACCGCCCGCGGGGAATCCAAGTCGCCTCCCAGGTAGAATGGTTTTAGTTCTCCAGCCCTTTAAGTACGGGAGTTAAGAGCTCCGAGGACACTGCTTTCGGCGCACACTTCTGGACCAGGACGGATGGTATTAAACGGTCCACAGTACCAACGCTCAGAAACCACGCCACCCAACCCCACCCCCCCCCACAACACACCAAACGCCGTGTCTCGATAAAGAAGTCTCTTGGGAAAAAAAATGCCTGGCCAGCCCCAAGGCAGGTCCCTGTCTCATGGGGCCCCACGCCACCCCCGATCCCACATTCCCGCTGGGCATGGACAGAGTGAGAGAATCCTAACAAGAAGGGTCCAAAGAAGTAGTGGGCGGATGTGCCCCAGGTGTACCCGGCGGGACTTGCCCTGCTCAGGTGGGGGCGAGCTGAGTGCTTCGCTGGCCGGCAGGAAACAGGCGTGATTTGTCCGGGGGTCCGTTTCGTCGTCTGTCTGTCCTTCCAGGTCTAAGACAGGGAGAAGCAGATGACGCGTGCTTGCGGGCCGGCAGGTACCCCGTGGCAAGCAGAGCCCACTGCCCGCAACGTCGGCCCGCTCGCTGCAACACTCCTGCTGCTCTGCTGTCTAGCCTCTGGTAGTTGTTATTTCGCTCTTTATTATCCAACCTTTTAAGTGAAAGTTGAATGTGCTGAATCATGAATCCTTCTGGGAAGAGAAAAGGATTTTGTGGGCCATTGTATATAGTAAAAAGCACTCTTGGAAATGCAACCCAGAAATGTCTTTATTATGAGATAGCTTAATGTAAGAAGAGAACTAATATACGAAATATTCCCCCGTTGTCAGCTTCACTTGTACGGAATCATTTATAATGTAGCCAGCACGAAGCCGTGTAGGGCAATATACAATATTTCAAGACATAAAATTAATCGCATGTGTTTTAATACAGCTAACATATATGAATGCATGGTGCCAGGCTCCAAGACGACGCAGCTTTGAGAAGATAAAGACACGTGCCCGGGCTGTGCTTCCATCAAACGGGGCTTCAAGACCACGAGAGATGGGCTTCAGATGGCTGCACCTCTGTGCCTCGAGTCATCGTGGTAGTGTCTCCAGCGTTCTTTTGTTCAGGGTGTGGATGAGTTGGCGTGGATAGCTGATGAGCCCTGGATCCATGTCCCCATACCAGGGAACATGTTCCTTCTTCTACTTTCCGTCCGTCCTGCAAGACCCGGCCCCAGTTACCCCTGTTAGCCTTGCAGTCGTCCTCTGAGCCCTTGGCCCAATGGCTGGAGCACCTTTCCCCCTAACTATCGCAGCCTCTACCCCCGACATCTTTTTTCCGAGTCGCACCTAAAGAAGAGCAATCCCAGCTGACTCTGCCACTGGGCCAGGAATATCACTGTGGTTTGTACTCTGAAAGCGTTTGTTTGGTGTTGCGGGAGAGAATATCGTCACAACTGTGGAGGTAGAGGACAATTTTCAGAAGATGCTTTTTTCTCCTCCATCTTCATAGGGATGAGAGGTGGATGAAGAACGGCTGATCATGTCAACGCTGAGCTGCTCTCGGATGCCTGGAAGAGAAGGATGTTGGTCACATGGATGTGCAAGGGAACTCACAGGCCCGACTACGCACTGGGGACAGTGCCGCGGTATCTGTTAATCTGCATAGAAACAACCTGTCGGCAGAAGGGATGCAGCGATTCTTGCCTTCCTCCTTTGCTAGGGACGTTCAGTTAGGCTAATTAGACCCCGTGGGTTGCATGGTCCTGGCAAGAGGTTGCTCTTGTGCAATTTGCAGTTGGGAGGCGCGTCCTAGCTCCTGGACACAAAAGAAAAATGCTTCTGAGACTTCTGCATGCGGGTAGGGCTTTCAGAGATTTGCACGTGCAGCCAAATTCTCTTGTGCGAATCAATGTCCTTTCCATCACACATGAGTATCAGTCACTACCCACTTCACCTGGAGCCTACACTCAGTCACACATCAGTGTTCAAACCTGTTTCGGTGTTTACTTTGATTTCTTTGTCCATAAAGGGAAGTGTGTGGCCCCGCTCCAAGCAGCAACTACGTAACCAAAGAGAGCCAGAGACTTGGCTCCATGCCCGATCCTCTGTTTGTTTTCTTAAGAACGCTATTTTAACACGAGCACTGTCCAAAAGAAGTAAGCGAAATGCCCATTTGTAAGCCTGGGTTGGTCTTGAACTTACTATGTCACCAAGGACGAGGTTGCAGTTCTGATCCTTCTCTCTCTGGTCTCCAAGTGCCACCACACTCAGATTATGTGAGGCTGGGGCTCAACCTGAGCCCCACCCCCATCCTGTAATGTTCAGTTCCTCATCTGGCTCTGTAGAGCCAGCAGGACGGCCTCCCAAGACGGCTTCTCTTGGCTTCTGGCGTCTGTGGTCCACAGAGGCACCAGTCCCCCTTGACTTGCAGACCCTTAGCTCCTTCAGGCCCTCTCCAGCCCCGCTGGACCTGCGGGTCAGAAGCTGTGTCTCCTGCACCCCTGCACTCGAGGGCAGAGGTGCCCCAGGTATAGCCCTCACGCTGTGCCTGTGAAACCCACCTCCTCCTGTGCTTTCCTGCAGCATCGAAGGGAGTGTTAGGACGAAGGGGTCCCTGGACATGGACCCGAACAGAGGACACGCAAGCTTGGTCACACTCCACAATTCAGACTTCCTAAGGGCCAGTGACCAAGGCTTTGGGTTGTGGGGGAAGGTTGAAACCCAGAACTGCCCACTGGAAAACTGTCCTCTGAGAGGAATGGGAAGCGGGATTTTGGCAGGGAGAGGAAAGGGAAGCTGGCTACAGGTAAGGATGGCTCAAGGTCAGCTTCAGGCCCATACATGTGGGAACAGGAGCAAACGGGGCCCAAGGACAGGACTGGGGGCAAGGGAAGTACCCTAAGGAAGGGAGACTCGGGGGAGTCAGTACATACAGTGCCTGTCCAGGAGTCTCAACCTCCAACCTTCCACTCCACCATCAACTTCATAATATTTAGGGCATCTGCTCAGAGCTGCCAGGGTCAGGGCGTCGGAGCGAGCGCTTCTCTGCCTAGTGGGGTGATGGGGTCCACATGCCAGGTCTATGGCCCTGGACGGGCCAAAGATTAAAAAGATATTTGTGAAAGAGCAGGATGTTTCTGGAAGAGAATGCAGGGGAAACATTAGGATTTGGAACTCTGCCGAGGATGTGAGATGATCATCACTAATTTTCCTTTTGGGGGCATCGTTCGAATTTATAGAGTAAGCGATTTCCTTTGTAATCAAGGAAAAGCAAAATGAAGCTGCTTCCTCCATTTATAAACCAGGAATAAAGAGGGGATGGGAAGGGAGGGAGGAGGGAAGGGAAGAAAGAGGGTAGAAAAGGAAGGAAAGGAGAGAGAACAGAGAGGGAAGCAGAGGGGGCTCCTTAGATGGGGCCAAAGGCAGCGAGAGCTGCGCCCCAGCTGCTGCCTTCGTGCCCTGACCAGGACCTGACGTTGGCCACTGGCTGTAAGCCACACAAGATGCCAGAGCCCGAGGGCGTAGGCCAGGCCAAGACCATCCCCACGGTAACCTGTCACCTGTAGCCAGGAGACAGGAGAGGTAGGCGCAGGCAGGGTCCCCAGAAATGCCAGCCCACCCAGGTGTGAGTGAGCCCGTCAAAGACACCCCATCCACAGTACTGTGGGGGGATTTGTTAAACAGCCTCATGTCATTTCTAGTCAGCTTCAGCGTGATTGTCTGAGTGCAAGAGACCCCACTGGCGAGGGTTAAGACCACCAGACTCAGGCCTAATGTCCTCTGGCCGAAGAGCCCTCCCAAGAGCTTCCCAGGCACCCAGAGCTGAGACAGCTGGCTGGGCAGAGCAGACCTCTGGGGGTCAAAGGGCTGGCCACGGGGACTTTGGGGAGCACAGGGCTGGCTACTGAGTCTCTGGGCAGCACAGGCGCTGACCACAGGGCCTATGGGGAGCACAGGTGTGCTGACCACTGGACGCACAAGCACACTGAGGCCCGGGACGCCCACGTAGAAGGGACTCGGGAAGGCTGCACTGCACTGGGCATTTGCACTGCGACAGCCGTCCACGAAGGTCAGGGTGGTGGACAGGATGCGAGTGTGTGCTCTCTAAGGGTAAGCTGTGTGCCCCCAATGTGTACTGCCTTTTACTGTTTGCTTATTTGCTTGTTTGTTTGCTTGCTTGTTTGCTTGTTTGTGTCATGTAGCCTGGGTAGGCCTCGAACTTGCTATGTCATTGAGGGTGAATTTAAACTTGTGAGTCCCCTGTTTCTTCTTTCCCAGGGTTGAGATTGCATGCATGGTCACCATTCCTTACCAATATACGTTGTCTATAATTTAAATTATCTTGCATGCAAAGGGGCTTCCCGGTACTTTTACAACATGGACTTGGTAATGTCAACTTGGTGCTGCAGTGTAAACTTGGGAGCGATGCTCAGACGCACAAGTCCTGGAATGGAACTTGGCTTTCAACCCGGAGTGATCGTGGGTAATTTGGACACAGACCCAAGCTGTGTCCCTGCATGAACTAAGTGCAAAGGGAAAACAGGTTGTCCCCTGACCAAAGAAACAGCTGCTTCTGCGGATGAGCAGACAGCTTTGCAGGAACAGATATGAGCTGCAGGGGCATGCAGAACCAGAAGTGCCAACTTTGTGACCATCAGTTCCCCTTCCCGCTCCTGGGCCTTGGCACTAGGGCAGTGAGGTGAGAGGTCACATGACACAGAGGGGCTGAGCAGGCCCACGTATAAAACTTACTAGTCTGGGCGGAGAGGTGGCTCAGGGGTTGATCAGCCGTTCTTCATCCACCTCTCATCCCTATGAAGATGGAGGAGAAAAAAGCATCTTCTGAAAATTGTCCTCTACCTCCACATGTGTGTGACGATATTCTCTCCCGCACACAAAAGAACGCTTTCAAGTTAAACACAGTGATATTCCTGAGCGCCAGTGCAGAGTCAAGCTGGGATTGCCTTCTTTAGGTGCTGACTCGGAAAAAGATGTCGGGGTAGAGGCTGCAGTCAGTTTAGGGGGAAAGGGCCAGCCATTGCAGGCTCAGAGGGACGACTGCAAGGACTAACCAGGGGTAACTGGGGCCGGGTCTGCAGGAGGAAAGACTAGAGAAGGAAAATGTTCCTGGCTCATGGGGACAGGGATCCAGGCTCATCAGCTACTCCACGCCAACTCATGCCACACCCTGAACAAAGAACGCTGGAGACACTCCCACGATGACCTCTGAAGGCACACGAGGTGCAGCCATCTGAAGGCCCATCTCTCAGTGGTCTTGAAGCCCCAGTTTGCTGGAAGCACAGCCAGGGCACGTGTCTTATCTTCTCAAAGCTTGTGTCTGTCTTGGATGCCTGGCACATAGCATTCAATATATGTTAGCTGCTATTAAAAACATGCGTAATTTTATGTCTTGAAATATTGTATATTGCCTAAACGGCTTCGTGCTGGCTTACATTAAAAATGATTCCCAAGTGAAGCTGACAAAGGGGGAATATTCGTTATTTAGTTCTCTTCTTACATTAAGCTATCATAATAAAGTACATTTCTGGGTTGCATTCTCCAGAGTGCTTTTTACTAAATAAATGGCCCAAAATAACTTTTCTCTTCCAGTAAGATTTCATGATTCAGCACATTCAACTTTCACTATAAAAGGTTGGAATAAAGAGCAGAAAACAACTCCAAGAGGCAGCAGCAGAGCAGCAGTGAGGGTTGCAGCGGGCCGAGTTGACGGGCAGGTGGGCTCTGCTGCCAGGGACCTGCCGGCCGCAGCACAGCGGTATCTGCGTCTACCCTGTGCTTAGACCTGGAAGGACAGACAGACGAAGAAACGGGGAAATCAGCTGTTTCTCTGCAGCCAGAGCACTCAGCCGCCCCCACCTGAGGCAGGGCAGTCCCGCCGGTCACGCGGGGCACATCCCGCCCACTAGACCCTTTTCTTGTTTAGGATTCTTCACTCTGTCCCATGCCCAGCGGGAATGGGGTGATCGGGGTGGCGGGCCCCAGTGGAACAGGGCTGCTTTGGGGCTGGCCAGGCATTTTTTTTCCCAGAGACTTCTTTATCGAGAACGCTGGCGTGGGTTTCGGCGTGGGTACTGTGGACCCGTTTCATCCCATCCGTCCTGGACCAGAGTGTGCGGCAAGCAGTGTCCTGGGAGCTGCTTAAACTCCCGCTACTTAAAGGGCTGGGAGACCTCAAACCATCTACCCTGGGGAGACTTGGAATCCCCCGAGGGCGGGTGGGAGGGGTGTCCCCGGCCCTCTCCGTGTGTGCCCCAAGCTCGAGGCACTCTCGCGGCCCAGGCGGGTTAGCAATGCCCTGGGGCTCCCGCAAGGTGCGGGCCGCGCTCCTGGCCAGGGCTCCTCCCGCAGAGGGGCCCGGGGCCTCCCCCGAGGTCTCTGCCCCGGGCGGCGAGCGCCGGGAGCAGCTGCGGCCCGGGGCACCGCGGCGGGCGGCCCGCAGGGTCGCCCCCAGGCGCCTCCTCGCGCCCGCGCGGCCCCCGCCCACCGCGCCGCTGCCGCCGCCCGCCGCGGATGGCAGCGCGGCGCGTGCGCACTGGCACGCTCGCGCCCGGCCCGTGGGCGCTCCCCGGAGGGCGGGAGGTGGGAACGTGGGGAGGCGCGGGGCGTCACACCTCCCGGCCCGCCGCAGGCGCCGCGACACCTCGGCCCGGCCTCCCGCCAAGCCCGACGCGCGACAGGCTCAGGTACCGCGCACCCCGACACCGCGATCCCGTCGGGGGCTCCGGCCAGTCGCCCCAGCGCGGCCGCCGCGCCCAGGAAGTTGAACTTCGCGCGTCGCGGGGCGGGCGGGAGCGCGGCGCCGGGGCGCGCTGCGGATTCCTGGGGCGCGGGGCTGACGGGATGGGGGTTCTGTTAGGGGGAAGGAGCTATTGCGGGGGGCTGTATGACCGGAAGCTTCCATAAGGAGGGGTGACCGTGGAGCGAGGGCTGCTGGGGGGTGCCAGGAGGAGGAAGCTGTTAGGGGGCATCTGCCACGGGGAAGAGGCTGCTGAGGGGCCGCCATGCTGAGGGGGACTGCTGGGGGCATCTGCAATGTGGGGGGGCTACCGGGGACACATGCCATGCCAAGAGCGCTGCTGGGGGCACATGCCATGCTGAGGGCGCTGCTGGGGGCATCTCCATGCGAGGGGGCTGCCGGGGGCCCATGCCACGCGAGGGGGCTGTTGGGGGCACATGCCACGCGAGGGGGCTGTTGGGGGCACATGCCACGCGAGGGGGCTGCCGGGGGCACATGCCACGCGAGGGGGCTGCTGGGGGCATATGCCATGCAAGGGGGCGTGCAAGCCGAATCCCGGGAGCACCCAGGCCAGGCCTTCACCCAGAACTTCCGTGGCGCGGGGCAGGCTGTGGGGGCCGGTGGGGACCCCCGGCGGCCTGGGCTGGGGTGGTCAGTCCTCGCGGCCCCTGGGGCGGGGAGGGCGGTTCTGGCCCGGGAGAAGAGGGAGGCACCAGATTTAGCTGAAGTACCGGGATTTTTCGATCTCCGTCCTCCCCCCAAAACAAAAGTGAGGCCCTCGGAGGGAGGGAGGAGGGAAGGTCGGATCGCCGGGTGCCGGACGCCAAGGCGGGAAGCAATTAAAACTCCTCCTTTCGGATTAACAACCACAAATTGATCGATGTGTCAGGAATACCATTGATTTATGAAAGGTGCTTATTTCTCGGGTATGGGGAATTTTATGTTCTCCAGGTGAAACCGAGTTCACCCAGCTCCAGCGTAGATTGATGTTTTAATAAAAATAAATAAAGGGGGGAGCTCGCCCGGCCTTGGGGGACACCGAGTCTCAAGTCACAGAGTTAGACTAACAAATCGAACCGCATTATCCTTAGGTTTCTGGTGGTCGCATCCGCCCCACGCGGCAGCGCGAGCGCTGCTTCGTCTGCCAAGTTGCGAGAGTGCCCCAAAGTTCCCTCCCGGGTGATGGGTGTTCCGGGAGCGCGCGGCGCGGGCGCGCAGGGGCCGGTGCCCGGCGGCGGGCGGCGCGGTGCAGGCGCGGGCGGAGCGGGCGGCGGGCGGCGGGCCGAGCCGCCAGGCGCCCGTAGATGGCGCCCTGGCCCCACGCTAGGCGCGGGAGCCGCGGCTCCTCCGGGCGGCGCGCGGGCGGGGCAGCCGAGGGTGCGGGGCAGCCGAGGGGTGCTGGACGCGGGCCCACCCTTGGGGGTCGCTTGAACCCGGAGAGCCGGCTAAGCAGAAGAAAAAGTGACGCTCGCGGCGGCCACTCTGCTGTCAGGCCTGGTCCTCGCCGCGGCGGGCAGGGGTCTGCCGGAGGTCGGCGGGCAGAGAGAAAGGCCCTCCCCTCCCGGGATCCCCGGACTCCTGGAGCTGCGGCCCAGCGGGGAGCCACAGCCCCTTCTTCTGGGCGTGCAGTCCCCGCGGACACAGGCGTCGGGCGAGGGTCGGCGGCTTGGCGGCAAGGACACCAAGTTCAAAGCCGCGGGTAGACGGCCCCAGAGGGCAGGTCCGGATGGCCAGGGGCCGCCCCCGCCCGCCCGCGCGCGGGGGGCACCGCTCGGCCAGGCAGGCCTGGCCGCCGCGGCGGCCGGCGCACTCAGCTTTGCAATGTAAATTTCAGTGGGACAAATTGCTTATTAATAGTCTAGAAGAGAAGCCGGCTTCTTTCTTTCTTCTTTTCTTTATCTGTTTTTATTTCTGCATGGCCCCTAGCTATGCTCTGGGCAGCCTCGCCGCACAGCAGCTTTCTCTTCATTTCAATATCCTAAAGAAAATGCAAATTTTCCAGTGTGGCCTTTTAAAAAGTTAAATTAGCAACAGCTTTAAGTGACTCCATTAGTATGGAAAACATACACATGTTTAATGCGGGGCGAGCTTCCTTTCAGTAGGACTCGCCCAGGTCTGTAAAATGTTAGCAGACCCCAGAGTTGGCCAAAAAATGTCAGCCCTGCCGAACGTGTGCCCAAAGCTACCGGGGCTCGCGAGCCGCTTTTCGCTGGCCGGAAGGGCTGGGCCGGCCGCCGTGGGAAGTCGGACCCTCCCCGTGGGCCGCTCGAATTCCTTAGAAGCCCAGAGTCGGTGGGCCGAGGGTCTGTGCAGGCGGGGAGAGAGGACTTCAGGGTCTGGGCCAGTGCGCTGTCCCTCTCCTCCCGCCTCCTCCGGGCTTCCACCCCGCATCCAGTGGGCCACCTGGCTCCCAGGTCCATTAGGCGCCACCCCCCAGGGTTTTCGCGGGCTGGGGACTGTCAGGTAAGGTTGGATTAAGATGTGGAAGAGGTAGAGAGAGGTAGCGGGCAGTGGCTGGGTGGTCTGGCTGACCTTCTGTGCCCTAGCCCAGCACGCGGCTCTCCTGCACCTCGGCTCCCTCTCCAAAGTCCGCGACCCAGCGCTTCTAAGTGGAATTCCACTGGCAAACTTTTGCCCTCTTGGGCTTGCCCATCTGTCCTCAGCTCCCTCTTCTCGCCACTTCTGCCTCCAAACCAGCCCTTGTCTTTCTCGTCCAGGAAAGAGTTAAGATTTACGGCATGCAGGAGAGATCTGTTCGGATGTCATCTGCATTTTTAAACTACTGCGTAATAAAAAGTGAGAAGTTTGGAGACACCTTTCTTGATTATACCTTTGGCGATACTTTAGGTTTTACATTTAATTTGCATTTTGTTCTTAGTGAATATTGAAGTCTTGAGTGGAGGATTGAATTTTATTAGGACATCTGGACTGACAATATCAAATCAGACACCAGTGTCCCAAAGCATGCTAAAATTTCAGAGTTAATTAGAACGCAGTGTGTTTAATTAAAGCCAATTATAATATTTGAAATTATCTGATCGATCCGTGTTTGTACAGTTTAGTTTTGTTTAAGTGTGGATCGGCGCAGTTTACGCGCTGTTCGATCCAGAAACTTCTCTGGGGAAAGTTTGTTTTGTGGACTGGTGGGGGCGGGCAGCGGGGAATCCGCGTCCCAGGCGCCGGCGAGCGCATCCTGCCGGACGCCTTGGGGCGCCGCTGGACCTAGCCCAGGAAATCCCAGCTCGCCGCTAACCCCCGCGCTTTTCCGAGTCTGCCGGACGCCGCCACGCACCGGCCGCGTTTCAGAGCTGGGCTGTTCCTCCAGAGCATGTGTGCGGAGAGGAAACCTGAAGGACGAAGGGCGACTTCGGAGAAGCCGAAGCCCGCAGGTGTTTAGGGTGGGATTCTCATTGTGGTCCAGGAGCCCCCGCGGCTGACTCAGAACGGCCAGGTCAGCCAGAGAGACCGTAGGAGCCAGAGCAAAGTCAGGGCAGGGTGACCGCGGTGGACTGCATCCCTTGTCATTTCGCTCGCTGCTGGAGCGGAGGCGGGCGTTTTCGAGCCCATTCCAAGAGTCCTGGGGTTTTCCAGGGAGATGGTTGAGCGAGTTCACGGTTCTGCCCGCTGCCCCGCGCGGGGCCCCTTGGAAGGCGCGTTAGTCTCCAGCTAGGGCATGCGCAGGGCGCTCGCAGAGCGGGTCTGGTGCCCGGTGCCCGGCTCGCCCGACTCTTGCAGGCTCACGTGGGCGGCAATTAGGAGCATCCGGCGAGTGGCGGTTTCTCCACCAGCCCCCGGGGTTATGAGTTCAGCGAGGCCTAGGTGCGCTGGACCGCCCGGAGGCCGAGCCCAAGTGCTGGGGTCCAGCAGCTGCGGAAGGGGGGGCCACCTGCCCCTGGCCGTGGGCTCTCGGGCTTGGTTCTGCTGTGTGGCACTCCGCTCTCTCCACCCCAGGAGGCGCTGTTTGTCAAACTTGGCCGCCCTGCCTGGAGGCACCCGCAGGTTCTCGCCTGGAGAATGGCGCTTTCTTCTGCACCCGGGGTCGGCCTTCGGGGACCTGAGCCCCACAGAATAAATACTAGAGGAAGGGGCCACGCCGAAAACGGGACCCTACGACCCTCCCATTTTCCTCTTTTTAGCCATGAAGCCCACCGGACCTCCGGGTTTCTAGAGCACCAGAGAGGTGCGGGTGGGCGCACCCCATGTGCCAGGGGCTAGATGCCCAGTTATTTGCTTTTAAGGGCATGCGGGCGCCTAGCCTGGCTCAGACCCTATCAGAGATCCTTTCGAAGATCCACTCTGAGAGAGAGCAAAGGCACCTTCTCTGGTCTCTAAAAAAATAAATAATAAAAGACCAAAAGAACTAACAACCTGGGCCAGCTTTCCTTGGCGATGAATTTAACAGGTTGTGGTCGCCTGTGCGCTCAGCTCTCTCTTGTCTTCTCCCTCTGCCCACCGATGAGCCTGACTCTGCCACCCTAGGTGGAACCCGGGGCATGCTCAGACACCTTGCCGCAGCCCGCAAGCGTTGCCACTGCCTGAGGGTTCCACCCTCTTCCCGGGGTTTCTGGGCGCTGCAGTGGCAAGCTCTTCCGGCCTCCTAGCCGGGCTCAGGGTCTGTCCAGTGGCTCTGTCGGGCTTTCTTTCATGCCGCCGGCCTACAAGCTAGACCAGACTGCAGGCCCAGAGCGCCCCACGATCTCCACTCGACCTCTGACCACTGAGGACGTGGGGCAGGTTGCGACTGAAATTCAGCGCTGGTGGCGGGGACACCACACTGCCGGCCTTGGTTGGCTCTTCGGCTCTCACCCTTTCCTGACGGCACCATGTGACCTGACCAGGCAGCCCTGGGCTGTGGCCCTGGGCCGCCGAAGGAGCACCGCCGGGTGGAGCCTAGGCACCCTCTCGGACTCCAGGGGGCTCTGCTTCCAGGAATCTCGGGTTGGGGCTTCTCAGAGCCGGAAATGAAGTTTATTACTTTTTGGAAAGGTTGTAAGGAGGCTGGCAACCAGGAAAGGGGATGCACGGGGCGCCCTGGACGCGGCGGTCTCTGGCTCCACCGTGACCCTCGCGTCCAGGGACCCAACTTGGCCGAAGTTTCCAGTGGGTGGTTTAGAGGCGGGAACCACCGCGTTTCTTCCGTGCATTGGGGGCCCTGGGCTGGAGAGGCATGGGTGGAAGCGTCCTCAGAGTGCGCACTAGCAGCTTTCCCTGGGTACAGCGCCCCGGGCACGCGGCTCTAGCTGGCTAGGCAGGGGAGCCGAGTGGACCTGGGCGCCGAACCCTGCGCGGTTGGACTCCGGTTCACCAGCTCTTACGCCCTGCGCCTCGCCCCCCACGCCGCACCCCGAGACCGGGAGCCGGGCTCCAGAGGCGGGGAGCACTGTCCCTTTAAGGTCACTGGCTGCTCCTGCACAACGTAGGGAGGACAGCTGGGCACTGGCCATCTGACTGACTCCGGCTTGACATCTGGGAGCCCACTGGTGTGTGGCACGCGAAGCGCTTGATGCCGCCATTTAAATGCAAATGCGAGGGGCTCGTTGAAGCCTCGCCCGGTAAATCCGCACAAAAGGAACACTTCCCGCCCTCCAAGGAGGCGGCAGCGGCGGCGGCTCGAGGGCCACCCGTGCAAATCGCGTTGGGCGCGGGGCCCAGAGCGGTGGCTGCGGCCGGCGCGGCCTGGAGGGTCCCCGGCAAAGGTCAGGCGCTGCCTGGCCCAACTGCCCTCCCCACCTCCTATCCACCCCCCCCCCAGGTGCCTGGGCGCGCAGGGTAGATAGTTGGCCTCAGCAGATCACTGCAACTTCCCAAGTTCCACTCAGTTCTCCTGCAGAACATCCCTTTTGGGGTCCTGTCTTTCGGCAGAAATAGTCTCGGGAGCAGCCCGGCTCCCGAGGGAGGCGCTGGGCACGGGGATCCGCGCCCAGCCTTTCGGAGGTCACCCAGGAATTGACCCGCAGCCTCCTCCCCCATCTCTGGCCTGGGTGCTCTGCCCTTCACCCCGCTCCCCATCAAGTCGAAAATCTGGGGGGCGGGGGAAAATCTGAGGGTGGCTCCTGCTTAGTAGGCTGGGATGGAGACTCTGCCCGGACAGAGGGTCCTTGTGCCCACAGCTCGCAACCAGAAGTAGAGTGACAAAAAAAGATAAAGTTGGTGAATGATAAAGGCCGTATTTTCCACGCTTTGGGTGCGGGACCAGATGATCTAGAAAATGAGCTGAAATGGATTCAGCATCCGAGCCTGTTGTGAGAGCAGCTGATTCCCCCATTTCGGGCCAGATGGCTGCTGAGACACAGATTTGCATTCATTTTCGCTTAATATCGTCCAAAATAGTGGGGCAGCTGCGTTTGTTGTCAAAAAGGTTTTAAACCCCTTTTCTTTCTGGGGCAGGATCGTTACCTTATGTGATGGGCTTATAGAACTTTTTTTCCCTCTCTTTAGTCAACAGTATCAGATTTAGAAGGATTTGTTTTTAAACCTTCTAATTTGGTAATCAGATTTAAATCGCCTTGGCGCGTGTAATCTGAATTAAAGATACTGTAAATGATTTCCAGCGTGACACTTTCCTTACCCAGACGCAGGGGCATCTCCACCCAGGCTGGACATTCTAGGAAGTGTGCTACAAAAGGAGCTGTCGATGCCATTCCAGCTTCACCTCTTCCCTACAAGGCAGTTTGCTCTTCTGATAACTACACTGGCCGGCTGCTCGCCCTGCGTGAGCCCAGAAGCCTCAGAACGCAGAGACAAAGCCCCCCTCAACTCCACCCTCCGCCCTCGCCCAACTTTACTCTGTGTTGATCTCCACGGAGAAAGCGTTCCCTCCTGCACGGTCTGCTGTGAGTGCAGAGCGTCAGGCGGACTAGGAATACAGAAATTTTCTTTTAATTTATCGTGAATAGTTTCCATACACTTTGATTTAAGGTTATTAACATTCTATAGACAGTGGCATCTTTAATATGTGGCGATCGCTTCTAAAGACTAATCTCATTACCCTCAAATAGTCATAAAATATGATTTTATTATACTTACGTATTTAATTAGACGGCCGGCCCCGTAATGGATTTTGAGATGGGACTGGCACATAGCTTTGATAATTCACTTATCTTTGGCAATAGTCATTAACCCCCAACACCAGCAAAATAGATTGCTTTCCAGCACGTTTCTCTCTCACCCCTTCCAAGAGGGTGTGGGGGTCCCCAGATAACGTGAACCGGACTTCGATTTTTCTGATTAATTAAAATATTAACGCATACACTGTACCAATTCACAAATCAAGGAAGTGTTACCCCAGGCCCGGCGGGGAAGAAGCTGCCCGGCGACATTTGAGCTCTACAGCTTTTCCTAAAAGATCAGAATCAGAAGAACATGATTTCTTCTGGCAGATAAGTGTCCAGGAGATGTCCTGGTCTTCCCTTGGGTCTTCGGTCCGCGTTGTGCAAACGTCCTTTGGGCAAACCGCGCACCTGGGCACCGGGTTCCGGCCGCCCGAGCTGGGCCTCCGGACCCACGCGCTGCCAGCGCCCCGCTGCCTTGGCGATTCCTAGAAACCAGGTCGGGAAGCCGCAGGACGCGCGCTCACCCGAGTGGGGCAGGAGAACAGGGCCCCGGCGCCCGCGGCGGCCGCTCCGCTCTCCGAGCGGTTGGCGCTAGGGAGGTCTGGCCACCGCGCAGGGCGGCTGGCGAGCCGGACGCCCGCTCCGGGTCACCCACCCGAGAGGCCCGGGGAGGCCGGGGCGTTCTTTGTCACTCGATGCGCCCGAGGACAGGCTGGGGACCTCGAACTTCTGCGGCCACCGGGGAGAGGGAGCGTCTGGGGGAACCTGCCTCCGACGTGACGCTCGGGCCAGGCACTCGGCGTCCTCCGCCGGGGTAGGAAGCATCGAAGTGCCTAGTCGGGCTCGACGGGGGAGGGGGACACCCGTCCTGCAGCAGCCTTAGGTCAGCGTAGCACCAGGCTGAGCTGCACTTCTCGCCCTGGTGGCAGCAGGGTGTGTTTGGGGGCGTGGGACGGGGGCTGTGCACACGCTTCTTCCACTCCGTGACTGTGTCCTCCTCCCCTCCCCGGTTCCCTCCCGTGCTGGCCTCTTTGGGACGCCCCAGGGCCGAGGCGACCCTTGCACGTATTGCAGACATTCGAGCAACTTGGGGGGCCCCTCCTCAGGCCCACCGCGATTCGACTGTGTGGCGGGGTTTGTGCGGAGGTCTAACGGGGACGGGCTGCGGCCGCACACTGGCGGCGACTGTTTCTGTTCCCCGCGCGCCGGGGCGAGGAGTAACTTCCTCGGCCGCGGCTGGGCTCGAGCAGCCGCGGCCGGGGGCGGCGACGGCGGCGGCGCTCGGTGGCGCCGGGGCTCGCGGGGCTCGCGGGGCTCGGGCCGGCTCGCGGCGCCGTCAGGCAGTCAGTCGGCGAGCGCGGCGGCGGCGAGGGGCGCGGCGAGGGGCGGCCGCTCCCATATATGGCACAAGCGCCGCCCCCCGACGTCACCCTCTGACAGCGCCGCTCCCGGGGGCTTCGAGTTTTGGCTCCCGGGAAAGGGTCCATTCCTCGGGGAGAGAGGGCTGAGTTTTGTGCGCCTCCGTCCGCTGCGCGCGCCGCTCCGGGCCCCGCCGCGCCCCGCCTGCGCCCGGGACTGCGCCTCGCCGCTCACTGCCCGGTTTATTTGTCTTTGGAGCAGGCGGGCCGCGCCAGAAGCGGCCGATCCCGCCGTGTCCTGCAGCCGCCGCCGCCGCCCGGCTAGGATGACACCACGTTGAGCGCGCGGCGAACAACAACAACAAGCGCCGCCGCCCGCCGCCGCGTCCCGCTCCGCCGCCGCGCCTCGCCGCCGCCGCGCCGGGGTCGCCGCCGCCGCGCCCCCCCGGCCGTCCGGAGCGCCCGGCCGCCGGTGTAGGTGGCGCCCGCCCGGGACGGCTGAAGCCGGCGGCGGGCCGGAGCGCAGGCGCCGAGCAGGGCGAGGGCGGCCAGGGCAGCCGCCGGCCGCCGAGCCCCGAGCGCCGCCGACCCTCCGCGGAAGCGCTTTCGGCCGGGAGCCGCGGCCGCCGCCAGCAGTTTTCATGTTTGGGATCCAGGAGAATATTCCGCGCGGGGGGACGACCATGAAGGAGGAGCCGCTGGGCAGCGGCATGAACCCGGTGCGCTCGTGGATGCACACGGCGGGCGTGGTGGATGCCAACACGGCCGCCCAGAGGTACGTACCGGCCGCCCCCGCGCGCCCCGGCCCGGCCCGGCCCCGCCGGCGCCGCCGCTCACCGGCCGCTGTCCCTTTCCTCCCGCAGCGGCGTGGGGCTGGCGCGGGCGCACTTCGAGAAGCAGCCGCCTTCCAACCTCCGGAAGTCCAATTTCTTCCACTTCGTGCTGGCGCTGTACGACAGGCAGGGGCAGCCGGTGGAGATAGAGAGGACCGCTTTTGTGGACTTTGTGGAGAAAGAGAAAGTAAGTGTCCACCCGCGATCGCCCGCGCTCTCTAGAAGCGAGAGGCAGGCGGTGCCCGCGCGCGGGGTCGTGGTGCCCCCCTCGGCGGCCGGCCGGCCCGGGCGACCCCGCCGCCGCCGCCACGTGCGGTCGCACGGGCCCTGCCCGGGCCGGGGCAACTTCGCTGCGCCCTCGGCCTCACTCGGGGCCAGGCGAGAGTCAGGCTTCCAGCGGACGGTGGCATCGCCGCGGGGCTCCGAGCGAGGGATCCCGCTTGGCTGGCCGCGCCAGGCCCAGGGGCCACGGGCACGGAGGGGGACGGCGCGGCGGTCGCCCTGACGCCGCCACACTAAATGCAATTATTTATCGTTGCTTTCAGGAGCCAAACAACGAGAAAACCAACAATGGCATCCACTATAAGCTCCAACTACTGTACAGCAACGGTGAGTACCGCTACTCCGCCCTGCGCTCGGCTCTCCCTTCGCGTGATGGTTCCAGGACATAAAGATTTTGAGATTAAAATGACACGAATGTAAACACGAAATCTTCTCATGGCATAGAAGGAAAACAAAACATAAACGATCGATAAGTCGATGGCACTTCACATGATTAACCGGTGGGGCTTGAAGTAGAAAGTAAAGGGGGATCGATTTGGGCTCCTGCAGAACATCGCTTTTAAGTGACTTTTTCCAATTTTGCAAATTAATGTTAATTATTGGGATGGGGGTAGTTCCGTAAACCGAGCATCGCTTACTTCCTGTGCACTTTTTTTTAATCCTCGAGAGGCACTGGAAAGAGTTCCGACCCACTCAGTGTCCACTAGGTCTCTCTTTTCTAAAAATAAATGACCACATGGGCCCAGAGCCCCAAGCAGGCCTTCTCGGTGCTGGGCACATGAGTCGCACTTCTGAATGCAGACCGAGAGCTCTAGACTAAAGAAACAAGAAATAAATAAAACGGAGAGGCCACAGTGTTCCCGGGCCTGGGAAGGAACCACCTTAAGTTTTGCTGCATCGGGGAGCCCGGTCCCGGCACTGACTTCTCCAGATGCAGCGTTAAGACCCTGTTGAGATTGTCTATGTTTTCCGTTTTTTGTTTTTTTCTCCAGGCGTCAGAACAGAGCAGGATCTGTATGTCCGCCTCATAGACTCAATGACCAAGCAGGTGAGAAAGTTATGTCTCTGTACTGTCTTCTTTGCTGAGCTGGGTTGTCCTGAGGAGTAGGGGGGGGGGCTGACGAATGGATCGCCTGTATTTGTTTTTCATTTAGCTTCCTTGACATGCTAATGAGAATTCCATATTTATTGGAATAAATGGAGCGATTGGTACAATGGTTTATGCTGTCATTAGAATAGGACATATATGCCTTATTAAATGGCTTGTGATTGGAATCAAATTCTGTCTTAATTAATTATGGTAATTAATATCTGACAGAAAAATTTCAAGATCACCTCGTTTATTTTTAAACGTTTCTCTCTCTGCTCAGAATCATTTCATTGATTTCCAACCCCCCCCCAAACAAAGGCAACTAACTCCTTCCCAAAGCCCATCGAGGTGGACTTGATGAGTCCTTTCCCCTCCCCCTCCTTTCTGGGTTAGCCGTCTAGTAACTGGAGATGTGCGTTTGGATTTAAAAGTTAAATGCGTTGGGGTGAAAAGTCACCTTGTTCTCCTCTAGCCCTTCCTCACCTCGCAGCTCCATAATTCAAACTCCTTGCTGCAGGGGTCACTCAAAGCCGTAGACTGTTCTGCTCTCGCTCCCCCTCTGTCATACCTTGTAAATAACATAATTACAAGCAGTTCCTTATTAAATTATTTAACCTGTCTTGGTCAACTTTTCCGATGATAACTGTTGGGCATCAGTAATGTGATTAGCTGCAGAAAATACCTCATTGCTGTTGACGTTGTTCAGTGCCTGGCTGCCACTTTTGTACCGGGTGGGTGTTGCTTTTATTGTTTAAGAACGTGTTACATGTTTCAACTTTCTTAAAATAGTGGGATTTTTTTTTTTTTTTTTTTTTTGCGGGAGGGAGTCCAACTCCTAAATTCAACCTACCCCAGACAGATTGCTTCAGTGCATGCTTGGCAAGCTGGCTTCCCGCTTAGAAGTGAAAGTGGCCTCTTCGTTTTTGATGCTAACTTTTAGAACCGCAGCCAAGTCCAGAAGGACCCCCTGTGCTTCCCGCAGCCCAGCTCCACGCCCCCACTCTCAGATTGACGTTAGTTGGCACATTCCCCCCCCCTTGAAAAAGTTTGCCCCGTTAGATTTTCCTGTTCACAGTCGAAGAGCACCGTGGTTTTCCGTTGGGGTAAAACAGGTAAACCGGCCTTTCTGACAAAGACTTCGGGGTGTCCTGCCTGTTTCGAGGGTTTGTCAGAAACCCTGGATGGAACTCTCTGTGCGGTTTGCCCCGCCGCTTTTATTTCCTTTGTATGAAGGGCCCGAATGCTCTCGGAAATCGTTGGAGTCTAATTAGGTTTATGCAGGCACCGCTAAATTTCTCTGCATACAGGAGTAGAAAGCTTCATTTAATGTACACTTTTATTGCTCACTTTACTTAGAACCTTTGCAGGCTAAACCGTGCCGAGAAGAAAGGCATTTAATCTCCTCTCACTGACGGGGCTGGGGGGAACCAGGGAAGAAACAGCCCAGTAACTGATCAAAGAGTCAATGGCGCTGAACCGACAGCTTATGGATTTCTGTTTGCGCTACAAAATAAAAAATAAATCACATATAAACACGGGGATCCGTCGGAGGACAAGCCATCTTTTGAGAAGGGCTGCTGGCCGGGTGTGCCAGGCCTCGCGCCCTGCAGCCCCAGGCGGCTTGCAGGCCTGCACCGAGACCCCCCCCTTCCACGGCTCGGACCGGGGCGCACTGCAGGCAGGGGACAGGGCTCGCGGGACTAGTCCCCTTTCCCACGAGGTCAGACCCGGGCGCCCTGCAGCAAGCTTTGTCCATCTGGAAGTGAAGGAAAGTGTCTGCGGCGCCCGAGGAAGTCCTTTCCAGGGACGGGGGCGGGAGCTGCCGAGGGGCTGCCCTCCCCCTCGGCGGAATTTTCTGCCGGGATCCAGCGGCTCGCGCCCCCGCCCCGCCCCTCCCCCAGTGGCCTTTTTCTCCCGCTGTGCGCGCGGGGCGGCGGCCGGGCGGCGGAGGCCGGGGCCGGGGCTCCCGGCGGCGGGGCCGAGCCGGGCGCCGCCGCCAGCGCACCTAGAGCTTCGCACCATCTGGCGGAGCCTCTGCTCAAAACCCACCCGAGCGTGCGCGGAGACGTCGCCTTTTTACCCGAGAAAAATCATTGTTAGCAGTTTCAAAATAAACACCAGATTGGCCATTAGCACTTTCTTCCCAAATATCATCGGGCGACGAGCACGTGGCCGCGCGGGCAGGGGCGCCCCGGGCCTCCTGCGGGGCACCGGCTCGCGGCGGCGCGACCACGTGTAGCGGCTGCGCGCGGCCTCCTGCCGGCCGGAGACCCCAGGCCGCGATCCCCCCCCTGCGGGCGGCCGGCGGGCTCCGGGCCTGGCGCGGCCGCCGTGGGCGCGGGGCTCTCCGCCGGGGCCGAGCCGGAGGGACTCCCGGCGCCCCGCGCTCCTCCGGGGGCTCCGGGCGCAGCCTGTCCCCGTCCACTCCTTCCAGCAGCCGGGCTGGAACTTGGCGGAGACAATGGCCCGAGGACGCGGCTGGCGGCCGTGGTCCCGGCGTCTGGGAGTCGGCGCGCCCTGGCTTCCTGCGCCCGGGCAGCGGCCCGGCCCGCCTGGCCCTCCGGAGCCCGGGCCGGCGGCGCCCGAGCGAGGCGGCGGGCAGGCGGGCAGTGCGGCGGCGGGCAGGCCCCGGGCCTGGGGCGGCGGGTCGCGAAGGCGGGCGGGCGAGCGGCGACGCCTCTCCGGGATGGCCGTGCACCTGCCGCCCCCTGAGGCCCGCAGCGCCCACCGCGCCAGAGCCCGGGGCGCCGCGTAACTCCGGCCCCTGCTTGTCCCCCACGCAGGCCATCGTGTATGAGGGCCAGGACAAGAACCCGGAGATGTGCCGCGTGCTGCTGACCCACGAGATCATGTGCAGGTAAGCCCGGCCGGTAGCGCCCCGGCGCCGGCACAGTCGGCGAACGCCCGCCGCAGGCGCCGCACCCCGCCCACCTTCGGGAAGGGCATCGATTGAAACGTAACCGGCCCGCGGCTGCAGGCCCCGCCGCCCGGAGCCGGCTTCCTTCCCCGGCCGTGCTGCGGGTCAGCGCGGCCCGCTGCTCAGTAGAGCGGGGTGAATACGTTGGCCGCGCGGTGGCCGGGCGGTGGAAGTGAAAACAGGTCCCGGGATGCGGGGATGCGGGGATGCGGGGATGCGGGGATGCGGGATGCGGGGATGCGGGGATGCGGGGATGCGGGCGCCGCAGAGCACCGCGAAGCATTGGACTACGTCCTCTCCGACGCGCGCTTCCCGAGACGCACGATTGTCGGTTATTGATAAAAAGGAAACTCTTTTGTACTTATTACAGAGCCCGTGTATGTGAGAATTGGATTGTGATTCTGTCAGTTAACCTCTTCCCCAGAGCAGCAAGGCATCGTTCACATAGTTGTTAGATAGCGCGCCGTTGCTTGAGATCTGTCAGAAGAGCAATTTCCCACCTGTTTTTTTCCTAACTACCACAAGACTTTCACCCCTACATGGCAAATAAAAATGCGTCATTGACTTTGTATGTGTGGCATGTGAAATATAGTTGCAAGGAATAATAAGGAGCGGTATGCAGCCTACAGTAGCAGGCCGCGGACGTTGAGGGGCATACTCGGCCCGGCTATGGTGCCTGCTGAACGCCACTTCTGAGCAGACGTATTGTTACCCCACTAATATACAAAAGCTGACTTTTTCTCATATCAGGTAATAAATATAAATTACAACCAATAAAGTGGAATTTCTTTATTATCCACTTCTGCATGTACTGCAATTAACATAGAAAGCGCACAGATGTGATTTAAGCCCTAAGTGGAAGACTGTAGACTTTCTTTAATCACTTTAGCTGCCAGCTTTAAAAGGCTTTATATACTTTGCCCACCATATGGTGTTAATTTAGCTAATTTAGACATGTAACCATTATACAAGTATGCTTTTTTAAAATGCAAGAAGCATAACATTTTTGTTTCATTTCTGCTTTAATTAAAGTTTCAATAACAGAGTTAAGGTAGGCTTAAAGAAGAAACAATAGAAGTTTGTGATAGATTGATGCCTTTGTGGTTATAATTAATAAATGCCCACAAGAAATATTGGTCGGAGGTGGCATCTTGCATCTTTTCCAGAACTAACAGCTTGACAATTAGAGGTAAACAAAAGCCGAAGCTGTGAAAAGTTATTCCCAAGCCTCCAGCCGTTCCTTCTCCTCAGTTCATCGCAAAGACAAACACCTACAACATGTTTTCCGTATTTTCACATCGCAGTTTGTATGGAAGCTCTGGTTACCCTGCTAGTGTTAAAAGCGTGTTTAACTTTGCTCCTTCTGGCAGCAAGTTACAACCCAAGTTTAGCTGCAGAGCCGTGAAGTCACAAGGTTGCAGGCTGCCTTGGTGGCAAAACTATTTTCCTGACTCCCACCGCTTCATTGTTAGACTTGGAGGGGGGGAAGAATTACCAGTTAGCACAAAGGGATGAGATACATACTAAGAACTTGTTGTTTACCATTGGCCCACAGCCGGTGTTGTGACAAGAAAAGTTGTGGCAACAGAAACGAAACCCCCTCAGACCCTGTGATCATTGACAGGTAAGGATGACTTCTTTATTTTTCAAAACAAAACCGCAGCAACAAGAAGCCCTCGCCTGGCTTGCTCTGCAGTTGCTGGTGTTTTGAGCGGATGCTGAGTCTGTCTTGTGCACTGCACCATTTGTTGGCCGCGTGTGCTATCATGCACAGGTGGGTTGACTTGGAAACCTGGTGGCTCGCTCTGTGGGGATTCAGTAATTGCTTGCGAGTTGTCAGGGGAGGTAGTTTCATCTGCCACTGCTCTCGCTGTGAGGAGCACTTTATGCCTAGAGAGTCTCTGGCTTTAAACCCAGAGATATGTCATAAAATGCTTTCTGCTAATTTGTTAACAAGTATTTCATTTTTGCATTATTTTTTTAATCTCAGATGGTAGTTGAAGTTGAAGCTTGGGCGGTACCACTCTTGTGTTGGTCGCCCAGTGGTAGAATGAATTTAATCTGCTCTCAATTAGTTGCAAAATGTCTCCTAATTTTTTTCCAATTGTGGCTGTCGTTTTATGTCAAGTAGCAAATATGTAACTAACAAACCAAAGTTGTTATAATTGAAACTAATTGCACATGCTGGTTACATTTTCCAACATTAATTTCCGTGACTAGATTAGCTGTATGCTTTCTTTCTGTTTGCTGCTTCTTATCCTGCTATTGGTCATGTACCGTGGACACCGTGGCATCCTTTGAAGATGCCAGTCATTGGTATTAATAATGCTAATATGCATTTGGCATGTCTTTACTCAAGACAACAGTACACCCCCCCCACCCCCAGCACAAAGATTGTTCTGGGTCGCAGACAACACTTTTTTCTTTCCAATGATGAGGAGCAGCAAACGACCCAGTGTGTGATTGACTGCAGATTTTGCAAGTCGTCCAATTGAATAGATGTGTGCACACGACACCAGCCTTGGGAGGCAGAGGTTTAGATGGCTTTAAAGAGGGTTGAGTTTCAGCAGCTTTCCTTGCAAAGTTATCTTTTGATCACAAACTTTGCTGTCCAGGGTCTGAAAAATTAAACCTGGAAAACTCCATGAGTTCAGCCCAAAGAAATCTGTGGCATCGGTGGAGAGCATTGCTAATGTTTAACTAGCCAGCATAGCTGTTTGCTTAGTGGAGAATGTTCGGTATCTGACAGAAGGGACAGCTCTCTTATTAGTAATCAAATAGGGCTGAGCAGTTGTGGCTGCCACTCAGACCCCTGACAACAACTTCAACACTTTATGGAACTCAAGCTACAAAAATCGATATCATTATATTTGTCGTTGTTGTTGCGGCTATGGAAATCATACGGGCTTGGGCGCTTGTCTTAGGATTTTTTTTTTTTCCTCTTTTTTTGATGGGCTGAAAGTGTATGATCAGCTCTTGGGCTGCTCGGGTGGAAGAGGCAGCGTGCGTATTAGCGTTGAATGTGAGGTTGTCAAAGTACTTGTCTCCTGAGTGGCACTTGTAGACGTTAAATGCAGCTTGTTCTGTAAACCGTGAGATTTTGGGGCGCGCCATGGCGATGTGTGACCCTGTTTGGGATGCTGCGGTTCCTCCTTAAAGTCACATTGGATTTGCACAGTGTTCGATCATCTATTGGCGATTGACGCAGAACAGTGGAGACTCAGCTTTTAATCTCACGATGGGAAGTATCTTCCGCAGATGTACAGAGGTGACTCTAGTCTGGGGGAATGCCTTCTCATATTTGCTTAATTAAAATATATGTTCAGGTGACTTTTCTGAAACCTAGGAGAAGCCTGTGATCATTTGATAGTCTAGGCAATGAGAGGTGGGACCGTGTAAAAGCCTGTAGTTAATGGGTTTACCATGTTTATTTGAATAAGGAGACCCCATTTACACTTGGCATAAACGCTTCGGAGGTCTTAATTATTGATGAAAAATCTGCCCTGCTTCTAAATTCAAAGATATGACAATTTTATAGGAATTTTAATCACCTACCGTGTTAGCGATTTTAAGGTATGGATAGTTTTATGTAATGACAAATGCAGAGTGCGATTCTAGCGTTCTTAAGAGAGCTGTCACTTGTGATGACAAAATACCATTAGCATTTTGCTGCTTGCTGTAAATCCCCGTGAAGTGACTGTGGTGTTGGCACTACCCTGTTCAAGGCATATCTCTCGGAAAGAAAAAAATGAACTCGGTGTTCTCTCAGGCAACTCGTGTGAATCAGAGCTACCCTCCGGAGTGCATGTGTTTTTTTGCAACAGGGATGCGTCTCAATTTCTTAATGATATTTCTGTGGGGTGTGCGCTGCCTCTGAAAACTAGCTGCTTCGGTTAGGTTTTTAACCCCGGTTTCCTCTTGGGCATTGCAGAATCAAATGTCCCATCAAATCCAAGAGTCAGTTTACAGGTCCCCACCAGCCCTGTCGCCACTTGGTTAGTTGGCTTAAAAAAGAATTATCTCCAGTGTGCTTCGCTGGCTCTGCTCGGCCTTTGGATACATTTAGCAAGTTCTGACCAGATAAGGCATATTTGTCCTGAGGATATAAACCAATAATTCCAACCTGAATTGAGATCAATGGGCCCACGTTCGTTCCAACCCACTCGGAGCTCATGCGCACGTCGAGCCTCCTTTCTGTGTTATGAGAACGGGGAAGTGAGCTCTGGCAAGGTAATCACATTCTATGGGCTCCGATGCCTTAAATCAATTAATTACACAGCTTAGCTTAGTTATCTCTCAGAAGCATCGGGGCCTTATGAATGGTGTGGGTGACACTTCGGGTAGAAGGGGAGAAGACAGGACGTTTCCCTTTGCAGACACCTCTCACTTACTGCGAAGGATTCCTTATGTGAACTGCTTTCTTCCCCATAAAACTCTGCCGGAGAAACATTTTGTCTATAGTTCCACAGATATAATTATATCAGTGTATTGGAAATCATACAGCGACTTACTGAGTCAAGGAGAGACAGAAGTGTTGTGAAGGGAAGGTAGGCCCACGAGGAGACAAGCCAGGAGCAGATATCTGTGTAAGCGGCACTGACCTGCAGAGAGCCAGAAGCAGGGATGCAGGCCCGTACCCCTTGGCCAGCGCACCCCACATGTGCAAGTGTGTGTTTATGCAAATCCAAACACGTTCGCATCCATGCAAGGATTCTTGTGGCACGGAGAAGGATAGGGTATCATGTTCCTCGTGGAATAATGTTTTCTGGGAAAACACAAAAGCAGATGTTCTTCATTAGGAACACCCATTGTCCACATATCCCAAATATGAGTAGATAAATCTCTGCTGTTTCACCCGTACATTCCAAGGGCTGCAAATGATTACAGGATGTCGGCATATCTGCTAAACCAAAACCACCCTTGGGCTCACATCTTTCGCCTGTGCCATCCGGGTCTGTTTCCTCGGCAGCTTTGGCAGTGCACATCCTCCGTCCACCCTCCCGTCCTCTCTCGGCCCGGCCGTGTGTATTTGTGTGGGGGTGTGTGTGGGGGGGACGGAAGGGCAGTGTCCAACTGTTGCAGCCCGGGTAGGCTGACCGTGGAGGACACGGGAGCAGGGCGATGTGGCTGCCCGGCAGGCTGGCCGCCCACGGCAGGCTGGGTGCAGCGTGAGAGCCGCTCCGTGGGGCAGTTCCAGATGGCACCGTCCCTGGCGTCCTCTCTCTGGCATCTCTGCAGCGCGCTGTGCCCCCTCCCCAATAAATCTGGCATTAGTCTGTAGAGTTTGGGAGACTTGTCATTCCAAGTCGGCCCTACTTTCCTGTGTGGAAGCCAGACATCTGCTTAAACCATTTTCTTCCATGCGGAGTTTGGACTAGCTGGGGTTTTCTTTTGGGGGTGTGCGCTCGAGGTTTTGTCATATTTAACAGCTGTTACAGAATTTCAGCCCTGCGGGCTCTGAAAATACTTTTCGGCTGACCTCAGATTTTTATACATAATTGACGTTGGGTTGTAGAAAAACATTATTTGCTTAACCTCTCATTGTCTGCGAGTCTACATCGGCTCTAGTCCGAGGGCCTTAAGTACAGGCAGTTTCAGCTGCTGGCTCCCCCCGCCCTTCAGAAGCCTGGCTTGGATTCATTTGTGCGTTTCAAGTTTACACCTTTAAAGAGACTGTGAACACTAGCCCTGGACGACTGGAGATTTTTTCTTTCTTCCTTTCCTCCTTCTCTCTCTCTCTCTCTCTCTCTCTCTCTCTCTCTCTCTCTCTCTCTCTTTTAGTCAACAGTGTTTCCTTTCACTTCCTGTCACGAAGGTCAAAGAGAGCCGACCTTTGCTGGCAGTCCTGCCCGCTGAATTATTCATGGGATTGACGTTTTGTCAGCCCACGCAGTTGTGCTGTGGGACATTTTATTCGTTTACCTCATTTAAAGCGCCTTCCTGCACCTGTTCAAGTATTAATATCATGTAATTTGGGCCTAATGCCGATTTTGCTGAGCACTCATTATATTTTTTATTAGCTATATTTCGAAACGATTATGTATGATTATTACCAAGCCTTACAAACAGCAGCGGGTTATTCCCTAGCCCCTTACATCTTCCTGTCAGGTTGTTTTCAGAAGTAGGGAGGATAAACATTTGACCAGTCGCGATGTTTTTATTCGTACCCCATCTCCAAGCGGACAACTCAAAGCTCTCTCCCTCATGGCTTTGTGGGAGCGTGATTAAATCCAACTCTGAGGAGCTGTACAAATGCCAACGTTTATAAGGTCAACGCTTTTGTTAAAAATGCTATGTAAATGAGGATCTGCAAAAAGGGACATTAAATAAAACTAAATTCATTGTCTTCTTTAATGCCATTTACATTTGGCTAAGCCTCAGGCCTGTCAAGGAGGATTTTAAAAATAATTTTAATTACACATCATTTAGGGATCCAAGGTTTTCTATTCAGTAGCATTTGGATAACCTGCCGAATGGAGACCGTCTATTACTTCTTAAATGACGGCTTGTCATTTCATATGCAGAATGCGGTGGAAACGCCATAGTTGCCGGTTAATTTTCCCTTCTCGGTTTCCTTGAAGATGTGAATATAATTATCATCAAATAGTCTCAGGACTCCAGCGTCCTCCTTTCCTCTTGGTCCTTGCTGGACGCAGACTCTCCATGGTTCGGGGTCTGTTTGAACACAGGACGGCTTGAGAGATGTGAAAATATTGGCTAGAATTTTGGTGATATTAAAGCACTTTTCGGATGAATGGCCGTGGCTGCAAGGAACCCCCTTCTGGCTGGCAGAGCCCCATTTGGCTGGTCTAGGTCCAAGTGTGAATGACTGTTTTATTCCTTGGTATGCCAGGGCAAAGAGGCAGGAACTTCACCACATTCATTCACACTTGAGATATTTTTCATAAACTTCTGAAAAATAATCAAAGAGGAAGTGCTGCTTGTGGCCCATGCTTCATTTAGATGGGGGGCTCCAGTGCCTGCACGCCTGCTTCTGAGCCTGTCGCCCCAAGACGGAGTGTGTCACTGCAGCCACATCTGTGCACACACTGCTGCCTGCGTGCCACCCCCGGGCCCGGGGCTCACATCTCTGCTGAGACCCAGGCTGCAGAGATTTACGGGCGCCCGGCCTTCCTGGGAAAGGCCTGCAGGGCCGGGCTTGAAAACAAGCCACATGCCCACAATGACTTCCGCAACACGAGCGCCGGCTCAGATTCTCAGCAGCTCTTGGAGCAGCTCCGCGGTGCTTTCTGTCTGCACGGGGGCGGCAGCAGCAGGCTGCCGGCTGCACGTGAAGATGCCCGGCTGCGGGAGGGGCGGGAGCTGGGCTGTCAGAAGCTATACTCCACGAGGGGTGTTGATGCAGACCATCCCTGGGCCTTTGCCTCGGCCTTATCAGGTGAACAGCCAAGATATAGCCGGTGCCTGTAATCGTGTTAGGAGGGCACGGGCGAATTGGATTACTGTGTGGAAAGCCGTCCAAACTCGGAGTTCTGTTACGCATGCTTACGGGAAGCAAGTAATTATGCTCCGTGCACCAGAAGATAATTGGAGCTGGCTAGAGGCCTTCTCGTGACGCCGGAGCGTGCCCGAGAAGCTGGTCTCGTGGAGCATGCAAGGACGTAGGCTGGGAGGAGGAGAGCGATCTTCACTCGATGTAGGTGGCTCGAGATGATGCTGTAATTTTTGGTTACTTTTCAAAGATGGTGAATAATTTATCAGAATGCAAACTCACAGTGGCAATGGGAGGCATGTTGGAGGAGATAAAAATTCCAGGCTCTAATGGTGGAAATTGTCGAGGCAGACAGGAAGTGATTGACAAGCACGGGTACAGGAAGGGAGAACCCGGGGAGCTTAACCTGTGTTTGGCAAGGCTTGTGCAGCTTGTGCTTGGAGAAAATGAAAACCATTCACCCGTCTGCCACCCCAACACATGCTCCTGTTGTTTGTTTATCTTAGGAGCAAATCTCCAAAAACTGTTTGTGGTTAAGACTCTCTGTAATGAGACATTATACTGGTGTTATTAATGGCATCAAATAAAAATATGGCTATCATTTAGAAAAAAATAAGTCGAGGGATTTGATGGGTTAAGGGTTTTCTTGTATTTTATAAATCTCTTAGACTTGGGGGTAACTGGTGCTCATTACACCAGAGAACTTGGGAACATTTTCCAAAATGCTTTATTCAGGAAACAGTCAGTCCTATCTGTTGGAATCATAGGTGCTGTCGATTTTCTGATGGTGGGATGAAGAGCACTGTTAGGGCATGAGGGCGCCCCGGCTCGTGCCCCTCGAGTCACTCACATCCTCTGCCCTTTTAAAAACAAAACAAGTGGGAGAACTAGCTGCCTGCACTGGAAGTTTGCTCAGCTAGAAAGTGCTTGACTCCCGGGGGCGCCGAGTCCGGGGACGGTGCGCGTCCTCCCAGAGCAGCCGGCCTTGCTGGGAGCTTCCTGGTAACTCACGAGGAAATGAGTTTACCATGTGCAGAAAGGAAGGGACTCGGGTGGTGTTGATGCAGGACACGGAGCCCAGGCCCCACTAGCGGAAGAAGTCGGCTCCAACATGTCTCAGCTGGAAGACCCCACATCTGGCAGGAGGCCCCATGCCCTGACAGGCAGCTCCAGCCGCGCCCCTGCTCCCGCCTCCTGACTTGTGTTCCGCTCCTTGCAGCAGAGCGCTCTGGGGGCAGCGTGCCATGCCAAGCAACACAATCAAACCAAACTTTGGCAGGGTTTAAGGCCCTCGAAGCATTTGCCCTTGCCATGGCAAATTTACCAAGGGGGAAGACCAGCCTTGACCTTGGAGGCCTGCCGTGTGAGAGAGGCTTCTGTGGGGGCTCGATGCCACCTTCCTGTAGGTGTGCATGGTGTGCGTGGTCACACGGAGTCTGGGTGGTATGAGCTGGCAGGAGAACAGGTCCAGTGCCCGTGCCCGGCTGGGGCCACCTGAGGTGGCATGTGAGCCAAACCTGGGACTTGATCTTGGATACAGTCGGGCATTGCCCCTTCCCGAGGCATGCGGGTGCGCAGGCCGGCGGAGCAGCTTGACTCTGATGGGGACAGAGGCTACCCAGAAGGCCACCGTCTCCCGAATCCTGTCGTTAGGAATAGGGCCACTGCAGCCCAATGCAGGGGTGTCCCTTTGGTCTTAAGAGCAGCCAGCAAGGTCGACTTGGTCTTTCTGAGTCTGGGGTCAGGGCCAGTGGCCTCTGTCGTGGGATGGGGTCTTCCCTGAGTGCTGCCAAGTTTCTGGGCCTTTCACTGCCAGGGGCACGGTGGGCAGGAATGTAAGTGCTGTTTTGACGGGAGAGGCAGGTGGCCTTCCCAAGCCCTCGTTGTTTGGAGCCCTGCATCCAGCTTTGAGGGATGCTAGCCTACAGGCAGGGGGTGGCCTGGGAGCAGGGAAGCAGCAGCCACAAAGCAGGCACCGCGGAGCTGGCACAGCTTGGCGCTGCCTTCCTGCGCATCCCGCGCATCCCGCGCATCCCGCGTATCCGTGTGGGAGGCTCAGTATAGACGCTCTCCAGAGCAGGCTCAGTGGACGGAAAAGTGAGCTGCAAGCACAGGGTCCCCGTGTGACCCCCTCCCCCACCCTGGGGTTCCCAGTGGTTCCGGAACATCATGCGTGGGTGTGGGACAGTGGCTGCAAGGAACTGATGCTGATGTGGACTTACTAGCTAACGTCCACATGCTACCCGAGGGCACCCTCCAGCTATCGTACACACTTTTAATAGTTTTCTTGCCCTCCCGCCCAGCCCACTCCTGTGTGCAAATCTCCATCCCCCTCCCCAAGCCCACCTCCTCACTGTCTCCAGAGCCCTTCCAGGGTACCTTCTTGGGAGTCACACTGGACCTCTGGACCGGTTTCCTAGCCTAGCAGTCTGTTCTGAGGGCCCTGCCCCCATATCTTTTCCTACCTTCATAGTTCACTGGTAATACTTTTTAAATTTTTTTTAAGTTAGCAATATTTTTCCTTTTAAGTCTTGAAGTTTTAGTTGTCTCCTCTTTCATTCCTGAACTCGGGCTGTGTATGAGGTCCCTGGCTCTGGAAGCTTACATGTCTCTCCTGCCCCACCCCCTTTAAGTTATTGGCTGCTTTACAAAACAAAGAGTGTTTCAACTTATACTATGAATTTATTTAAGTGGTACAACTTGATCTCACTTATTAACTAAGGGTTTATTTCCTAAATAAGCCCATTTTGGAATATCTAAACCACACAGACCATAAAAGGAGCGTGATCAATTTATCAGGAAGGCCCTATGGCATAAAAGCCAGTTTGGCGTTTGGTAGAGTTGTTGGCTTTTTTGGTTTAATAAATTAAACTACAAATTTTCCTAATTGCCAAACAAAATGTTAGGCCAGCTTTAGCCATTGCTGATAGTAAAACAGAACATAAAACCTGCTGAGAGTTATATGTGGTATTTAATACGAGACAGAGTAATGCCGGGACTTTTATGGTTAAGTATGAATTCACACCCAGAGCATTTGCTTCACATTAGGAAGGGTTTGTAAATCAGACCAGTGTGTGGGATGAGGTGGCCGGGTGGCCTCTCTTCCTGATATTTGGTTATTGGATGGGCGGCCAGAGGGGCTCCCAGACGCCTTCCACATCCTCAACGAAGCGGTCAGCCCTCTGACACCCGGAAGATTGGGTCAGGAGACAAGTGGGGATCGGATTGGACAAACAGTGCGTCCCACCGTGTGAGGTCACTGGCCTGAGCCTGCGACTGGGCAGCAGCCATCAGTTACCCAGACGTGAGCTGCTGTGGTCCCCGGCCAGGGGAGACCCCAGGGAGAGGAGCAGGACCCGGGAGAGGGCTTGGGGGAGCAGCAGTCACTGCCATTTATTAAATGTGACAAGCGGGCTCTGACTATAACGGCCGTCTCCCCGAAGATCATTACTTTGAACAAATAATGAGTTATGCGAGTTTCTGCCCGACCAGGGTCCTACCCAGCGCTGGGGTTTGTGAGACTCAGAATTACATCTGCTCCTGCTCGCTACAGCTGGACTCCAGCTCCTCGGGCTGGACACTCGCTAGCCTCTCCAGGTGCCTGGCTGGCCAGCCGTGACCCCTGGATGCACACGGGCATGGCTCAGAATGTTATGGCACACAAACACACGCACACGTGCACGCACGCATGCACACACACATCCTCTAGTTTTAAAATACTTCTTTCATATGTGCTTATGAATTAAACCAGGCACAGAGGTACATGCAAGGAAACAAAAATATCTCACTGGGCACTTGTAAGTCCCGGGGTCGGAAGCGGGCTTGCCTGCTTCAGGCATCTGTCATGAGTCGATCATGCTCGTGTTTCCTAAGACCCGGGATAATTATTCCCAGCAATTAGAGCAACCAGACCCCTCTTCAGCCCCAAACACATTTGTTCCCATTTATTAGGCTGTGAGCAGTAACTAATTTACATTGTTTCAGAGTTGTGTGTTGTGGTAATTTATTGCGTGTGTGGAGGTCACACAGAGGTGACCAGTCTTAGGGTAGCCCTGTGTGGTGGAGGGAGAACTAGGGAGGGCAGGGACCTGCAATTTTAAAAAGACTACGGTCTTTTTAATCACACTTTGATTTATTCCTTGTGACGTCACTGGTTTTACTCTTTTTCCCTGATTTTTTTTTTTTTTTAACAAATCAGAGCTGGGAACAATTTTTTTTTTTTTAAACAGGAATATGTAGGGATATCTCTAACGAGTGGAAACTTTTACTATTGCTTCAAATAAAATATTTTGCCGGTGCCCTCCACTGACTGTACAGTGCTCCACACAAGAAACAATGCTGTAGCCACGCATCCCCGTCCACCAGGTTTCGTTATCAAGTTGAAGAAAAAGGCTTGTTTAGGCAGAATAATGTCCATAAATAGAGCTGTAGAGAGGGCTTCAGGCAGCAGAAACAGAGCCTGCTATCGAGACTGCAATTCCAAGGAAATATGAGTGTTCTGATCCAGGCAAGCAGTAATTATCTTTTTGTGAAGAATGTACAATGGTGTCGAGTGATGAATTGATCGCAGATTGGGAGCGTGGTTCAACTGTCATGTTACAGAGATAAGAGAGAGCCGCGGGATTGCTCACCGCCTCTGCTAGCTCACAGCCAGCCAGTTTATTAGCACAAATCCCAAATGTTTAGTAAACTCATTAGGTCCCATCTAATGCTAATTTATCATCATAGCAGTGAGGCCGGAGGACTGTACGGAATCCGTGTGATTTACCGAACGTTCAGACCAATCACCTGCTCTACACTGGCCATTTTTCTTCAAATGCTTTTAAAGGGGCCTAAGTGATCCACGGATTACACCACCCCAATCCGTTTAGGGTTCTCAAGTTATCTTCACGGGCGTGGTTATCTGAAAGGTTGGGAAATCCTGCACAGACTGATGCGGGGTCTCGAGTCTAGGTCAGGATTGCTAGATCACTTCTCCCCCTCTCCCTCCACTTGCTTTCTACCCTCCCTCCTCTTCCCTCCCCTCCTCTCCTCTCTCCTTCCTTCTCCTCCCCTTGTCTCTCTTCCCCTCCCCACCCAAGTCTCCCCTCCTATCTTCTCTTTTCCTTTTACAATCTGGTCACAGAGTTGAATTCAAAGAATTTCCTTGCAAAATCAGTTTACCAAGAAATGCATCATGGTACATAAATGTCAAGTGCAGTTTATTCTAAACTTCAGACAGTGTTTTTCTTTTAAAAAATCAAGCTTTAAATGCCCAGTTCTCCTGACATTTTCGTACATATTCTATAGTGTTTTCGAAGAGGATAATAACCTTTGCTTGATCCTAGGCAACAGCTGCAAAGATAATGAAATTCTTATGATATTTCACCAGGTAAAATGTGAATTGCAGAAGAAAAGCTATTGAATTTTTATGGATCTTAATCGCATAAAATGAGATTCATGGGGCATACGTGTAACTATACTCGGTGGACCAGCTGCCTGCAGTTGCGGGGAGGATTCACCGCGCTGTGTGAGGGGCGCTCCAGCCTCCACTCGGAGACTGCTCCCCCAACGCTGCCTTCAGCTCGCCCTAAGAGTGATAATGAAATATGACAGAAATTTCCTTCTGCTGGAGCTGTGGCAGGAGAGGTCCTCCACCGCCAATATTAATTCATCTGACTTATGTTCCAGTCTCGATTTACCTTATGATTAAAAACTTCTGCAGGTCTGCTCACCAATTGAAATCAGATCTCATCTGCAGCCCAGCGGTATTGATCCCTATTTAACATCAAGGCACAGAATTGATTGGCATTGATTAACAATAAAAATGCTCTCCTCCATGTCCAGCCGCCAAGCCAGTGTTGTGAAGGGACGCTCAGCTGCTCCCCCCTTGACCAGTCTGAAAAGAGGGCGGCCCCACCCGCAAGTAAACAATATATTTTAATGTTATTGTAGCCGGATGCTGGGCCAGCATTGCAAATTGATTTTATTCTCGTTGCATAAGATAAATATCTTTAATAAAATTCTCATTTTATTTAGGATTTTACAGGAGTAACTTGATTGCTAGAAGAGTGGTATTTCTCTTTTCCCTTGGTGTAAAGAAATGGATTAAAACATAAAGGCTATAATAACAGAACACTGGAGATGAAATGTTAATCAACCTAGAGATCGCACACAGGGCGGGAAGTGCAGGGACATATTTCACCCTTGCAGACATATGCAGAGCCTCTGAGACAGCTGGTTGTGCCGGCGTTTCCTGGTCTCTGTCGGGGCTGCATGGTGGTCAGCGCAGGACCGTCACGTGCTCGAAGGCAGGTCCCTCTGCTCCGGGCCCAAGGACACAAAGCTTGAGGAGCTCAGCGGGCACAGTCTCGGCAGAAGCAGGCTGGCAGTGCCCAGCGCCTCCACACCTGCGATGTGCTTTGTGGCTTCTTCTAAAGGAGGCCTGTGGACACAGTCTCGAGTGAGTCCCTTAATTAACAGCAGAGATTTAAAAGGCACGTGGAGGGAAGCGAGGAAGGCCTCGCACATTACTACTCCTGATGGGTTACTTCTGGGGAAATCTGTCCTGTTCCCAAGTCTGGCTGGTAACCCCTAGCCGCCCGTTAGCGCTCATCCCGAGCATCCAAGAGTGCTAGAAGCCGGTCCAGCTGAAAGAAATTATCCAATCTCTAACATCCAGAAGTTTACAGTTATATAATGACGGAGAAAACCACAAATCCCAGGGGATGTCAAATTTTAGAGATACTTTTAAAATGAAATTACCCAGCCAAGCCTGTAAGACAGCCTTCTTGCGCTTAAGACAATCACTGTAATCTGGAATGAATTTCTTTTTTGTGATAGGGCAAATCCAATTTGCTTCTTTAACTGTTGATTAAGGAATCAGTTCTACAAGGCTGTCCCCCTGTAAGCACGGGCTGTTTATTTGTCTGTGGTCCCCTCCCAGCTGGGAAGGCCGGGTCAGGCCTGGCTCTGACGAAGAGCTGCTCACAGCTCGGTGCTCCACTGGGCCTGTTTGTGTGGGAGAGATAGTAAGCCGGGGGACTGGGGAGACCCGGTGACTTCCCACTGTGCCACCAAGGCAGAGAAAGCAGAGAGCTCAGAACTTTATCTTCTGTGCAGCTTGCTTTTGGAGTCTAGAGGAAAACAGCCATTAAGAAGCAGTAAACAAGTAAATACCTTAAATTAGAACGCATCTCACGCCAAGGTCCACTGAATTAGTGGCATCAGGAAAACTGGGGCATGTGGCTCCTGCCTGCGCGGGCTGCATGGCCCGGTGCCCCTTCGTGCAGGCCTGGGCGGGGTGGGATGAGGTCAGTGTGAATGTGGCGCCATCTTCCCTCCACGATCTGCGAGCAGGTACGTGCTTTAGACTCCCTAATCGCCGTCTTCTCGAGCTTTACACAGTCCTGCACCAGGGGGCTGAGACCTGCTTTGCTGGCTGGGGCTCCCTGCGCTCTGGGTGCCTCCAGCTGGCTTGCAGGCAGGTGGGTGCTGCTCAGGTGTAGGCACACACCTGGAGCGCGGAGCCTGTGTGAGCTTGAGCTTTTCAGGTTTGGTTTTGTGCTTACATGCCGAGAGCCACTCGCCGCAGCAGCAGAACTAACCTTTTCTAAAATGACTTTTTTTGGGGAGGGGGCGCACAGCTATTTTCCTTGGTGCACCTCACATTGCTGTCCTGGGAGGAATGTCTTTAGAGTTGCCCAAGAATCCAGGACCCCCCCTGCCAACACTGCTGCAATCAGGAATAGTCTAAAGTCACTCAAAATCAACAGTATTACATCTCTTAACTCTCATGAGCGATTTTTTCAATCCTTGTAAAAGTTATAGTAAAAATAGAAAGAAAGTAGTTGTAGGTGGAAGATATTCTGAGCGTCAGAATTCATGGGGGCAGGTGACTCCCATGCCCGGACTGGGGGGTCAGGTCCTCAAGGAGCTTCTGTGGGGACCGCCTTCCCCCCTTCCCTCCCCCAGTCACTTTAAAGCTCTTACGGCAGCTCCTTGTGCCCACCATGCCGCTGTGTGGTGGGTGTGGATGGAGCCCTGTGGATGCTCACTCTCTGCCCACGGGCGCCTGGGCGCCTTCTCCCCAGGTCCTGACTTTGTCAGAGCATGTGGGCATGGCACCTAGATGTCCTGGGAGGGCAGATCATCCCTTCTTCCACGCTGAAGGAATCCCGGGCCCGTCCCTCTGACCTCCAGGCCTCTGGAGGCAGCCCCTCTCCTTGATCTTGCTGCCTTCGCCACCTTCTCCCCCCTGCCTGCCCTCATGCACCACCTCTGCATGCCCACAAAGGCCACCTCCCCTCGGGCGCTCTGCCTGCCCCAGACAGCTGTGGACAGGAGTCTCATGCCCGCACTCACAGCGTCCTGCCTTGAGCCTGTGTTGGTGGTGAATGTTCTGGAAGCTGTATGGTGAACCTCATTGGGGCAGTGGGCACTACTGTACCCCAAGGCCTCTCTGTGGCCTGAGGCGGAAGGGAGTGTGGTCTCCGGAGCACCCCTATGTACTGCCGTCTTGTGCTTCTGAACACAGGTACAGCGTAGCCCCGCCTCATCCTGATCACTCAGTCAGTCTAACTGATCCTCTCACCGTTGCTTCGCCCCCTTGAACTTGGCACCTGTTACAGGCCAAGTTCCATGGTGATGATGTCAACCTGCCTGTGCAGCCCCATGCCAGGGTAGTGCAAATGCCCTGTGGTACTGTCACGCCGGCAGAAAGAGGAGGGCACCCAAAGCAATCGTGTGGCAGCTGGGGTGGTAGAACTCCCTCTGCTCCCTGGATCACATTGGGGTGGGCAGGTGGCTCTGAGTGGGAGGGCTTGCAGGCCTCCAGCTCAGGGCGAGGCTTCTGTAGACCAGCCTCCACTTCCCAGCAGCCCCCATGAGGATGATGGTGGCTCAGGGCTGTTGAGCTGGCGCTAAGCACAGGGCTGTTGGAGGGAGCCGTCTCCACAACCGTGTCTGTAATTACTGCCATCACCTCAGATCTGGGGACGGTGGAAAGCTTGTCTGCAGCTATTCAGCTGGGAGGGGATGCGGCTCGGATTTGAATCCAGGATGTTGGGGAGACCCTTCGTGCACTCATCCTTCCGTGTCAAGGATTGGGGGGTCCAGGTCTAGAGGTTGGCTCCTAGGGAGTGTGTGAGCACCTCTCTCTGGGCCTCCAGGAAATGCAGGCAGGGTTTTGAGCTGCAGCCTCGGCCTAAGGGGCAGGAGCAGGCTGTTTGTGGCGCGTGGCGCGTTCTGTGCTGCGGCAGCTGCGGCAGCTGCGGCAGGTGGAGGTTTGTGTAAAGGATGCCACGGAGTGCACATGCGTGTGGCTCTGTGGCTGGTGTGGACGTGCCCAGAGCAGCGGTGTTTCTGCGACTCTGGCAGGGGCTCTTCAGAGCTGTGAGCGTAGAAAAGCGATGGAGCCTGGTGGTCCGAGGGTGAGGTCCTCCCTCCGCGGCCAGCCTCCTCTTGACGGCAGCTGTGAGAGGCGTTGAGCCCGGCATCGCAGCCCCGGGGTGACCTGCGCCTGCGGCCAGGGAGAGGACGACTCCAGTTCAGGGCTGAGTGCTTACAAAGCACAGGGCGCTCCAGTGAGAGACATCTGCGCTCTGGCGGGGGAGGTGGGAGGATTCCAGGTTCAAGGCGTCTTCAACCACATCAGGAATTCAAGGTCAGCCTGGGATATGAGGCCCTGTCCAAAACAAAGCCCAATAGCACAGCAACAGAGGTTGAGCTGCCCTAACCTAAGGGGAGTGACTACCGGTGGCCCATGGCAGGGGGTGCAGCCGGAGGGGCACCGAGGCCCCCAGGCCCTGTCCAGCTTCTCACCTACTCGGAAAGCCGCATCTCAAGTGCAGCTGTAGTTGTGGTGTCGGTGGACTTTTGCGCCCGTGAAGTGTTTAGTCTCTTCTCCACTCCTGTGCGACAGAAGTTTGTCATCGACTCTAGGGTCTCCAGTCCCACAGGGGAATTCTGATTCCATCGATCAATGAGAGGTGCTGAAAGGTTCCCATCTGATTATGGGTGACCCATCTCGCCTCAGATGGCGGCGGAGCAGAGTGGGCGCAGAGTGGATCGACTCTGTCCTGCAAGCCAAAGCCAAGGAGGGCGCTGGGGAGCGGGTCTATGGGCACAGCCCATGCCTTGCAAGCATTAGACCTGAGTTTGAATCCCACCAGCCACTTAAAAAGAACCCGGCATGGTGCACGGCACCTGGAATGAACCTCCAGGTTGTGCTCTGGCTTACACACACACACACACACACACACACACACACACACACACGCGTGGATGAGCTTCCTACACCTGCACAGCCCCTCGCACCTACATACCCCTTCTACACTCACACACCTGCACACCCCCTAACACCCCTTCCGCACACACCTGCACGCCCCTTCCACACTCACACACACCTGCATGCCCCTTCCACACTCACATACATCTGCACGCCCCTTCCACACTCAAACACCTGCACGCCCCTGCCACACTCACACACACCTGCACGCACCTTCCACACTCACACAACCTGCACGCCCCTTCCACACTCACACACCTGAACGCCCCCTTCCACACTCAAACACCTGCACGCCCCTTCCACACTCACACACACCTGCACGCCCCTTCCACACTCACACACACCTGCACGCCCCTTCCACACTCACACACACCTGCACGCCCCTTCCACACTCACACACCTGCACGCCCTTCCACACTCACACACCTGCACGCCCCTTCCACACTCACACACACCTGCACGCCCCTTCCACACTCACATACACCTGCACGCCCCTTCCACACTCACACGCACCTGCACGCCCCTTCCACACTCACACGCACCTGCACGCCCCTTCCACACTCACACGCACCTGCACGCCCCTTCCACACTCACACGCACCTGCACGCCCCTTCCACACTCACACGCACCTGCACGCCCCTTCCACACTCACACGCACCTGCACGCCCCTTCCACACTCACACGCACCTGCACGCCCCTTCCACACTCACACGCACCTGCACGCCCCTTCCACACTCACACACACCTGCACGCCCCTTCCACACTCACACACACCTGCACGCCCCTTCCACACTCACACACCTGCACGCCCCTTCCACACTCACACGCACCTGCACGCCCCTTCCACACTCACACACACCTGCACGCCCCTTCCACACTCACAACACCTGCACGCCCCTTCCACACTCACACACCTGCACGCCCCTTCCACACTCACACACCTGCATGCTCCTCCGTACCCACAGGAACACAGGTCTGTGAACCTTGTGCTGTGACAGTGGGTAGCTCCAGGGCCATCCATGGCTGATGGTGGTGAAGGCCTCGCATGAGGAGCTTGGTGGACTGTCAGTGAGGTGTCATGGCCGCGTAGGCACACAGATGCCATCTTCAGACTTTTCACCTGTGACCAGCATGTTAGCCATGTGGGCAGAGGCCGGGGCTTTCCCGGGGGTGGGGAGAATGGCAGGGAGCCAGAGGTGGAAGAAGGCAAGGTGGTCACATCCAGAAAGCTTTGTGGCTGCTCTCACATCAAGTCTGGCTGTGACTGGTTCAGAAGCCCGGGACCTCGAGGTTCCTGTGGAGGAACGCCCGGAGAGCCCTTGTTAGTTGTGAACCCGGGAGGGCCAGAGTGGGACAACCAAGTTGCCAGATGCCCGCTGGACCTGTGAAAGCCACCCTCGCCCTCTGTGGTGAGGGGATTCAGGAGGCTGACCCTGGATTCTGCCTACATGCTCTTCCCTCGAAGCCCCGGCTTGACTCCATGAGTCGTGAAGGAAGTCAGTACCTCTCCCTCTTCGACCAGTGGTCTTAATTGGGCCCTAGAACACACAGGACGCTCCAGCAGTAGTTGCTCCTTGACAGAAGCAAGGGTGACTGCCTCTTTGCACCTGACACGTCTTCTTTCCGAGCACACCCAGCTGTTTCCGTTTGTCCCCCAGATGCTCCAAATTGCCGGAGTTCTCAGTGTGGCGGAGTACTTTGTGGTTCCCAGAGAGGATCAATGGCAAAGTCCCTGTGGGAGACCGTGTGGCCCCCACGCCCAGCAGAGAGCAGGCAGGGGCGGCGGATGTTCCCAAGTATGTTCTGATCTCTTCATCGTTAGTGTGGTTGGAGGGCGACTCCGCATCATGTGACTGAGCACACGAGAAAACAGCTCTCACCAGTATGTTCTGTGCAGAGGCACCGGTGCTTACTAGGGGAAACCCCCCCCTTTAGGAAGATGGTGGTTGTCTTGGCCTGTTGGCAGCTGTGGCGTCAGAAGAGAGTGGGGTCCCTTGAAGATTCATGGTGTTCAGCATGTCCTGGTGAACGTTGGGGGGCTGTGATTGCTTTCAGCGACTCTTCAGCCTTAGACATGTAGGACTGCAGGTGAACAGGGCAGGGGGAACTTTCTCTTGCACCCCAGCTGACCCACGGTCCCCAGAGATGCCATGACAAGTGGGCACCAGGGGCAGATGATTGTTCTCCTTCCAAGGACCAGAGTGGGCAGGACCTCTGTCCTCAGCTGGACATGTCCCCCAAACCACTCCACCTTGCACTCAGACCAGAAGTCCCTCTGGACCTAAAGCTCTGAACCCCGTCCTTGGGGGGATGAGCGTCTGCTGCCCTGCAGGTTACTCCCAAGCCCCCTGATCTCAGCATTCTCTGGCCCCAGAGGTAGTACTGTGTGCTTGGTACTGTGTGCTCAAGGCACGTCCCAGAGGTGGTACTGTGTGCTTGGTACTGTGTGTTCGAGGGGGGTCCCAGAGGTGGTACTGTGTGCTTGGTACTATGTGCTCGAGGTGGGTCCCAGAGGTAGTACTGTGTGCTTGGTACTGTGTGTTCGAGGGGGGTCCCAGAGGTGGTACTGTGTGCTTGGTACTGTGTGCTTGAGGTGGACTGACCACATATGGGTCTTTCCATCATTAGGGGACTTGCCTGGCTCTTGCTCTGTCTGTGGCTCTGTAGCTCCTGACAGCTGCCACCCCCTGGAGGGCAGGATATTCTTCCAGAGTGAGCTGTATGGAGCCAGGATGCACAGGAAATCAAGGGCAGAACCTCCCATGACATCACGAGCCTTGTTCCAGCTGGCCTCAGGGACGTTACAGAGGCAGGTCTGTTAGGCCACACACTGCAGAGGCTGCATGGACTCCCTGTTCCCGTTGGGGACCCCACCCTCCTGAAGCATCTCCTTTGGGGCCCTGAGGAGCCTCCATTCTGATCTGTGCTTTCAGCTGTTGGCATTGCTCCTGGACGGCCTCAGATCTCCAGTGCCCCTTGGCTGTGTCTGAGGTCGTGCTCTTGGTCCATCTGTTAGGAGAGGACCTTGGGTTTAGTCTTGGCCCTCTCTGGGCCTGGTCTCTAGAGTTCTGGGGCTCCTGGGAGAAGATTTGGAAACTGCTAGGGAACACAAGCATCTGGCCGGCCACCATGCACCCGGACTCCATAGGTAGGGCTCTAGAGAACACAAGTGGCCAGTGCGATGCGCCCGTGACCCTGTGGGTAGAGCTCCCTATACTTCTGCGACTCCAGGTAGAGCTCCATGCACTTCTAAGACCCCATGGGTAAGGCTCCCTGCAGTTCTATGACCTGTGGGTAGAGCTCCCTGCAGTTCTGTGACTCCAGGTAGAGCTCCCTGCACCTCTGTGACCCATGGGTAGAGGTCCCTGCACCTCTATGACCCATGGGTAGAGCTCCCTGCACCTCTATGACCCATGGGTAGAGCTCCCTGCACCTCTATGACCCCGTGGGTAGAGCTCCCTGCACCTCTATGACCCATGGGTAGAGCTCCCTGCACCTCTATGACCCCGTGGGTAGAGCTCCCTGCACCTCTATGACCCCGTGGGTAGAGCTCCCTGTACTTCTATGACCCCGTGGGTAGAGCTCCCTGCACCTCTGTGACCCGCGGGTAGAGCTCCCTGCAGTTCTATGACCCCGTGGGTAGAGCTCCCTGCAGTTCTATGACCCGTGGGTAGAGCTCCCTGCAGTTCTATGACCCGTGGGTAGAGCTCCCTGCAGTTCTATGACCCGTGGGTAGAGCTCCCTGTACTTCTATGACCCCGTGGGTAGAGCTCCCTGCAGTTATATGACCCGTGGGTAGAGCTCCCTGCAGTTCTATGACCCGTGGGTAGAGCTCCCTGTACTTCTATGACCCCGTGGGTAGAGCTCCCTGCAGTTCTATGACCCGTGGGTAGAGCTCCCTGCAGTTCTATGACCCGTGGGTAGAGCTCCCTGTACTTCTATGACCCCGTGGGTAGAGCTCCCTGCACCTCTATGACCCCGTGGGTAGAGCTCCCTGCACCTCTATGACCCCGTGGGTAGAGCTCCCTGCACCTCTATGACCCCGTGGGTAGAGCTCCCTGCAGTTCTATGACCCGTGGGTAGAGCTCCCTGCAGTTCTATGACCCGTGGGTAGAGCTCCCTGTACTTCTATGACCCCGTGGGTAGAGCTCCCTGCACCTCTATGACCCCGTGGGTAGAGCTCCCTGCACCTCTATGACCCCGTGGGTAGAGCTCCCTGTACTTCTATGACCCCGTGGGTAGAGCTCCCTGCACCTCTGTGACCCGCGGGTAGAGCTCCCTGCAGTTCTATGACCCCGTGGGTAGAGCTCCCTGCAGTTATATGACCCGTGGGTAGAGCTCCCTGTACTTCTATGACCCGTGGGTAGAGCTCCCTGCACCTCTATGACCCCGTGGGTAGAGCTCCCTGTACTTCTATGACCCGTGGGTAGAGCTCCCTGCACCTCTGTGACCCGCGGGTAGAGCTCCCTGCAGTTCTATGACCCGTGGGTAGAGCTCCCTGCAGTTATATGACCCGTGGGTAGAGCTCCCTGTACTTCTATGACCCGTGGGTAGAGCTCCCTGCACCTCTATGACCCCGTGGGTAGAGCTCCCTGCACCTCTATGACCCGTGGGTAGAGCTCCCTGCACCTCTGTGACCCGCGGGTAGAGCTCCCTGCAGTTCTGTGACCCGCGGGTAGAGCTCCCTGTAGTTCTGTGACCCCGTGGGTAGAGCTCCCTGCACCTCTATGATCCGTGGGTAGAGCTCCCTGCACCTCTATGACCCCGTGGGTAGAGCTCCCTGCAGTTCTATGACCCGTGGGTAGAGCTCCCTGCAGTTCTATGACCCGTGGGTAGAGCTCCCTGTACTTCTATGACCCTGTGGGTAGAGCTCCCTGTACTTCTATGACCCCGTGGGTAGAGCTCCCTGCACCTCTGTGACCCGTGTGTAGAGCTCCTGCACTCTGTGACCCGTGGGTAGAGCTCCCTGCACCTCTATGACCCGGGTAGAGCTCCCTGCACCTCTATGACCCGTGGGTAGAGCTCCCTGCTTCTATGACCGTGGGTAGAGCTCCCTGCAGTTCTATGACCCGTGGGTAGAGCTCCCTGTAGTTCTATGACCCGTGGGTAGAGATCCCTGCACCTCTGTGACCCGTGGGTAGAGCTCCCTGTACTTCTATGACCCGTGGGTAGAGCTCCCTGCACCTCTGTGACCCGGGTAGAGCTCCCTGCACCTCTGTGACCCCGTGGGTAGAGCTCCCTGCAGTTCTATGACCCCGTGGGTAGAGCTCCCTGCAGTTCTATGACCCGTGGGTAGAGCTCCCTGCACCTCTATGACCCGTGGGTAGAGCTCCCTGCACCTCTATGACCCGCGGGTAGAGCTCCCTGCACCTCTATGACCCCGTGGGTAGAGCTCCCTGTACTTCTGGGACAGCGATTCTTATAATTGGAACCGAGGCCCCAGGACTCTCTCTAGTCAGTCTGGAGCTGCAGGTTCGGGGTGAGGTGACTTCCGGAAGCCCCTCTCCCGTCATGGGCTGGAGGCTGTGCCTGCGTGTGGCCCCTTTTGTCTTCCATTCTCTTCTCGCATCCACCCACATCCTGCACCTTCGCTAGCTGAGGTGGTCTGCCAAGCTGCGGTGTGTTCGCTGAGGTGGTCTGCCAGGCTGCGGTGTGCTCGCTGAGGTGGTCTGCCAGGCTGCGGTGTGGCAGGTTCTGGCCACATGGGCCTTACTCTGTGTCCCTGTCGGGTGGAGACTCCCGCGCAGGCCAGGCTGGCCTCTGGATTCGTCTGCACCGATGCACTGTTGCCACCTGAGAGATGGAAGTAGGAAGGGTGGCCTTAAAGCGTCTGCACTCTTGGGCACCAGACGCATCATCGCTCGGTACCCACCACCCCATGCAGGGGCCGCTCAGCACCCACTCACTGACCGGGTGCTGAGTTGTGAGGTCAGTTATGAGGACTGGGCCACTTGGCCAGTGGTAGCTGTTGTGGCTTCACGGGGGTCTTTGCTGGTATATAAGCTTACGGGACTTGCCATTAGCTTATGGCTGACATTTTAGGATGAACATGTTCATGCCACACTAGATACACTGGGTGCCTGTGTCCTGAAGCATTCATCTTTGTTTATGTGGTTAGCCCACCATCAGCCACACAGCAGACTTCCCCACTCAAGAGTATTCCAGAATACTCCAGAAAGCCCTGGAATCGAGGGCGACCTGTATCTCCATTTCCTGCCGATAGTGGAAATCGGCGTCATCATCTGGGAGCTAGCTGGGGGCCCCCAGAGCATTTACCCTCATGTCTGCAGGATTTTCCTCTCAGCCCCATCCAGAGCATAGGAGGGAATGGAAACGAGAGGGAGGGAACTGCGAACTTAGAGACTCCCAGCCCCAGCACTAAGCGTGCCACTTAATAGTATGCAAATGAGCTGACACTCGAACAATTACCCAGAGTGACTCATTTGCATTGGCCTTGAGATGAGGCTGCAGGGGAGGCGGTGGAGAGAGAAGCCACCCTAGGGAACACCCGGAGGTGCTGGTGTCTGCTGAGCCCCCTGTGGAAAGAGTGGACCAGATTCTCAGGACCACACCTGCTTGTAAACCCCCGAGTGGCCCCTGGACCGTACAAGAGTCAGGAGCCTAACCGGTGTGCCTGGGGTCTGAACAGCTGGGCAAGACCATTGGGTGGGGGGACGATCTGCCTTCAGGCACAGTTGGGTGAGGGAGTGGGGGGTGTTGAGGGCAGGGAGGGTTCCAAGCTATGGTGTGGGAATAAAGAAGGTCCCCAATTTAGACACAGAATGACCAGTTGACTTTGACCTCCAAGTAGGCCATGGGGCATTTGACGAGGGGCATGTTCTCTTCCACGGTGTACTCACGGTGAAAGAACGGTCGTCAGCTAGCTGAAATTCAAGTTAACTGGCATCTGTGCTTTTATTCACTGAATCTGGTGACCCCAGCATGTCGGGGTACTGAGCAGAGAGCCTCGGGCTCTGTCCCTGGTGCGCTGTGTCTGGATCCGCAACGGAGAGAAGCTGAGTGGGGGTGGGGATAGCAGGAAGGCGGGAGCACTTCTGGTGCCCAGGAGCCAGCAGGGCCAGGTGCTGGGCCCTGTGGGATGGGGGTCTTGTGGCCGGACCCTGCACGCCCAGCACACTGAGGCGGCGGGGGCTGGGCTTGGGACCCCACCAGCCCGAGGCCACTAGTTTCCTTCTCTGTTTGCAGCGCTCACATTCGTGTCCGTCCCGAATGCCATCCGCACTGCCAGGCGAGGTGGGCAGCCTTGGAATATTCATGGGGTGGGTGTTCCTCTCCTCTCTCAGCTCCTGCCACTCAGCCCGCCTGGTGCCCGCTGAGCGCCCCAAAGGTCCTGGGGATCCTTTCTTAGCAGTTCATGCACAGCTTGTCTTCACGAGGACACTAACGCTGGCTTGCAGTCTGTGATTGTAGTACTGACATGTGTGTGCACGTATTTCCCTGAGTGCACATGTGTACATATGTGTGTACATGCGTGCCCGTGTGTGCACATGTATGCACGTGTGCAATGCATACACATGTGCCCGCACATATGCGTGTCTTCATGTGCTCACAAGCGTGTGTGTGTGCTCAGAAGTGGCTGCAGAGAGAGGGATGATGATCACTGTAGCAGAATCAGGCCTCGCCTCCCCGGTGCCCATGAGTCAGGCTGATTCCAAGTGAATGAGATTTTAATCACCTGTCACTGCCGCCCGCACTTTCTCTATATTTATGATAATTTTTTTGGTCTTTTTATTGAAATCAGTGTTGACTGAATCAAGTAATCCTGATTAGCAATCTCACAGCACCCAGTCAAGAGTGAAATGCACCCCCGTCTGCCTGTCCGTGGGCCGAGTGGTTCTGAAATTGAAAAAAGGGAAGAGGAAAGAAGGAAATAGACCGAGTTTGTTTGTCTTCGTTAAAGGTGATGGGTGAGCATGGGGGGGGGGGGGCTGTGTTTAACCAGATGTTTCAGCCTCCTCCTGGTGACATCCTGGTGTAAATGATCCACCCAGACTATCTTTCAACATCACAGTGGTAGATGCATATCGACTGACCTCATTTTGCTCTGTCTCTGAGGTTCGAACTTGAGATTTTCAGCAATGACACCAACACCAAATTGTGTACCAGGAAGTGCTTTTCCTGGGAGGGGTCAAAGCCGTGCGCGACTCGGCAGGAGGGAGCCATGGGCTTGCTAAGGGAGGGCCCTGGAAAGTGGTGACATATTGATCTTCTAGCCAGTGGGATAAACACGAGGGTGACAGACAAACACTGCTGCAAGAGTGGGTCCTCGTGTCCTTCCGACAGCAGCCATCGATCCTAGAGTGGTACTATCAGATCAGTGGCAGTTCTGCCATGCAGAGGGGCTCCTCCTCCCCTGACAGGCTGGGGACCCTGGGGGCCTTCTTCAGGCAGAGGCGGCTGTGTGCCAGGGGGTGCCTGGCGGCCTGGGGGTTGTCTTGCATGCCTTGGGCTTCTTTCCATGTTCAGGAGCAAGTGCTGTCTTAAGGTCTTGTTCTCTGTCTTAGCATCTCTCCATCTTTGTTAGGAAAGCTTGACTAATGCTCTCGGCTTTGGAGAGATTGCGTAGAAAGTCAGATGATTTCCCAGCGTGTGGAGCCTACTGCCTGTACTCCCTTCACTGTGCACCTCTGGATCTAGTGAAGACCTGTTCCCCTGTCCTGCAGTATTTTAGCCCCAGGGGAAGGGACAGCCCTCTCCTGTCCCTCTGGATGGTCAGACATGTTCTTTTGTCTGCAGAGGACCACAGGGTCTTCATGGTTACCACCAAAGAGAGCCATACATCTTGAGGGTCAAGAGGGACCCCCACCCCACTCCTAACCTTGCCTAATGGGTCAGGATGAACCAGGTGAGGTGCTGTGGTCAGTGGTCAGACCCTGCTTTGTAAAAGCAACAGACCATGTCCTGCCTGCCTATCACTGAGGTTTGAGGAGGAGGAGGAGAAGGCGTCGTGCTTAGCCATTCACTGACTGAGCATCAGTGGAAACATGAGGTGAAATCAGACTATATTGTGACCTTGCAGATGGGAACTCAGTCTTAGCCCCAGACGGACAATGAGCAGGGACTACCTTGGAGACACGAGGAGAAGGGCTGATTTAGCACGTGCAGTGGCTCAGTGCTGGGGTCCAGGCCACCAGGCTTAAAGGGGAGCAAGGGATTTTATTTTTGGCTAACGATAGTGTGGCTTGGTAGGAAAGGCCACACCAACAGCAAAGGCTGAGGGAACTGGCCACACCGCAGCCCTGCATCCACAGGACTGCTCGAGAAGGACGATCCTCACTTGCCAGACCAGCTTCCTCTGTCTTATTCACCTGCCCAGGGTCTAGTTCCGCCCACTAGGGGCTGACCTTCCCCGTCAGTTAGAGAATCTTCTGCAGGCTTGCTGGGACTTAACTGCCAGTTCTCTAAAAATGTGCCCAGAACTGGAACTCCTAACCGTCAAGTTGACACCTGTATCTAACCATGACTGTCTGTCTTTTCCTTTGGCAAATACAGTGCCCCCCAAACCCAAAACAATCCCCCTGACACACACGTTCGTGTGCTTCAAGGAGGTCATGTTGAGTGGTGTAACTGCTTGTACCCGTCACGGGACGGGCGTGGTGCCCAGTGTCTGACTCGATGGCCTTCTTGGTGGCACGGTGCTGATTTGGATGTGTCTGCTTCAGAGTCACTCCGGCCTCACGTCTCGGCAGCTCAGCAGCCAGGCTCACGATGCATTATTAAGCAGGGTGCTCGTCTGCAAATGTTTACCTAGGCCCGAGCGCGGCCGTATCAGTTCCTCACCCTCATGGCGGGGTCCTGCTGAATCGGGTCCTTGAGGGATGGAGCTGATCTTCCTAGAGCACCAGAGCACAGGCCTGGGAGCTCCGTGTTCAGATTTTGCCAGGGGAGGGATTTGTGGCCCATCGGGACTTCTTAGCTCTGGGCCTCTGGTTCTTTAGCAACCTTTTCCTCACATTTCATGAGATGTATTTGTGTAAATGATCAAGAGGGCTACAGAAGGCGGATCTGAGATCGAAGCCCCAGCAGCCACGTAAGGGCCTGGCAGAGCGCGTCGGTACATCAGCCGAGAAGACCGGGACCCGGGATCGCGGGAGCCCATCTCTTGGCTAGACAAATGGATGGGATCCAGGTTCAGCCAGAGACACTGTTCCCCCTCCTCCCCCCCAGATAAGATGGAGAGCAGTAGAGAAAGGCACCTGGCAAACACATGTGCAAACACATGTGTATGCGCACCTGCATACATGGATACATACGTGAATACATAGACACATACACCAGAAAGACACAGAGATGCACCATAACCAAGGGAAAGAGACCAGAGCAGCTCTGTCACCCCTCACTCACTTCAGGCCAAAGCAAAGACCTGCCCTAGAGGCCGTGGCCACAGCTGGGAGAAGGGTGGGGAGTGCAGGAAGAGTGGAACAAGGGACCCCCCCAGGAGAAGAGGCCAGGCCCCTCAAGGGAGCTCTCTGAAGGACACAGGAGAGTGAGCACTGCGCTGTTCTCTCCACATGAGGGGACACACTTCCTCCCCGGATGGCAGTGAATGAGCCGGAGGCCAGGCACCGGGCGTGGCCACGCTGAGGGACAGTTCTCGCTGCATGGGTTCAGTGACGAAGGATACAAGATATGCGCGTATGTCCCAAGCGAGTTAAATACAGGGGCAGCAAGGAACTGGGTAGAGCAGCTGGTGTCCCGTGTGGGCAGCGGGTTTGCAGGCGGCAGTGGGCCCCAGCTGTTCTGTGGTGGTCGCCTGCTGTTTACAGTGACCTAGCACACCGCGCTGGGCTAGGACTCCCTGTGAGGCATGTCTGTGTGGTGGAAATCAAAGGATTGCAGACAGGGTGCTGAGGATGGCATACTTCCTGTTAGGACCCAATCCCCATGCCTCCCCCCCCCCGTGGCTCCCTCCATTTCTGGTCACAGGGACGATGGGTGCCCGGAGAAGCTAGCACAGGGGTATTCCGGGCAGTGAAGCCAAGGCTTTTCCCAAACACTTGTGACACACGCCCACGACAGGCTGCTCCTTCCGCCACGCTCTCCCTTGGCAGCAGTCCACAGAGTGGGGCAGGCACGTGGGTCACAAAGTCCTCCCCGAACAGACTGTCCCCTAATGTGTCAGTAGCCAGTGCCCAACCTGTCCTTAGGGAACAGTGGAGACACGGAGTGCTGTGCATGTGCTGGAAGGTACAAAGAAATGCCAAGCCCTCCGCTGTGGCGACTCTGCCATCCACGGCGCACAGCTACCTGAGAGGAGCAAGAAGAGTGAACGTCTGTCACTGCCAGGGTGCATCTAAAGGCCCTTCCATGTTCCCTTGGGAGGGCCCAGGGGTTGGTGGCGGTAGGAAGGACCTCGGCTTTCGCTGTCTTGCAGAAAGGAAGATAGATGGTGTGGTGTGTGGTGATTGATTCAAAGGACGCTCTGCACATCTCGTCCCTCTAAGTCCACAGTATTATGGGAAAGCCAAGAACTTTTTTTCTACTTAATTGAATTTAGAAATACATTCAGTTCATCTTCCACTTAAAAATGCATAAAGGCTGAGTGGTCACCACATGACCAAACTCACGCAAGCCAGTGCTGGTTCTTCTTGGAGACGGTCCAGTTTGTACCACGGGGAGCGGAACCACGCAGGCGTTTGGGGCCTGACTGGCTGGCTGCTTCCCAGTAGCCGAACCTGTAGCCCCTGCCGTCCCCGCTTTGTGGAGGGCAGAACGAGACCCGCAGGGCATTCCTGGTCACTCTTCTCTTCGAGGTCCCCGTCCTCTTCAGTGGCATCTTCCAAAGGTCGGCGACTTCAGAGGCTGTGGGCAGCTGGGAACCCCGCTTCCTCAGAGCTCTGTGGGTGGCGGATTAGGGTGTTCTCCCTGCCACCGGCCCCCCATGGAGCTGGCGCGTGAGCCCCCCGAGGGAGCACGGGTGGACAGATGGGACCTCCGTGTAGCAGGCTTATGCTGACCATGGCTTCAGCTCCGAGGCTCACCTGGCCTTCAGGGTCTCATCTGCCTCCTGGAATGGGGTGAGTGGGGTGCTCTCTCCTCCAGCCGAGGTGGCGTCTCTTCCCTCTGGCATTCATGCACTCCCAGGGGAACACGAGTTGCTTGTTCTTTTGTTTATCTCGTGATCTTCTTGGCCTTGCGAGTGAGCCGCCAACTCTCCCTTGCAGGCAAGTCAGTGGGTACTCGCCTCCTCCCTGGAGACGGGCCTCGGGCTCCCGCCGTGGCTCCAGGTTCTCTAACTTCCCAGCCAAGCTCGCAGCACGGGGCTTTGAGGCTGAGCGTCTGTCAGTTGTCCTAGGTGGTGCCAGCTCCAGACACCCAAGGCCTCACCCTCTCCCAGGCTGTGCGCAGGCTGTGCTCTGTCTGTCTGCCGTGCCTGGTTCCACAGCTCCGCTCCCAGCCGGCGCCATGTTGTGACAGTAGACAGTAGAGTGTTGCTTCCTCATCCTCATCCTGACCCGCAACTGTCTGCGGCCAAGTCTTCAACTGTGAATGAAGGAGTGAATGAATGAACAGGCAGGTGAATGAGTAGCATGAAGTGAATGGACGAACAACACCTGATTGAATGAGCATGAAGAATTGAGTGAATGAACAAGCACATCAGTGAACATAGCACGAGTGAATGAATGAACGTGCACATGACTAAATTACAGCATGAAGTGAACAAATAGGCCTGAGTGGATACAGCATGAAGGAGTGAATGAACAGGCAGGTGAATGGATATAACACAAAAGAGTGAATGGAGAAACATGTGGCTAAATACAACAGGAAGAGATGAATGAACAAGCACGTGACTGAGTATAGCATGAAGAAGTGATGGGCAGTCATGTGACTGAAGAGTGTGAAGGAAGCGTGAACGCACGCAGGCACGTGAACGCACGGAGCATCACACGAGGCAGCCAAGCACCTTTGCACAGCTGACATCCTCCCTAGCCAAAAGCATGTTTGCTCTGTCTGTCCTGCTTTGTCCTTTGCTTGTGTCTGGTGACCCAGCGTCACCAGTGCCCCCCTGCTGTTCTCCATCAAACCGCTGTAACTGGGGCAAGAAAGTTCAGTGGGTCAAACGTTTGCTGCGCAAGTGTGCAGACCTGAGTTTGCCTCTCCGGCTGCGTATGCTTGCAATCCCAGCGTGGGGAGGTGGAGACAGGGAGTCCCTGGAGCGCGCTGGCTAGCCGCGCAGGCCAGTGGGTGAGCTCCAGGTTCAGCCAGAGACACTGTCTCAAAATAAACACACGATGAGCAAGTAAATACATAAATAAAAGTAAAATGTGGAGCATACACAGGCAATGCCATTGCCCCGTGGCCGCCCGTGCACACACAGGCAAGGTGACCTCCCCCCTCCTCCCCGGTTTTAACCACCGTTAGCACGCTGTTTCTGTGTCTTAGGATAGAGGACGTGCTTCCTTTCAGCGCCCCTGACTCCAGCAGCGGGCGTGGGCAGAAGGGGCTTTGCCTGGCGCTTGCTCTTGGAAGCATCTGCTCAGAGCGCTGTGGGCGCACGCGTGTGTTTATTCTTTCCCCTTCTGCCCCCATTGTGGGAAACGCACGCAGCATCACGCGAGCCTTGTAAGCATTATGCGACTCTCCCTCCTTCAGGCCTCGAGAGCGGTGCAGCAGCGGTGCAGCAGCGGTGCAGCAGCGGTGCGCTCTCCCCTTCCCCCATCAGATCTTGTCGCCTTGCGGAGCAGAATGGTCCCCACCAACACTGGCTCCCCGGTTCTGGACAATCCTGTCCTGCCCACATCTGAGTTTGGCAACTCCAGGAACCTCAAGAGGTGGAGCCGGACAGTGCTTGTAGTGCGCTGCATCTGGCTGTTCTGCATCTGGCTTGTTTCGTGTGATATTTTACCCCAGGTGTCAGAGTGTCCTTTGCGAAGGCAGCACGGACATGCCAGGTTCTGCTCGTCCATTCTCCCAGTGGTGGGTGTTTGGGTCGTGCCCCCCCAGCAGTTGCAGTGCGCACAGGTGCAGCATCTCCTTGAGACTCTGCTTTTGATGATTTCATGTCCGCGTACAGTGTATTAAATGTTACACATGCGAATACATGTCGATGTTTTGTGTATACCATAGAAGTTCAATTGCTGGATCGGGTGGCAACTTTCCATTTTATTTATGGAGAACTAACTGCCATCCGTTTTTTATAATGGCCACATCCCATCCCTCCTTTACGTGCGCGTGCGTGCGTGTGTGTGTGTGTTGCATTCATGTATGTGTATATGCATGTGAAAGCCCAAGGCTGATATGTGGAATCATCCTCAATTATTCTTCTACCTTGTTCTTCTGAAACAGGATCTCTAACCAAACCCCGATCTCATGGTTTGTCTAGCTGGTCCTCTTGCTGGGATTCTTAAGTCTCTGCTCTCCGTGGGTGGATCAGGCGCACCATTACTCCCTGTGGGCATTTCACACAGGGCCTGGGGATCTGAGAACTCTGATCCCCTTTCCTGCGCAGCCAACACTCTAACCACTAAGCCCCTCCCTGCCTGCAGCATTTTATGTGCCCACCAGTGGTAGATTGGCAGGTTCTGGCTGCTCTCACCCTTACCGCTGCGCCTTGCCTCCCAATGTAACTTTGAATCAGTTTCCTCATGCTGAGAGATGCCAAGCACCTCGTGTGTAGGGTGCCCACGTGTGTGTTCCTGGGAGAAATGCCCATCTAACAAGTTGGTTTATTGTTGCCGGGCCTTCTGAGGTCTCTACAGTCCAGTTGCCAGTTGCTTGCCGAATGCACAGTAGTCATGTTCACATCTGTCCTGTGGGCTGTCTTCGTCTTCTTTGGTGCTGCTTAGTTCACATAATTCCCCCCAAAGACCTGCGTCCAGCCTGGGTCTGAGGCTGTGCTGCTGGGCGGCCACTGGCCACGTTTCTCATGGTGGTGGTTTCTCTGGTTGGTGGTTTCTCTGGTTGGTGGTTTCTCTGGTTGGTGGTTTCTCTGGTTGGTGGTTTCTCTGGTTGGTGGTTCCCGGTGAGTGTTTCATGCCACCACACACCCCTGGCTCTGTCTCTGGAGTCTAAAGCATGGTACTGCCCAACCTGGGTCTAGACTTCAGAACCATGACCCCGAATAAGCCTTTTCTCTTTACAGGCTAGCGGTTTGGGGTATTTCACTCCAGTCGTGTGAAATCAGCTAAGCAGTGCTCAGTAGTTTCAATATGGAGAATTTAGTATTTTCACAGAGCTCAGTGTTTATGTTTCTCTTGCCGCCTTGGCCTTTGGGGTCATAGTGAAGAAATCATTGCCAGCACTAGTTATATACAGCTTTCACTCTGCATTTTCCTTTAGGACTTGTACCTAGTATTGTGGTAGGCCTTCGCCCAAAACCTTGGTCTCCTTCGAGTTGGTCTTGTGTGCGGTTGGAAGGGGCCCACCTGCTCTTTCTGTGAGCATCCAGCGTCCCTGTGTCACTCACTGGGATGTCCCTGTGTCCTCAGGGGATTTTTGCACCTGTGCTGATGTTGCTGGACATGCAGGTGAGGGTCTGTTTCTGGCCCTCCTCTGGTCCATGGTCTGTCTCCAGGTGTGTTTCTATGATTACTGTAACATGGTAGACAGCTTGGGAACGGGGAGCCGCCCTCGAGCCTTCTTTTACAAGACAGTTTCCATGACGGGACGGAGCTGAGTGTCTGCGCTGAGCTCCAGTTGAAAGGCTGGGGAGGTGACTCGGTGGACGAAATGCTCGCTACACAAGGGCATGGACTGGATACCTAGAAGCCACGTGAAAAGCTGGGCAGGCGTGGTGCACCGCCTGTGATCTCAATTTTCAGGAAGTGGAAACAGGATGCTCAGGGCAAGCTGGCAAGCTAGACAAGCCAAACCGGCAAGAGTAAAATGGAGAGCAGTTGAGGATGATTACCAGTGTACAGAAGTGAACATGTGTACATATACATGCATACATGCACATGCTTACCACACACTACCAGTGTACAGATGTGAACATGCATACATGCACATGCTCATCACACACATACCAGTGTACAGATGTGAACATGTGTACATGCACATGCTCACCACACACTACCAGTGTACAGATGTGAACATGCATACATGCACATGCTCACCACACACTACCAGTGTACAGATGTGAACATGCGTACATGCACATGCTCACCACACACTACCAGTGTACAGATGTGAACATGTGTACATATACATGCATACATGCACATGCTTACCACACACTACCAGTGTACAGAAGTGAACATGTGTACATTTACATGCATACATACACATGCTCACTACACACTACCAGTGTACAGATGTGAACATGCATAGACACACATGCTCACCACACACTACCAGTGTACAGATGTGAACATGCATACATGCACATGCTCACCACACACTACCAGTGTACAGATGTGAACATGCGTACATGCACATGCTCACCACACACTACCAGTGTACAGATGTGAACATGTGTACATATACATGCATACATGCACATGCTTACCACACACTACCAGTGTACAGAAGTGAACATGTGTACATTTACATGCATACATACACATGCTCACCACACACTACCAGTGTACAGATGTGAACATGCATAGACACACATGCTCACCACACACTACCAGTGTACAGATGTGAACATGCGTACATGCACATGCTCACCACACACTACCAGTGTACAGATGTGAACATGCGTACATGCACATGCTCACCACACACTACCAGTGTACAGATGTGAACATGTGTACATATACATGCATACATGCACATGCTTACCACACACTACCAGTGTACAGAAGTGAACATGTGTACATTTACATGCATACATACACATGCTCACCACACACTACCAGTGTACAGATGTGAACATGCATAGACACACATGCTCACCACACACTAACCAGTGTACAGATGTGAACATGCGTACATGCACATGCTCACCACACACTACCAGTGTACAGATGTGAACATGCGTACATGCACATGCTCACTACACACTACCAGTGTACAGATGTGAACATGTGTACATATACATGCTCATCACACACATACCAGTGTACAGATGTTAACATACATACATACACATGCATACATACACATGCACACATACACATACCAGTGTACAGATGTGAACATGCATAGGCACACATGCTCACCACACACTACCAGTGTACAGATGTGAACATTCGTACATGCACATGCTCACCACACACTACCAGTGTACAGATGTGAACATTCGTACATGCACATGCTCACCACACACTACCAGTGTACAGATGTGAACATGTGTACATATACATGCTCATCACACACATACCAGTGTACAGATGTTAACATGTATATATATATACATGCATACATACACATGCACACATACACATACCAGTGTACAAATGTGAACATGCATAGACACACATGCTCACCACACACTACCAGTGTACAGATGTGAACATGCGTACATGCACATGCTCACCACACACTACCAGTGTACAGATGTGAACATGCGTACATGCACATGCTCACCACACACTACCAGTGTACAGATGTGAACATGTGTACATATACATGCTCATCACACACATACCAGTGTACAGATGTTAACATGTATATATATATACATGCATACATACACATGCACACATACACATACCAGTGTACAAATGTGAACATGCATAGACACACATGCTCACCACACACTACCAGTGTACAGATGTGAACATGCGTACATGCACATGCTCACCACACACTACCAGTGTACAGATGTGAACATGTGTACATATACATGCTCATCACACACATACCAGTGTACAGATGTTAACATACATACATACACATGCATACATACACATGCACACATACACATACCAGTGTACAGATGTGAACATGCATAGGCACACATGCTCACCACACACTACCAGTGTACAGATGTGAACATGCGTACATGCACATGCTCACCACACACTACCAGTGTACAGATGTGAACATGCGTACATGCACATGCTCACCACACACTACCAGTGTACAGATGTGAACATGCATCGACGCAATGCTCACCACACACTACGAGTGTACAGATGTGAACATGCATACACAAACATGCTCGCTACACACATACCAGTGTACAGATGTGACATGTGTACATATACATGCATACATACACATGCTCACCACACACATGCCAGTGTACAGATGTGAACATGCGTACATACACATGCTCACCACACATGCCAGTGTACAGAAGTGAACATGTGTACAATTACATGCATACATATACATGCTCACCACACACATGCCAGTGTACAGATGTGAACATGCGTACATACACATGCTCACCACACACATGCCGGTGTACAGATGTGAACATGCGTACATGCACATGCTCACCACACACATGCCGGTGTACAGATGTGAACATGCGTACATGCACATGCTCACCACACATGTGTGCCCACACCCAGAGGAAAACCAGTCTAGACCAGATGCTCTTGCATGGCGGGGTTCCCTCATGGGTCACCCTAAGACAACACAGCGGGTTGGGCCGGGGACTGTGGGCGTGAGCAGGATGGTGGCTAGACTTGGGAGCTGTGAGCAGCTTGGGCTCAAAGCCTGGATGCAGCCTGTACACTCGGGATGGAGTGTCACCTCCGCCCAGGTCAGCTAGGCTCGGCTATAAGCTGCTCACCCTGGTCTGGTAGGCTCTGTGTAGTTCGGCTTCAGGAAGAAACCAGTAGTTCAAGACATAGATGCGTCTTCACTCACTACTGTGCGATCCTGGAGAGCCGACTTCTCGAGTCTCGGATTTTTGTCCCCTGTAGGTGGAAATACTAGACTGACTCTTCCCTCTGTGGGAAGGCAGCACAGGGTCCCCATCATGGAGCACAGTGCGGTCCAGCATGCTGGTGTTGTGTGAGACAAAGCCAATGACTGCTGTTGCTATGGACAGGATGCTGCTGTTGCTAAGGACACTCTCATGTGGACCTCCAGGTTTGGGCCAAGATATTGGCTCCTCACCTGGTCTGTGCCAGAGAGTTCGAGCCCTGGGGAGGTCTGTGTGCTGAGACATTCCTTTGGGTGATGTCACCTCATCTGAACCTTCCAGATCTTCCTCCAGGTCCACAGGATACAGACAAGAGTCCTTCCCAGCCTTGCTTCCCACTGCTGCCGCACCACTGGTCAGCCCTGTTTCCAGCGGGCCTCCATCTGTAAGACCCGGGGCCTGGCTGCCCCTCGGCCCCTTCCAGAGTCCCTGCACAGTGCGGGGCTTCTGGGGTCGGCCCACCAGAAGAAACCATTACTGACGTGCTGGTCTCACGGTGACACCAGAGCAGCTTCCTCTTCCTGGGCTGCAGGACCTGTGAGAGGCGACGTTTAACCCCCGGCTGTCCTCCGCTCTGCAGAGCCCAGCTCACGCACAGAGGCAGATGTTAGGAGTGGGGGGCGTGACGTACATCATGCGGGCTTCGGTACTGTGGCTGAGCTCGGCTTCTGGCCCTCACTGACCAGCGACATCATTCTGGGCACACACCTAATTCTCTGTGCCCTGGCTCATGGGAAAAGATCTACCTCTGGGCACAGCTTTATTAACGGGCAAAGTCAGCCAGTCGCTGGCAAGCAGGGAGGTTGCGGAAGATGACCCGGGTAGAGAGGACTGTTAGGCGAGGGGCCGGGTGCCCACAGTCGCATCTGGAAGAAGCGGGTCTGGTGCAGCGGCAGAAGCCTATTCCCACTGTGACTCGGCGCAGCGTGGTGCATCTGGACAGCTTGCAGCTCAGCTCAGAGTCTGTCCTGCTGGGGGCCAGGGCCATCCCTCACAAGCTGGACAGCACGCCTTTGGCAGGTGTCCGAAGGCACGGTGAGTTCACAGCCTGTGCCCCACGCCCTGCCAGGGAGGACCAGGGCAAGGGGAGGGAGACTGACCTGTGAGGTGGGGCCGCGAAGCACTATGGGGGTTGAAGGGCAGCTGCGTGTCCTGGGAGCGTCTAAGGATGCTGTTGCCCCCACCCCAAGTGACCGCCCACCTAGACCTATTGTTGGGCCGTAGCCTGAACTAGCCCGCTGTGCGATCTTACTACTCTGTGCTCGGCATCTGGAGTCTCTCTTCTCAGGCCCCAAAGTTGGGCTGAGTAGGACTGACCAGGGCCTTGGAGGGGCCACCGGGCAGCTAAGGCAGATGCCGTCTCCACGGAAGGGGCTTGCTGCTCACTCTCCTCAGACTTAGCCAGGTCGTCTGTGGGGTCTTCTGCTAAGTGGGCGCAACCAATCTGGCGATCGGCTCAGGACAACCCCGTCCCTGAGGCGCTAATTTGGCCGGCGACCTTTTGGGCTGTGACTCTGGGGCAGGGAGCTGTAGGGATCTAGTGGGTAGAGACAGATGCTCTGTGCAACGTCCCGGAGCCGCTGGGTGGCTCTGCTAGGAGAGCCCTTTCCGTGGAGATTCCACCGCACTTGTTCCCACAATGCAAAGCTGTTCCAGAGCAATCCATTTGTGGTTTACGCCAAGCCTGTGGCATTAGCCATGTTCCTTCAGCATCTTTGGCCCACAATGCTGAGACCATTCCTTGCTGGAGCCTTCCCTGCCTTTGCCCCGGGACACAGTGACCATGGCTTCCGTGTCTCCACTCACTGAGGACACTTGAGGCTCACATCACCCTGGAGGGTGCTGGGCTTCCCACTTTGAAAAGGGAGAAGCAAGATGGGGAGGTTTTGGGAGACCCAAGGGTCCCTGTCCTGTATCCTGGGGCTCAGGTAGACCAGCCCAGGAGAGGGGCTGTAGCGCGTGGCGGGGAGCTGTGGGGTGTACCTGTCTCCCCTCAAGAGCCACCGGTCCCACACTTTCTGAAATGTGGCTTTTCAGGGTTCTCGGGATTTTCATACCCATGTGTGTGCTACAGGAATGGCCCTGTTCCTGCAGGTGTGCACCCCAGGTGTGCAACCCCAGGTGTGCAACCCCAGGTGTGCAACCCCGGGTGTGCAACTCCAGGTGTGCAACCCCGGGTGTGCAACCCCGGGTGTGCAACCCCAGGTGTGCAACCCTGGGGTCGCACGCTGCAGGCTCAGCGGTCTTCCGGAACGTCTCCCTCTGCCCTCTTTCTCGCTGGCAGTGCTAGTTAGACACCTACACGCTTGGCTCCGTGCAGGCTCGCTGGTCTCACCAGTAGATCCACCGAGCCTTCGGGCGCTGTTCAGGGGCCTACAGGCCCTCCAAGCAGGGTCCAGTTTGCTCTATGCCAGCGTGTGCCATGGTGCCCTGTTATTGGACCATGGTGGTGACCCATGCCTTGAGACAGAGAGGCCTGCACAATTAGTAGATTCCTTGGGGCAGAGGGGTCAGTCTTCCTCCCTGGCCCCATCCCTTGGGGTTCTGCCCACCTGGCTGACCTGCCACTCTGACAGCATCTTGGTCTCCCCCCCACAGTCCCCTCATCTGCTCCGTGGAATCCTGAATTTGGAGTTCGGGAGTTGCCTTTCCTATAATTCATTCCCAAGTCACCAGGATCCCAACACCTGTGGCGGTTGAATGACTGTCTTGGAATTCGAAGCGTCTCTCCCTGAAGCTACAGCCAGGCCTGTGTTCCCACCGCCCTAAGCATCTCCAGGACACCCAGGGCCAGGGCCGTAGCCGATTCCCTCCCCACTGTGTGCAGAACTGCCCCAGAGACAGGCCTGTACTTCTGTGGCCTGGGAAAGCACCAGGGGGTGGTCACCCCCCCATGTCTTCTGGGCAGGTCCAAGCAGGCTCTACCTCACTGCCTGCTGGGGAAGGGCTATGCGTATTCAGGTACCATGCATGTGATGCGGGATGAGGAACGAACAGTCTCATTGAGTTGAACTGCAGCTACTGCCTACTCCGTCCCCATGCAGGACGTCACTGTGGCATCCAGGCCCCAGGTCCCAGCCAGAGAGACAGGAGACTACACGTGTACATGTGTGCACATGCCCCTCGGTGGGCCCTGCCGTGATCACCTGAGCCCCCAGATTCCCTAGAGTTCAAGCCAGGCGGGTTTCCAGAGCAGGGCAGGGACAGCCCGCTGGGGGAGGCAGAAAGACCACCGAGCCACTTCCTCAGCACTTTGCCCTTCAGTTATGATCTACATTGGCTTTCTCGTCTTCCTTCGGGCCTTTGTTCCTGATGCTAGCTTGGAACGCAGGCTTTGTGAAGAACCTGGCTTCTCTGACTGGTTTTGTCTTCAATGAAGAGTGAACGGGGTGAGAGTGCGGTCATGGGCCCCGGACCAGCCGGATGTTTTGAGGGAGCGTTTAACATGGGACATGGTCCTTTACGAAACCAGTGTTGGAAGGTATCTCTGAAATGTAATACCAGAGCCTCACGTGTCAGAACTGCTGGGCAGGAGAGTGTTAAAACCCTGTTTCTAAGTTGCAGTGAGGAGTTGAAGGCCGGGTGGGCCCATCCTGCTGGGCGAGGATGATTATTAGCACTTACGTCTCAGTATTATTAGCACTTGTGTCTCAGTTCCCTCTGTCTATGGCGGCCGGTCACAGGCAGGCTGGGGACACAAGGCAGGAAGTACGAGGCACTTGGCTCAGTACCTGCCTCCTGGGCTGTGCAGGCTGCTTGGTCGTTATCTTACCCATCGTGCCGCCATGATGCTCACCCAGCCCGAGAGACAGGTCTTCGCTGAACTAGATCCTTAGGTAAAGCCTCACTTGTCATTCAAATCATCACGGCTTGATTTGCCTTCCGTTTCTTTCTTATACGTTTGGTTGATGTTGGTTCTTTTTGTGTGTGGAGGTGTGTATGTTTGCATATATATGTGCATTCAATACATACATATGCATCTATGATGTATGTATGTGTGTCCATATGTAAGTGTGTACTTTCCTGTGTATATGTGTGTTAGTGTGTGCATGCATGTATGTAAATGCATGTTTATGCACGCATGCATTGTGTGCACATGTGTACATGCATGTGTGTCTACACATGTGCATCCTGGTGTGCATGTGTGTATATGTGTATACATGTATATGTGTTCATGCATCTGTGTATGTTGTGCATGTTCATATATGCATATGTGTATGTATGCATTCACACCGTGTACATTTATGTGTGCATGTTACACATATTTACATTATTTGTTGCGTGTGCTTGTGTGTCTCTGCATGCATGCGCATGCATGTGTACACGTTTTTGTGTGTCTTTTTGTGTATGTGTACGCATGTATGTGTGCACCTATGTGTATGCGTGTGTGTTTGGAGGTGCTGCTACTTGCTTGAAGTCAGTATCAGGACCAGCCTGCGCCCTTTGCCCTGGGCCAGCCCGAAGGCCTTGCTCTGTCTCTTGCCTTCACCATGTGAGCTTGTGTGACCCTGTCCCCAACCTCCCGTTCCATCTGAAAATAGGGTGACGCTTTGTACTTGTTCTGCGGCTGGCATCCACTTTCCATTTGAAGTAGATGTGCGGCCCGAGCAACCGCCCCGTCCACCCCCCTCCCCGTGGCCACCTGCCGCTGCTCACCCCAGAAGGAGACAGATCCCCAGAGGGGGGAAGTGCCACCTCGCCAGTCTGTCTGCATCTTTACTCGTTTGCAGACGAGGCGGGAGCCACACACGCTTCTGGCGACACTTTCAGGTGGCCGTGTGTGGTGTTGGGCCATCCTGTGTTTGTATTTGGGTGTTTAGATAAAATATTGTGCTTTCCTCCAAATGCTCGGCCATCTGTGGGCACAGCTTTCCGCGCGCTCAGCTGCGCGCTCTCTCAGCACGGATGTCTGAGCACTTGCTTATTAGAACAAACTTCACGGAACATCACACCCAGACAAACGGGCTCCCCAACTGGTTTCCCCAACTCTGCGACCTCTTCTTGGTTACTGTGCACACGGGGTATGCGTGTGGGCGCTGTGCATTCACTCTGCTCAGAAGCATCTTACTTGTGATAGCGGCATCGGGAGTTGGAATTCTTGTCTGTTCTGTACTGTTTTGGTGTCCTGGTCTCTGGGCACTTGCACACGAACAACTTTTCCTGCTCCAACACTTGTGACGGAGCTCCTGTCACAGCCGATGACCTACAGCAGGCAACTCCAGTGGGCAGATGGGGAATGTCCATCTTCCCCTCCTGCCCTGCGCCTTCCCTGGCGTGGACACCCTTAACATTGCAGGTGACCAAAGGCGGCGGGACACAGCCGTATTCTTCAGTTCACTGTGTGTATTTCTTCGGGGGCTCTGCCCAGCAGCCCAGCAAGTCATTCTCATTTCATGGGGGCAGATGGAGTCCACCCCTCAGTTGGTGCTTGCCCTCCACCCCTCACAGGTTCCCAGCCTCAGCCACTGGTCACTTGACATGATTCCCATGTGATTTTGCTGATAACTGATCTTGCTTCTTTCCATGTGACCTTTGGGGGGGAACCTCTAGGAACCCTGACACCTCAACCAGAGGCAGGGTCAGCCATGATCACTTGTTGAGGCTTCCCGGGATCCCCTTGATGGTTCATGCAGCAAACACGTGGCCATCTGCCCTGTCCAGGGTTTTAGATGGACAGCGGTGTCTTTCAGGACTCAGTGGAGGGATGCCTTGTTCACACGGAGGCCTTCAGAGGAGAAACTGACCCCCCTTTTGGACTGACCCCTTCTGGGAGCCCTCCAGGTGCCTCCAGAGACACAGGCTTTTTTGCTCCTTCGGTGTCTGTTTTCTCAGTGCAGCTCTGCGCTACCTTGGAGAAGGCACTTTGCAGATAAGTCAGCTGACAAGGAGGCTGGTCGGCACCCGCCTTCTCCTCTGTTTATTAGCGCACTCCGTCCTGGGAGTCACATTTCTGAGGGTCACCAGACATACCCTCACTCAACACTGATTAGCTGAGGGAAAAATCACAGGCACCGCTGTCCATTCAAGGCTCCCCTGCCTCCATCTCCCTCACGGGGGAGAGGCTGCCTCTTTTGAGCCTCTACCCTAGACTGACTCGTTCATGGGTCCCTGGACTTCCTGCCAACAAGGGGTTTTGAGACAGATGTGTTGGGCCGCATACTGCTCTCCCATTCACGCGTCAGATGGAGCTGTGGGTTTCCAGTAGTTTCCAACCATGCAGAGCAGAAGAGCTGAAGGAACAGGACACTTGTTTGAGGGGGGCTCTGAAGCTTCACGTTAGGAAGAGAGTCTAGATCCAAGGGGCAATGGCTCCTTGTCTTGCTGAGTCCACTGCGTGCTGGGCGGGCCCAGGCCACCCACATGTGCTGCAAGCTGACCACTTCCATCTCCTTGAATGGACAAGGAAACCATTGGAGAAGAGCAGCTACCCAGAGTCCCATGCTGCCTCCAGTCTTGGCACTGCCTCCTGCCCACCACACCCTGCCTCCTTGGAAGGTGGCAGCCCGTGTTCCCAGCATGCCCTGATCTCTCTGGCTTTTGTGAGGCTGCATTTCTCCACGAGCTCTGGGAGCTGGCCATCGCTGCATGAGGGCACCCGGGTGGGGACAGCAACTCTGCCGTCCATCCTCTGGGGGATAAGCACAGCCATCCGCCATCTTGCTTAGGATCACACAAGGCTGCAGATAGACTGTGCACGTGTACTTATCCAGGAGAAGTAGATGCGGAGGTGCATGCTCCTTCTGGCCCCTCCACTCTGTTAGCGCCGAAAGCCCCTCAGGTGGAGACCCTCTAGAGCCCGAGGGGCCTTGCCCACGCGTGCCCCTGCGTGCGAGCCTCCAGGAGAAACATGTGCAAGTGTGAAAAGGCGCGCGAGTCACCGGCGATGGTAATGACGATGTTTTGTTATCTTTCGCTGCTTTCTTTGCATGCTTGTTAAAACGTGGAGTCGCGGTGTCTAGGCAAACCCTAACAAGGCCCTTCTAATCAGGCCCGGAATGTTTCTGTCAGGCAAAAGAAAAATGCTTAGCTCGAACAAAGCTGTGTTCTCCCCCCCAAGAAACACATTTGTTTAAAGATCGGCCTGTCAATTTGCGGATCCACATTTCGGCTTTTCGCTCAGACGCCATGCTCCTGCCGACCTGGCCCAGGAAGCGGGAATCCTAGGCGGCCGCTCTGGCTGGACGGGGTGAACTTCATCAGGGCGCCTGAGATGTGTGTTTCAAATGTCACTCAGCACCGCTTTCCTGTAACGAAACGCCGCGTACAGATTTCTTCTCGGGGCTCAGGGGGATTAGACCCGGTAAAAGAAGAATCCAGTCTCCTCGCCGTGGCGCATCACAGTGAGAAGTTTAAAATCCACAATTTATTCAAATATTGATATTTCTACTTGTCAGAAGAGAGGGGTCTTGAAATTTCCACTGAGCACTGTTGTCAGAAGAATTGCAAGAAATGTGTCAGATAATTCATAAACGGAGTTCACTACTGTGAAATCAGTTGGGAACAGGGAAAAAATATATTCTTGTCGATGTAGAATAGGAGCAATATAACAGAAAGCAACTCTCTCTTTCCCATCATGTCAAGCAAATGCTCAATTTGGGCCAGGTATTTTTTTAAACAGCCCGCTGCTCCTAGAGAAGCCTAGGATGCATGAAAAATGTTTTGAGTTCTGCTTTGTAGACAAGAGATCTGTTTGTTGTTTTTTCCCCTCTGAGACCTCGACTTCCCATCCTGCAGGAGCCAATCAGAAGGCAGCTGCTGGAGCCTGGGCCTGGAGGCGGCTCTGCATATGGTTTGCATTAAGGCCCTAAAAGCTGTGAAGAGCCTGTAGTGAGACAGAGGGCCGGTGAATTCCACACTGTTGATAGAGCTTGGGGTTTCCTCAGGACTGGGAGCCAGGCCCACACTCCCGTAGGGGCTTGTTCCCCGCCGTGCCCCAAGCCAGACACCCAGCAGGGATGAGATTCTTGGAGTCCCTCCCCTCCCCTTGTACTTCCTTCCAGGTGGGCTTTCTGAACAGACCTGGTGGAAGCCTCATTGTGCATTCATTCATTCATTCATTCATTCATTCATTCATTCACGTGGGCAGACACGCCCTGATGCTGGACTTACTGCCACTCCGGACAGAGGTTCTGTTTGGGGAGGAGCCATCTGCGCGGCCTTGATGAGGCTGAACTGCATTGACTGTAGCACCAGCTGCAGTCTGTCCAGGACGGTGTGTAGGTGCCCGGGTTGGCTTTCGTGCCCCTGCCTGGGATGGGGAGCCACTTGGTCCCCACCTACATGGGGTCCCACTCATTCTTCTATTTCCCGCGGCAGACTGTGGCCGGAAGGATCTAGCAGTGGAGCTCCGTAACCACCATGGGGGGTCAGGGCAGCTGTGACGGCGGCACCTTCTTCAGCACTCTGGGGATCCCTTAGGTGACACAGGGGATTTTGAAGCTGTCAGTGGCAGAGGGGATGTTGGAGAGTCAGTAGTGGGAGGGTCCACGAGGCAGAACATGGGGGGCGGCCAGGTGGGAGCGAGAGGAGCTTTTAGGGCACCGGCTGGGTAAACTAAGGACAGCCTTCTACACCGGGGTTAGGACTCTGCTCCGTAGGATCAGAGGCTGCCCAGCGCCCTCTGCCAGGTAGGCCTTTGGCAGCAGCATCTCTGATCCCACCAGGGCTCCAGAGCCATGGTCTTTGGGTGGTCCCATCTGGAAGCCCCTCACGACCATGTTTGGTGTGGGGAACAGAGGCTCTGTCCTCAGGCCTGACCCTGGGCTTCTGCGCCCTGAAGAGTGACCTAGCAGGTGTCAGGGAGTACCGAGCGGGCAGGGCTGGCGCGGGTCCCAGGGTCTACAGCTGAGCTCTGTGTGGGTGGATCACTCAGCTGGCAGCTGTACAGCAGCAGGCTTGGGTCCCGGGCCCAGGGCTGATTCACCGAGCGGCGGCAGGAAGCAGACACTGGGAATCCGTTCCCTTGGACCACGCGAGCACACAGGCCCCTTGCAGGTAGAACGTTCTACTGAGCAGGGAGGTCAGGGGTCGCGAAGGATTCTAGAGTGGCCTGTCAGTCTTGGTTGGAGCACACTAAAGACCTCTACTTTGGATAACTTTGCATCTTTAATTTCTAATTTAATCTTGCAAGCATAGCTTGGGGAAGGCATAGGGGAAGGTTGAATCAACTAAGGGTTCACAAGGAGTTGGAAAACCCACCGAGTTGAGGAAAAACACGGCCTGGACTTCCTGTTCGATAATGTTTTGATTGAGATTTACTGTTCGTTTGGCATATCACTGCTTGCGAGGGTTGTGCAGACCCTCTGACATGGATTTGGGGACCACTAGAGCAGCTATTATTATGACCCGACGTGTTGATGTAGCTCTGTGTGTGTGGTGTGCATCTAGTCAATATGTGGTGAGGGGATTGGGCGCAGGCATCCTCTTTTGTTTCAAGTGATGGTCTTGTGTGTTCTGCCCAGTGACACACTGGGGGAGGAGGGCTGGGCATCCGGAAGGTCTGTGTGTACGGGACTGAGTCCAGCCGTGGAGGCTCAGAGGCCCCGAACAGAGGGAAGCAGGTTTCATTGGGCGGCAGAGCGTTGGGGTGTCTGCGCACGGCCCCTGGCTTGTGGCCCACGCGGCCCAGCCGCGGGTGGCTCGTTAGCGCGGCGGCGTCCACGCCTGCCTGCCCGGCTCCTCCGCGTTCACTGTCCACTGGTGCCGCGGATCTGTCATCGCGCTGAGCGGAGCCGGAGTCCTGACAGCGAGGAGGTAAAAGCTCCCTGCCTGGATCCCCCATTAACTCTGTGAGGCGTATTGATTTCTTGTAAAAATAATGATATTGACAGGCCTTCCAGGAGTAATTGTTTCCAGAGCTCAGAGGTCAGTTCCGCAAGGGAAGGGCCAGGAGCCGGCCCCGAGGCTGGGAGCCCAGGGTGGGCCCTGCGGTCCAGCAGGACCTTTGGTCTCAGGCAGCTCGAGGTGGGCCTTGGAGGTTCCAGGCCTGTAGGGGCTTTGCAGACCTGGACCGGGTGAGAATGGGCGTCCAGTGTGCCCAGACTGCTTGGCTGCCACCCCTCTGGGCTGCGCCCCGCACTCTTTGGGCAAGGCCTCTGACTTTGCATCCTTGTTCTTAGGCCAAGCTTCAAGGCCTAGCTAGGTAGGCGAGTAGAAACTGTGTGTCCTGCCCAGTGGCCTCTGCCTGCTGCCTCCCCAGGGTCGGGGCTCTCTCCAGAGCCCACGGGTGGAAGCAGGGTGGCTGCTTACCCACAGGCTTCCTGGCACGGAGGGATGTGACGGTCAGTGGGTCTGCACTGGGGGTGCCAGCGTGACTGCCAGGGGGATTCACTGCAGTTTGGGGGGAAGCTGGGATCCCCTCGCCCCCAGATGCAGGATTTGCTTGCTGGCAGAAAGACTGGTACAAGGCGGTTGAGCCCCGATGTTGAGGCTCACCAACCAGAGTCGTGGTCGGAGGTGCATGGGATTCCAGACAGTGGTATTCCCAATTCTGGGAAATGCAAAAGATGGAAGAGCACCTCCTCACCCCAAGAGAAGCAACCCTGGCCTGTTCATTTTCAAGTTCCACATGACCATGTAGGAAGAGAGAAACTATTCATTCAGAAAGAAAATCTTAGTCACGTTGTCTGTAAAATCAGAGTGGATGACTGACTCTGCTTCCATTTCAAGTACTAGCTTTTTGTTTATCTTGTAGAGTTATTTAAAACGATGGCTATGAGGTGTTGGAATCTGCAAGGAGTCGACTTGTGGGTCTCTTGTGCTGTTCGCAAACTTCCGTCTCTCAAGGACAGTGGCCTGTGTGTTCCGGATGAGGCGCTGTGGACGAGAGGCGGAGACAGAACTAGGCACATGCGCAGCACACATAGTGTCTCTTCCGTAGCTCTTCCCAAATGACGGAAATCTGACCGGTGACACTAACGACCTATAGGGCAGGGTTGTCGATTACCTGGGCCAGGTAGCCCCTGCCTATGGGACCATGTGACCCACGTGGGCCAAACTTTCTTGATAGAGTTGGTTTGCATTAGCCAGGGAAACCTACCACTCAGGCACATCCCATCTCCCGGCTGAGACCCCCTTCCAGCACTGTTTAGAACGAGATTTGTGTGCCCCTAATCCAATAACTGTTGCCCAAGACGGCCCATGTAGCTCTGCTGGGAGATGGTGTCCAGGCTTGTAGCAACATCTAATGGGTATTTAGGTGCAAACTAGCTGTGAAGTGTTAAATATTTACATGGGGAATGCCAATAGTAATTGTCCACTTTATCCGAGCTAGCCTAGGGAAATGTCTTATTTGTTTCCATGTTACTTCAATAAACAGAAAGCTGGAAAATCCTCCCGCTATTTCTTGGGGGCTTAGAATTAATAAAGCCAGGCGGTATAAAATATGTGCTTTGGGTTTTTGAATGATCACTTCTGCACCAGGTCATATAATATGGCTTTAACTCCATGTGGCCTGTCTATTAAGCAAGACAGGATGAGCCTCACAAATAATAAAAAATATTTATGCTTTTCTTAGTGATACTAACAAGGTAACATATCAGAGGAGAAATGGCAGGAGAAGAATAAGGTAACTGTGTCTTATGAATTCACGGCTCAGTGGGGTCCCGGCCAGCTCCCATAAACACCCTAGGATTCTCTGTTCAGCCACTATTATTCCACAAATTGTATTTTCTGCTTTTTGTTTGTGAAATCCGCAGTGTCATAAATGCCGCCGTCTCATCCATATTTGATAGTTAATATTAGTCTGAACCAGAAAAGTGCACTTTACATGCGACAACGTACGGTTACCTGAGAGTGTTATTGCAGAGGGAAAAATCAATACCAATTTATAATTCACGATCGCAGTCTATCAGTTTTTATGGCTCTCTGTCCGGTCTCATTAATTTTTTATTATGATTGACTGAAACTGAAAGATTTTTAACATGTTTCGCTGTTATTTATTCAACCTTAATAATTAAATAAACCTTAATTGGCTGTATTTCGAGGTGTCTTGGCACTGTGGCGGGGAAGGGTTGGGGTGACCATCCGTTATTGATACAGAAGCACCTCACATTCTCTTCTGAGGCAGCTCAAGGCGGGGATTCACCGCATGCCATGAAGAGGGCAAAAGAAATGGATTTTGTCATCACCTAATCAGATTCTGGTTAAGACGAGACCATTTGTTTTCATTCAAAATAGAAATTATCAATAGCACCTACAGGGGACGTAATCAAACATCCCCCGGCACTCTGACTCAGCGCAAGGTACCTGGGCAAAACTTTGATCGGCGGCTAATATCTTGATTAATGAGGCCAAGGGCCTCCGTACGGAGTGGCACAGATGGGGACGCCCGCGTCGGCCCTCCCGGCCAGTGGTTAACGGGTCCCTTTGAAAGGTGATTGACAGATGGAGAATTGCACCTTCAAATCCATCCGCATTCATCTCAGTTGTTCCTCTCCATGTCACCGCTTCCCCTTCCATGGCAGACCAAGGCCGTATACATTAGCCGTTTCCACAGCGAGAAAGGAAAGAAAGGAGACAACCCGTATGTGAGTGTGCTGAAGGAAAATCAATCATGTCATAAGTGAGAAGTATGGAGAAGTTTGAACTGTGGCAACTTTCATCATTTCATTTCTCGCCACGCTGGTGGGTTTTTGAGAGTGAGAGCGACCCCCAGCTGGACGGGGAGACGGAGGCGTAATAGAGTTGGGCTGGAAGGGAAATGTTTTTTCCCTGGTATTTGTCAAGTTTCTTGTGGCATTGCACGGGGGGCACATCAAGCCCTGAGATTATGTACACTGGACATGTTGACAGCACTGGAAGCGCTGGGCACGATGGTACGGCAGCCCTGCCCCTCCTCAATCGGACATTCGGCCGAGCTGACATTTCTGCTGTCTCTCACCTCCCGCCTCTCAGCACCGGCAACCGGTGAGCCCATTGTCAAAGCCAAGTCACAGTAGTGTGTGGGGACCGGGCACCTCTCCGGGCACGCAGGCCGGTTCACACCAGCCTCCTGCCAACCCGAAGCGGGGAAGGGAGCCTCCCAGGGCGGAAACGCCAACTTAGAGGAATCCTTGGCGGTTTAATCGGATCTATACATAGCACTGAGCAGGGGCATCATTTTATATTGGGAACGCTGTGGAAACTATGGTAGACAGGCGTGTTGCAATCTCACAATCTTGTTCTTAATATTATTGAAAGAGAGCTCTTCTTGGCAGTAATAAATTTAACACAAAAATCAAATACAAAACAAATTTATTCTTCCAGAGCCCATGCTCTAGCCATTTCTTTCTTGTCTTGCATTAAGCTTTAAAATCAACTGTCACTCCCTATCGATTGCTTCTGAATTGTTATCTATATTTCTCAAAAGCGCTCTTGACAGTTAATACAGTGTAAATTATAATCTGGGGAAATGCCGCTTGCGTTTGCCAGCAAATTGCTTAGATTCTGAGTAAGGCAGCTTTATTCACCATTCTTTCCTTGTGGCCATCTATTCTAGTAAGGATCATTCAGGCCAAATTATTCTAAATTTACACTCGGCTAGTATGTAAATCATATTGTGGAAATCACTTTTGGAATCACTGTGGAATGTGAAGCAGTGTTGGAGTGTCTGAGTGTTGCACTAATGAAACAAATATCGCCTCGGGGGGCCCAACCCACCAGGCGGGGTGGTGGTGAAGAGGGGGGAGAAAGAGACTGCGCAGGACTCCAGGGTTTCTCAGGCCTGCCCCCCTCCCTGCCTCCTCTCTGGAGAGGCTAAGGCCAGGGTTCTGTTGAGCTATGTGATCCCCCCCAGGAGCCGCGGGGTGGCTGGAGCCACCGCGCCATGTGGTAGTGTGTGGAGTGACCACGCTGCTCTCAGCTGACGCTGGCCTGTGGACAGAGAGTGTCGGCACCGGTGCAGGCCACACAGGCCTCTTGAAAGTCTCCAGCAGTTGCCCTGACCCAAAGACATAGATGGAATTCATTAAGTCTTATTTCAGTAAGAGTCTGTGTAGACAAAGGTGGCTCTATCAATAGTTAATAAGAATAAAACCTCGATATGTTTTCAGCTTCATCTTGTTTGCTGGTTGGGAATCTGGTGTGCACTGGTCACACAGCCATGTCCACCGCGACTCCCCCATTTCGTGAGCCACGTGCCACCTGTGGCTTTTGGCCACCATGTTGCTTACTGTACTGGAGTTGGGACAGGGATCCTCCTCCTGCCAAGGCTGAGCTGTGCTCGGGTCTCCAGCCTAAACCTAGAAGGACAGAGCGGGTGGAGCACAGAGGGGGCACCCCAGGGGTCTAGAGTCACCTCACCCCAAGGAGCATGTCCTCCCTACGTTGAGAGCTCACCCAAGAAGACGTGACTCGACTGCTTCCCCCACAGACATGGTGTGGAATCCTCATTTTATGGATGGATTTGACTTTGCTTCAGAAATATCTCATTATTATAAACGGGTGTCTGTTCCCAACGCAATGAAAATTTGCATTTGCAATGTACAGAGCTACTTATGGAGTCACTTCCGTTTCTTCAGGAACAACTAATTTCATATTCATTTATTCATTCAAGAAATATTTATTGAAAATCTATTAGTTTGAGTTAAGATGGTTAAAGTGGTGTTCGTGCCATGAAGCACGGGCGAGGGAGCCCCGGTCTGTGAGCCTTGGCGTGCTGCAGATGGAGCCGCAGACCTGGGCTCGCTCCTTCCGGTGTCCACCGTCCGTCCCCTCGTCCTTCCTCTTCCCTGCAGTGTGCCTGGGAGGAGCTGAGAAGAAGGGTGCTCATAAGAAAGGAGCGCTTGAGACACTGACTCTGGGGGTGTTAGGAGTGGTGTCAAGACCCCGTGAGTCGGAATCTGAGGGGCATCCTCAGAGAAGAGCGGGGGAAGGGCATTTGACGAGGAGGATGAGGGTCTCAAGCAGGCAAAGGACCCGTCCAAATCTCTGGACTGCTCTTCCCCCCCGAGTTGTATCGGGGCTCATGTCTGGAGGCAGGCGACTTTCGGGCATGGCAGCCCTTTGGGATTGAGTCCAGGGATTGAGGGACAGGGCAGCGGAGGAGGAGGACGGGTATCGTGGTCAGTCGCCCCATCCGTTCTGCCCCAGAGCCCTTTCCGGCAGTGTCATGCAAGGATTCCTGCAACAGTGGGTACAGCAGTTAGGGGTCCACTGAACGGCGCTCCCCGCAGTCCTCCTCTCCACACGGCTTCTGGGACGGCAGGCGGGGGCCGCTCAGGGTGCCCGTAGGTGTGAACGTGCTCATCAAATTCCACCTCCCCCCAGGCCCGCGGGCCCCTCGCGCTCCACCTTGTGCGCCCTCATCCATCAGAAGGGCCGCCCACAAATGGTCAGTTACCACTTTTAAAACAGCTCAGCGAGCCCCTGCAGACCCCTCTCTGCTGGGGTAGGCTGTGAAAAGCAGCGCTTGTCATTTTGACTTTTTCTTTTTCGTTTTTTTAAGGCGGTCTGCCACAACCGTCAGGCATTTTTTCCACGGGATCTGGGATCGGAACTCAGGTCCTTTTGCCAGCAAGGCAAGGGTATTGATCGCTGAGCCATCTCCCCAGCCCGATTTGACATGTTTTTAAAATCGGGGTTTAATTTGGACTTTGTGATGATGGGGTGCCAGTGTGGCCATCTAATCCTTCGTTCACAGAGTGTAGTTCAGAGGACAGTGGCTTACAGAATACATTAGAGACACATGAGAGCAAGGATGTGGCATAGAATAATGACAGTCATGACACGTGCTCTGGGTCACCCCTTAACCGGAATCTCTGCGCAAAGGTCTCCGTGCCCATGGACCTTCCAAAAAGCTACTATGTGGAAAATAATAATTACCTTGGAAATTGACCTCATGGTGAATTGCCCTTGCCTCGGAATGAAATATTAGGTGGAATCCCAGGAGGTACTGGTGGTGTGTCGTCGTTGACCCACACAGATCAGTGACACCTGGCATCTCTGCCTTGTGGAGTTGTAGCTGGAGGCTAAGGACACCCAGGAAGGACTGACGCTTGCCCTGGCATCAGGGAGCTGTGGTATCTTTCAGTGCCAGTGCAGAAGTCAGTAGTGGAGAATCACCAGTGACCCTTAGATCCTTCCAGAGTCCGAGGCTTGGTGGCTTAGCCGACTCAAGAACAGTGTGGGGGACTGTGTTCTCTCCCCCTCCTGCCTCCTGGACTCCTGTCCATGTGAGTCTTGGCCGTGAAGAAGCCTGTGTGTCTTGTTCTGTTGCGGCAAGTTACCCGCCAGAGCCTCGGGTTATGACAGTCCTTGTCCTGCTGCTAATTCCACTCCAGAAAGATCTCACAAGGATGCGGCCACGAGCTCCCGGTTACTGCTTGTGAGTCCAGCATCATCGCCGCCAGACCTGTCTGAGGCAGAGAGAGGAAAGGTAGCTATTGGAAAACATGGAGTCCAGAGCCTGCCCGCTGGGCTGTCCACTCAAGGACGGCTTCACTATGAGCGGTCACCTAGATCTCCTTCCCTGCCGGTGACCCAGGCTGCGTGGACACGTGGGGAACCCTGGTCTCCTGGTCACGCCAACCACGGAGAAGAATCATTGGAAACATTCGCGTGCGTGGCCCGCCTGAGGTCGCCTAGCTTGGGAGCTGGCCTGGCCCACCAGGCTGCGGACAGTGGATAAAGGTGTTGGCGGTTCTCTGGCCTTCCTTGCTGATTGATGGTGAGGGCCGCACTAGACCACCGTTGGTGGAGACGGAGGGCCACACCAGGTTAAGTAAGCCTATCCTCGATTTCCTGGAAGCCCCCCACCCCCTTGGAAGAACCTAACAGGTTGTGCAGTAGCACAGAACCACAGAGGCGCTGCTGCTGCTGCCGTGATGCTGGTCTGTGCGCATTTACCTTGGGAAGGATGTTACAGGTAGGAGACAGCAAGATAATCTGGGAATGTTGCTTAGCGGAGGGCTGCAGATTCCCCGGATCCTGATTTTCCATCTGGCCACGCGGGCCTGGAAACTGCAGTTGGGTGTGAGCCTCGCTGTCAGTGAGGGGTCCCCAACTGTGCACTGCAGCCCTCACCACGAGGCCCACCCCAACTCATTAAACCAGAGCGAACTATACCGAGGGCGCCGCTGTGCGATTTTAATATTTGGTGCGTGTGACAGGATCATTTTAGTGATTTGCAGGATTTATCTCCTCTTAAAAGTACTGCCTAAGGCTACTCTAATTGGTAGGAAAGCAAATTCCCTCTTCTCCTCCTGTCAGTCTTTGTTTTATTTACTGAGAACTGCCGAAACCTATTTACACAATAATGAGGATAAATCACCGGGATGCTTTCAACACAAAGAGAAATGTGGCGGAGTTGAAAGCTGTACAATTAAAACAAAATTCCAGATATTCCTGAAGTGGTGTGTGCGGCTAGAGAGAGCAAAATAAAATTAAGACAGATGGTAGGATAGCACCCTGGACCAGCGAGGGGCGCTAATCAGGATCAGAATTCTGGAGGTATTTTATGATGGGCAATTTCACTTGAAATGGCAATGAAGTAAATGCCTGTGAGTTACCATCAATATTTGTAATAAAAATAAACAATCATGCATTCCTCCAGCCTGCACATAAACAGGGTAAATTTAGGCGTCATAATTATGACATTGCGGAGCAATGGTAAGTCATGTGAAGATGTCAGCCGCGGGTTTGCAGCGTGGGGCTCCTTCTCTGCCTAGAGGGCCACGGTCACTGGGACGACACACTGCAGATACACTCGTGCATCTGACCTGGGAGGGCTCAGTGTCTTCAATGTCAAGCGCATCCTACATCAGAGTGTGCTTCTCACTGTGGTGGAGCACAGAGAGGTTCATAGCTGAGGGTTTCGGGTAGAACCTGCCCTGAACTTCTCTTCACAGTGGTTGGGCGATGCGGATCATCGGCCCCTACATACTTGAACTTGATCTCGTGGTTACTGGGTTGCTACCCAGTTTCACTGGCCTTGAATCTTTGAGGTAGACCCCAGTGCTGGCTGAATGATGCCGACTCTTGACCAGGCCACGTCCTTGACTTGACTTTTACGGGTGTGGAGGATACTTGCTTAAGGCCCCCCCAGGTTTTTATCGGGACTGCAGCAAGCTCCATGCTCACAGCTATGGACTTACTTTACTGTGAGGGGTCCTGGTGCCCACCCAGCTTGCCTGTGGATGACAATGAAGATGAAGATGATGATATTGATGGTGACTATGAGTGTGCATAAGCACGCGCCAATATGCGCCTCAGGGAACCTGCTCTCAGGATCCCCAGGGAAACATGGAGTCACCCACACAGCCGCTCGGGGCTGCTTTCCAAGGCCAGCCCTGACCACAGCAGTTGCAGGTGGGAGCTGGGTTGTTCAAGTGTTGAGGCCTCTCTGTGGCATGCAGTGCATCCAGAGGGCGGGAGGTAAGGTCCAGACTGGCTCCTGCTCCGTCTTGATCTGATCTTGGCCTCCCTGTCTAAGAGGGAGAAATCACCGGCTCTGTGCTCTCCATCCCTGCTCCCCCAGCTGTCCTGCTCCCCCCAGCCGTCCTGCTCCCCCCAGCCGTCCTGCTCCCCCCAGCCGTCCTGCTCCCCCCAGCTGTCCCTTGCTTCCCCCCCAACTCCTGCTCTGCTCCTGGTTTGCACCCAGCCGGCATGTCTCCCTGCGTCTTGGTTGTTCTGTGATGGCTGCTCAGGTATCCTGGAAAAAAAATAATTCACATAAGCAGATTTTTAGCACTTTACCAGGCCTTTTAACTCCATCTGACACTGTTTGGATGGAAGACGAGAGAAGTATATTTTTATGTCCCAAGGGAGTTACTTTATGATGACTCCTTCAAGGTGAACATTGGCATTGCTTTAGCCCAAGCACAAAATAAAAAAGAACACAGAAGCAGGAACATGGAAACACCGGAGTCAGCAAATACCATTTTATTTTGTTGCTTTGAATTGCTACCCCTCAAACGCAGCTAAATCTAAGTTAATTTAAAGTTTCTCTTGAGAAAATCTTATCAAATTAAAGTGTCTTCTGCCGTGATGACGGGAGCTGGGAACGCATCTGAATTTCCTCCAAATGATGGTCTATTTTTACAGTCTCACAAGATTTGCTTTTGTGGACCTTATTCTACTATCTCGGAAAGAAAATTAATTTAACTAATGACAGTTCAGACTAAAACATCAATCAAAAGAAGAGAGAACTAGCACCATAGCCACGAAGAGATGGAAACAGATGCCAGGTTCCAGTCTGCACACCCAAACCTTCCCGTCGGCCTGGACCCCTACATCTCCCGTGGCCTTGGATACCCTCATCTTCCATCGTCCTGGACAGGGTCTTCCTTGCATTTCACGTTCTTGCCCTCTTCAGGCTGGGGTCTGACCTCATTGAGCTCCCGGCAAATCCACACCTTTCCCTTCTTGGTTTCCCTCCGGGGACTCGGCAGTCCTTTGGATGCATGTCAGAACTTTTATTCAACATTATAACCAAATGGTTGGACCTCCTTCAGCCTTTGGCGATCCCCAGACTGTCGCAGGTGCTGGCCACTCCACGGGTCCTCCGAGGGCACAACTTCCTTATGCCCTCAGCTGTCCACACATGCCAGGGGCTCTGTGGAGCTCCGTTGCATCAAGAAACGCCAATGGATCATTTGGGAAATTTAAGACATCTCCATTGGCCGTTGCCCACGCGGCTTTTGATTTTGTCGAGCGCTGCCTTCGAGGTGCGGATGCCGATGGCGAGTGATGAAGTGGAGACCCTTTGCTATCAGAAGCCCACAATGTAGCTCTTAATAAAAGACTAAACAAGGAAGAGAAGGCTGCGCGGGTTCCTGACACACTGCTGATAAGAAGCTGCAATTCAAGGCTGCGAGAGGCAGGGACCAGACAGTGACAGATGCTGAAGGGGGACCAGGAGCACATGTTGCTCTTCGCACTGTGACACGTAGCCATGTGGAAAATCTGTCTGAAGAACTTTCTGCAGATCAGACGCTGAGCTCGCGGTCTCCTTACTCCAGGCTCTGTGCTCTCCAACGATGGAAATTAATAGAGATGAGGCAGGGACACGGGCCGGGGGCTGCACAGCTTTGGTGCCGGAGCCGGGGCGTCAGAGAGGAGGTGGCAGGCAGCGAGCTGTCAGTTTGAGAAATGAGGGGTGTAAGAGGCTTGGCAGATGTGCAAGAGGAGCCGGGAGCATATTGATCAATTAAATATGCAAATACCTCAGCAAGTAAAGACAGAGATAAATAAACTGACAGGAGCTCCAAACTGCACGCTAATGGCTCCGCAGAGCGACCATCCTCACAGTTTAGCTTTAAATAAACGCTGTTTTACCAAAGTCAGTGTATAATGTGGCTAATGATGTGAGTAGGACCACAGAGTTGAGTCTAGTGGAACCAACCTTTTCCAAGGGAGCAACCTCTCCTCTCTGTCCAGGACAAGAAGTGGCCTCTTCTCTCTGTCCAGGACAAGGAGCGGCTTCCCCCCTCAGTGTGCAGCACTAGGGGGCAATCTCCTCTCCCAAGTGTGCAGAACAAGGGGCGGCCTTCCCCCCAGTGTGCAGGACAAGGGGCAGTGCCCCCAATGTGCAGGGCAAGAGGTGCCCCCCCAACTAGTGTGTAGGATAAGGGCGGCCTCCCCCCTTTCTGCCCAGAAGTGGCCTCTTCTCTGTCTAGGACAAGGGGCGGCCTCTCCCCTCAGTGTACAGGCCAAGGGGCGGCCTCTCCCCCCAGTGTGCAGGACAGGGGGCGGCCTCTCTCCTCTCTGTGCAGGACAAGGGGAAGAATTCAGGTTTCTCTGTGACAATCGAGCACCGAATCCCATTGTCTTGGGCTCTTTCAGGTTCTACATCCTTTCCTTTCTCAGCCTCCCCAAAGAAAGCCCAATTGTTCCAGGCCAGACTTTAACTGCGGTCTCCTGCCCATGCTGAACCCCGTAAAGCTAGGGCCCCGGATTAGATTTCAGCCCGCGCTACAGACCTGGCCTGGCAGGAACGGTACCTTTGTCCGTGACTTTTACTCTGTGAAAGGCACCTAATTATGACTTAGCTCTCAGACTAATGAAATTATCGTCTTGTTCTCTTGCTTCTGTACTGTTGTCAAGACTTTGAAACATGATCGTTTAATTACTGACACCTACCGTAGCTCATTTTATGCATGCAGAGCTAGAAAGTGCTTGTCTCTGGGAGCCGACAGGAGCTGAGCTCTGCCCTTTTGGCTGCGTGTGTAAAGTCCTCTTTTCATATGAAAATTTAATACAGCAGTGGGTCATCTTGGGCTCTCTTCTGTTAAGCAGTCCCGGATTTAGTCATTTATAACAGAATTATTTGAAATTCCTCTCTGGGAAAAGGGCAGAAATTGCCGCACGTGCGAGATGTGGGAACAAAACCTCAACAAAGTTCAATGGTGTCTGCCTCTGGCCGCCCTATCCTCGCACACGCGTGGCCCCGCCACAAAAACCTGGGATAGTAAGATGTCATTTAAAGAAACTGGGGAAAATATTCAGACCTTGACATTTGGGCTGTTTTTCCACTCTGATAACATCAAAACTTGTACTTCTTGATAATAAATGGGAGAATGTCAGCTGTCAGTCAGGCCCTGGAGGAAGACACCCAGGGCAGGCACACAGAC
>JALPQD010000195.1:85000-102500 GCA_023101885.1 Typhlomys cinereus
CAGCAGCCCCTAGCCTAGGACCTGGGGAAGGTCCCGGTGGCCCTGTCTGCTCGCATTCTTTGGACTTTGTCATTTCCCCAGCTGCTGAGAAATGAATGTCTTGCTCACTGGTATCTTAGCCTTGGGTCATCATGTAGACCATTGCCAGAGAAAGGCTGGCACATAAATCTCCCCTAATGGCTTGATTGGCTGCAGATCAGCTTGAGAGGAAAAGATCTGAGGTGGGGACAGACTGGGCCAAGAACCCCAGAATTTCCTGCATATTTGGGGGGAGAGCATCGCTTCATTCTTCCTATTGTTTTGCTGGTATTTCCAAACTGTCTCTGTAACAAACGGGACAGCTCTGACCCCAGAGACCACAGACCCCTAAAGTTTGTGCTCTCCGGCCTCACAAAAGGGTTCTCAAAAGTGGGCTGTGGGTCTCGGAGCTCTGCTGTGGCCGTGGTCTGTGGTACCACTTCTTGGGTGGCGGACACCCTGCCATGGACCCACAAGGTCACTGTAGCCTGGGGTCTGCACAGATGTCACGGGAGGGAATTGGATGAGAGGCTAATTGCAGACGGTCCGTTTAACTCTGACTTCTGCAGAAATGGATGTAAATATGAAGGGAAAACACAAGAGTCGTTTGGGTGAGGAACGGCCTCGGGACAAAGACAGAGCATAAAGAATGTCTTTTGTATTTACTTGAAACAAATGAACGGTATCAGGTGAAAAATATCTGTCTGTGCTTGTTCAGATTTAAGGCCTACGAATTTGCACCTTATTCCAATTTCCTGTGCACGCGGGAGGAAGTGAGAATAGCGTATTCAGGGGTAGATTAATGCAAAAGAGCTGAGGGGGGACATAAATCTACAAGTAGTGACTTGTACCATCATGTAGGTGTAATGATTATCAAACTAGAATCAGGGCTCGGAGTATCAGCTTAACACAGAGAAAATTTGCTTGATGGGAGAGTATTAAAGTCGTGCTATAATATATCCATACACTGTGACTAAATTTTATAGTTCATGAAGCGTATTAGTATTACACTATATCCTGGTACATTCAAAAGGTGATTTCCATTTAGACGCTCATTTTTCATGAAGATAAATATGACATGAATCATAATTTCCCTGAAGTAAATATTACAAATAATAAAATACTCAGGCAAGCAAGTTGAGGAATGACGGTAATGTTTTCCATTTGTATGGTAAGTGGTGAACCTTGTGGCCTATCAAGTAACAAATTGAATGTTTAATCTTTCTCCATGTAGATTGAGGACGGAAAAGTAGCTGCGGCCTCACAACAAATTGAGAGTTCTCTGGTGGCTCGTGGAGCTCAGCCATCCTGCCTTTGGAGGCCAATAGAGGGTGTCAGCAGAGCTTTGTCAAAATACATCACAAGCATGAAGTTGTAAAATTGCAATTTACAACAAAAAGACTTTGGGATAACAGGCAAATCTTAGGCATGCTAAATACATTGCAAATATTTAGAAAGGCTTTGTAAGCAATTTAAATATGGTTAGGGGAAGTTACTTAGCATCTGCAGGGTATCCCAGAGGCAAAGCAAGAAATGTATCCCATCGCACGATAAATAGTCTATTCCAAGTGATAAAAATGCTCTTCAGATGTTGGCCAGTGAAGTTAAGCTAATTGGCTAAAGGCGTGTCCAGAACAGGCTGGCGGCTGCTTATGGGCCAGGTCACACCCTTGGTGTGTACGCCGTCACTGGTACCTAATCTTAGCTGTTCTGGAGTTCCTCCGGGTTGTGTGTGCTGGGGGGTATCCTGGTGCAGTGGGATCTGGTGGGGTGGTCGACACAAAACCAGCTTGCCAGTGGGAGTCTAGACTTCCAGGCCATAGCCTGGATGCCGTTCCTGGGAAGGTCTCTGCTGTATATTAATTTTAAGTTGCAGCTCCCGACTACAAGATGACACTGCTAGCATTTTGATTAAGGATTTTATACATGAAAAAATTTTCATTATCCGAGTTCTAGGAGTCCTTCCCGATTGGTTAGCTCGCCTGACCCACAGCTGCGACCGGCCGTGTCTGGCGAGGCCTTGGCTCTCCAGCGCGCCCTGCGCTGTTCTCTGCGCCACGTGAGCAATTAGTGGGGCTTTTGACTCTCGGGGAAGTCAAGACTCTTCACAGCCAAAAGGAAAAAGATAAAAAAGGCGCCGTGGTGCACGTTGCTCCTTCCCTTTCCATTTCAGTGGCATGTGGAGAGTCCCTGGTCGCCGCCCAGGGAAGGGGGCAGGGCTGCCTGTTTGGGAGAAGTCACGGAAGATGGTCTGCCCCAAGCTCTCCCCAGCAGCACATTCCCTGATTACTCATCTGGTCGCTTTCCTGAACTCCTGCCTAAATTATGTGAGGGGATGGCTAGTCATTAAAAAGGGACCATTTAGCCCCCTTCTTCATTCATCAAAGAGTCAGAGGAGGAGGAGGAGGAGGAGGAGGAGGAGGAGGAGGAGAATGAGGAGGAGGAGGAGGAGGAGGAGGCTACTCACTAGGGTGTGATGCTGGCTCTGAGTCCCCTGGGGGCAGAGTCTGCAGGGGGGTGGGCAGAGCCCCTGAGGAGGCAGCCGTGTTCCACAGCCCGGGCAGAAGTGTGGGGACAGCCCACTCTGAGGGTGCCCAGCCTATGCCTGTGCAGGCGGCTGCCTGCTGACCCGAGAGCTGTCCACACAGACACTGGCCTGCTGCCGGACGGTAAGCCCTCTAGCGGGGATGAGCGGGACCGCGCTTCGGTGTCTTCCGCTCCTGTCTGGTCCTTTTGGACAATAAGCTCACCCCAGACCCCACCCGAGCTGGAGAAGGGCAGAGTGGGAGCTACTAGGCTTCCTTGCGAGTTCCCAGCAGGCTGTGTGCACAGAGACTCTGGCTCCTGTGTTGCAGGGAGGGCTTGCCACAAACAGAGTCGCACCCCATCTTAAGGAACCAGTGGGGGTCTCCGGGGGGAGGGCACATGCTCCTCCAGGTCTGTCCTTCTGGAAGGCCGTCCTGGAAAGAGCAAACGTCCTCTCCAGGGGCTGCTGGGGGAGGCGGGGACCCTCTCCTGTCCACCTCTCTGCCACGCCTCCAGCCACTGTACAGACCCCACACATTCTGTGCTCACACCAGGGTTTTGATAATTCTCTACCTTTTTTTTTACAATTGCAGAATCATAAAATATTTTAATTTCAAGGTTAGCAATTTTCTCTTGCATACTTAATTTATAATTAGCTGGTTTATAAACCTGTTCTGCGAATATAATTTTACTGTTGCCAAATGTTCTTCATGAATAATTAAGGGCAAATCCCTATTTATCAAATTATTAATATACCTAATAGCCTTGTTTTCATAAACAATGCATTGGAGTTGGGTTTAAAAGAAAGCTTCTCAGAGGGATCTTGTGTTGGTTCCCACCGCACGCGGGTGGGTCCACCCTGGGACCCACACAGAAGGACGCTTGTGCTGCAGACATGTCGTGGCCCGGCCTTCTTTCTCCACAAAGGCACAGGTATCAGTAGCTGGACAGACACAATGGCCATTCAGCCTCGGGCCTGGGCCTCTGCGGCCGTGAACAATGTTGTTATTTGTTCTAGAAACTCACTAGGAGTGTTTTTTGGAGGAAATGTAACAGATGAAACCATCCTTTCAGCCTTTAAAGATCTCCAGAACTCTGCCTGCATCCATTCTCACCACGCTCTTTTTCAAAATGGGAGCACACGCTTTCTGCTGCGCCTTTGGCCACACGGACATGGAAGGCCGAGGGCTCACGTGGTCGGCGGACCTTGATCACCCACGGTGTGGGTTTGGGTCTGGTGGCTTCGGAGCAGCCAGTGTGCGGGGTCCTAGCAGGAGAGGCAGAGAGCCAGCCTTGCTCAAGGCTGCACCGCTTGCAAGCGCTCTCTCCTTGCTGAAATTCCCTCTGGGATGTCAAAAGCACTCTCTCCCTGTGCCTGGGGACGCGGATCATCTCCACAGACGGGGTTTCCAGCCTGCACCTGCCAATAGCTTGAGCACTCGCAAAGATAAGCAGCCGCGCCGCTGGTACAGAGATCCCTTAACTTACGGGCGGACCTGCAAGAGTGTCCACAGTGCGCGCGGGGCCAGCGCCCCCCGCAGTAGGTCCGAGCACTGGGGCGGGCTCTCCAGTGGGCTGGCACTTCTGTTTGCTCATCACCATTCGGCGGGTTTACAGTCAGCACCCTGAAAAGAGGCAAGACCTCGGCTGCTGCCTCTTCGGGGCTGGCGTGTGGGAGCCCACTGGCCGTGTGTGAGGCTGGCGTGTGGGAGCCCACTGGCCGTGTGTGACTCCGCGTGTATGATTCATTCCAGAGCAGTTTTAGCGCTCATGAAATATTCATTTTGGTTGTGCAGGGCCCTGTAATTGCCATCTCTCACCCTGAATTATTTATACCTTGCACAGACTGACAGAGCTGAGCCACGCGGCCCTGGATGAATCAGAAACACGGGTCTCTGCTGCCAGCCGCATTATAGTTTCACAAAATACAGCTCCGACGTCACTCCGGGCTGCCTCATCTCTAAATCCAGCTTTTCTTGATTTGACATTTTCTTTACTCCCATTGTCTGAGGCAGGCGGAAAGGTTGCCTCTTACCTCTGAGCGGCCACCTCCTTGCTTGCGTTGTAGCCGCTGTGCTTGAGAGAACTAATGTGTCTTTATTGCCCTTACTTTTTTATGCTCGGTAACAAGACAGCGCCCCGGCTCGCTTTAGAGCCATATATTATACATTAGCGATAAAATGATGCAAATAGTCCTGAATCCTCTTCAGACAGATTGTGAGATCAGTCCAGATCAAGCTGCTTGTTGCAACAACAGAAAATAAGAGGCGGCGTGTGAAGTTAGGCTCAGTGGCCTGCTCTTCAGCTCCAGGCTGCAGCACAGGCTGCGTGGAGGGTTCCCAGGTGGGCTTGGGGACTTGTGTGGGCTTCTGTGTGGGCCGAGGAAACCCCCCAGAGTCCTTGCTTCCAGCATCTTAAATACATCTGCTCAGTAGCCGCCTCCTCCCCGGCCTGGCTCACTGCGTTTCCACACTGAGCCGGGCAGGATTTGCCCGGTGTTTCCTGCAGGTCTGCATCTAGCCGTGTGTCTCCCTGTCTGCACGCCTTCCTCTGCAGCCTGTTCCTGGGAAGGGCAAGAGTTGGGAAGCAGGATGCTGGGATCACGTGTGAAGATTCAGGGAAATCCTCGTCAGTAGCAATCTGGCCCTAGCCAGGTGGAGTTCAACTCCTCCAAGGTCCTCTCGCACGCAGGAGTGGGATTCCCTCGGTTGTCTCTGGCCCTCATTTCTGAGAGTCGAGGACAACCTGCAAAGATTCCAGAGACGCATTCCCACGCACCCCAGGGCCGAGGGGACATAATCTGCAAGATCGTGCAAGCAGGAGCACTCGGCTCCTGGGGAGGTGATCAGGGTTGACTGTGGTTTTAACACCTTGGTCCTTCCCCAGCCCCAGAAAGGGATTAATTTATGGCCCCTGGCTCATCAACAAAGGGAGGTGAAGAGAGAGGGCTCAGTGCTGCTCCGAGTAATGGATGCCCGGTACACACATTTCTCTTGTATATGTTGACACGCAGGAGTAATGAAGTTAAAGCTTTGCGCACATGTGCCCCTCATTAAGCTGCATTACCTGCATTAAAACTAATAATTGCCACTCAGAGCTGTGCTCCCATTAATCATTTATAATGTTTTAATAAGTTTTTAATCAGGGCCTAAAAGGCTAGAGAGGCAGCATAGGCAGGTGGACACCGGTGTCCTCTGTGCAGGCACAGGCTTGATTTAAAATGTAATTTTTTTATTAATAATTCACCCTATGAAGGGGTAGTTCTTAATTAAGCAAGCTGGAGTGGTTGGGGGGAGAGTACATCAGAGTATGAAAAGACAACATCTTTCCCATTTGGAATCTGAAAGGCAAGAGGGGGGAATGGGAGAACCCCAGCCTGGTCCTCAGCAGGAGCTCGCTGGCCAGAAGGACTCACGCTGGACAGACGCGGCGGCCACGGACATGGGTGCGGCTCAAGGCCCCGAGTCAGGCTGAGCGGGCGCCTAATCTCTGCTCAACCTGTAAAAGTATCCCCTGGAGCTGGCAAGAAGTCAGGGGGTGCATCTGATGTGAGCCAAGTGATGCTGGCATTTTTCTTAAATAAGGAGCTTCGTGATCAGAGCTGGCAAATAGAGCAGTGTCCAGAGGGAGAGAGGAAGCTGTTTTAATGAGCCCGCAGCGAAAGACAAAATACAGACTGATTGACAGGCCTGGCGATCTGCTGGGGAAGTAATGTCGGTGTGCTCGGCCCATTAGAAATAGAGAAATAGGGAAGGGAGCGGGAAGACAGGCCCTTGTGAGGGTCCCGCTGTAAATACGTTGCACTTCACGTTTCCTTTGTGTTCCGAAGTTGACTTCTTTTAAACAGATAACCTTATCAAAACTATCACGAAATATCAAGAACTGTTATAGAAAACACTAACTAGAATGCTTGACAGTCAGTTGAGGAGGGCAGTCGACAGAGCACAGAACTCTGGGTATATTTGCTTTTCGAGTGTCTGCCTGGATTGGACTTATCTGAACACATTAAAACCACCCGGAAAAGTTTAATGCAAGTCATACAAATTCCTGGGCGCTGCGCCCTCGGCGCAGGGCTGCGGTGGAAGTGGGTATCGAGCTGGCCGGCAAAGCCATTAAATCCCATCAGATCTCTTTGGCATCATTTTAATGAGAATCATTGCAAAAGTACAAGATCGCGGTATCTATACGTGCCTCCTGACAGCTGCTGAATTGCGATGAAGGGGAAGAACCATTATAGTAGAAATTTAGCGATAAGGCTCTTTGGAGGGACGGCAGGGGCTGGGGCTGGCCGCAGACTGGGAAGGGTTAATTTTCTGAACCTAATAATGTTCGATAGTGAGGTATTTGTCAGGAGATAAAGAAGTGATAGAATGTGGGAAGTGGGTCCCTTGGCGATTGTAGTACAAATATTGTTAATGCGGTGCAGGTACCACAGCGCAGAGAAGGAACACAGCTCGGGTCCACTGGAGACGGGCTCTGTGCACCCAGCCAGAATCCCCAGACAAAGGCCAGTAATTGTTGAGCTGGGAGTCAAGCTGAGGGTCCTCCCCACTCCTCACACACCTGCATTTACATACAGATCTCGGTTGGCTGCGTTGCCAGAGGAACCTGGCCAGGGGAGACCAGGTCCCCCCAGGCGTCTGGTCCGGCCATCCTGACCTCTTGCCTGGGGGAATAGACGGTGGGGGGGGGTCCCCCCCAACAAAGAACATGTGGCTGTACTATAAAACAGTGCTGCTGCCCTCTGCCCCGTTTCTGATGACGTCATGCAGGCCCTACAAGTCTGAGGCCCATAACTTGAAATGTACAAGAATTTAATAAGTCTGGTGTTAAAGCAATTTGTCATGGCATATTTGAAGAATAAATCAGACTAATGGAGCAGATTTTTCCTCCCGTATGGCATTAAAGAACGTGAGCCCAGCCATCGCTAATGGCAGGAGTGAGAGAAAAAGAGGCCTGACATTAAGACCCTCGCATTTTGGAAATCCGATACGTATTGACCTGTGTGCTGTCTCGGCGCGCAGATCTGATGTCAGCAGAATGTAGTCGTGTATAGGAACTGCTCATTACAGGTTTTGTGAGGGAAGCACATTGTCTCTGAAGCCCCTGCACCCGATCGGCTGGCGTTACTCAGTAATCAATACTCCAGCGACTGATGGCCGGGCGTGCACACAGCTGTGGCCAGTGCTTTCAGGGACTTCCCAGTAATTAGCAGGGACCTGGAGGGTCACTCTGCAGCACTCTCCTCTCAGTCAGGGAAAAGTCTCTTAAAAGCTCGATCTCTTAATTTGACTCTTAACCATTTCATTTCAATGGCAGGTGAGGGTCGCAGTGGCCGGCACCCCACGGCCTCGGGGTCCCCAGCAGTGCTGTGTGTTCTCCTCTGGGGTGGGGACTTGGGAAATGAAACTGACATGGAATTAACCATTGGGAAGTGAACGGTTGGGTGGCATTTGGCACTCTCTCGAGGAGTTGGGCATCACCCCAAGAAGGAAGCCCTCAAAACAGTTGCCTCCTGTCCCACACTCCCCTCTGCCCTGGCACCACCAGAGGATGGTGGCCTTTGAAACTGCCTTCTGGTGGCTGTTGATGCCACTTCCGTCTTCTGGGCCAGCCTCATATGTATTACATAGTAGGAACTGAAGTGACGATCTGTGGGGCTCTATCTGCAGTAGCCCTGTGCACCCCTTCACTAGCTGTCACTGCACCCTGATTTATATAGGGACGCTTTGGGGCTTTGATGGATGGCTTGGCGCTCTACCCATGGTCACCTGAGTGTATTGCTCGTTATGAGCTCTGGCTTAAAAGCTGAAATGTGAGCTTACCCTGCTACCCGCAGCCTATAAAAGACACCCACATGGTTCCTTCTTGTCTCCAATTTACCGTATCACTCATAACCGAGGACTAGGAGGGGGGCTGTGCTCTAACCACAAGGCTGGAACCTGGTGCAGGAGCAATCTTGGAGAAGCCAGCGCCCTATCCTGGGGGTTTGGCCACTTACCCTGAGACAGGCCAGAGCATCGCAGTGGGACGGCCCAGTCTGACCACGTGTCTTTCACGTGGCTGCCTAGGATCACGCCTTCCAGTGCTCTGTGGCTTATGTTTCCAAGCAATGGCAAAACTAAGTGCTGGAAAGCCCAGACCTTGGCAATCGGAAACATAACAGTCCCCACAGAGCACCGGGAGACACCGACGTGGCCGTCAAACAAGTGATAACCACGTGCCGTGTGCAGGGCCGCCTGAAACCGACCTGCAGCTCCGGGGTGCGCCCCCCCAAAGCCCACTGATTTCTAAGGGAACAACCTATCTCTCCTTTGACTGGAGGGAAATAAGTCATTACTGCATGATTCGTGGCTGTGGTAAGAACAGCAAGCTCAGGAGGCGAGGATGAGCCGTAATAATTACGTACCCTGCTAAGACGGCCATTTTAGCAGCAACTTGGCCACTGGTAGCTCCGCTCCTGATGGACGTGGGTGAGTTCGGAGCCGCCTGGAACCGCGAGGGACCTTCCGGTGTCAGTGCCGAGACAGCTCGTCAGCTTTCCTCTGACAAACCAAATTCATTCCTTATGTAATTGATAACGGCCTTAGCCAATTACTCCCCACATTACAATACACAGAGGCCCCCTTTACAGGTTTTGCCGGGCTGTAATTAGCTATGCTAATATCCCCTTTATTGGCCCTAATATTGCTCAACACCTTTTGCCATCCTGGAGCCCGCTGGAGTCCCGTGGCCTGTCAGGGCTGCTGATTATTGAGAAGGATAGCTTTAATCAAACATAATTGCAGTTAATTTTTCTCTCCTGCCCTCTGTTGCCAGCGTCTAATGCCACGGACTCCTTGATATTCCATTAAATTACAATTAAACAGCCTCCTTTGTCTCTGATTGTCCTGAACAACACCACAAAGTTCTGTAGCCGTTTAAAGGAGAGCTGTTTGGTCCTAATTGCCTGCTAGCTCACAAAGGGCCAATTTACACAATACCCATGTAGAATTTAAACAGTTCATAATGTAATGGATATTACACAGGAGCCCAGCACTACAATGAAAATGATTTTCATCAGCTAGAGAAGCTCCGGTTAATCAGCTTCATAAAAGTAAATATAAATGAACTAATTCATGGCTTAAACACACACTTTGAAATTAGTCACTGGGGTGGGGGGTTTGGCCCTGTCCTGGGACGCATGCATTGGGCCTGGTGAAATCGGTGGGTCCTGTTACTACTTTCAACCCATGGCACCCTTAGTTCCACCGCTGCGGGCCCTGGAGTTGTTTGTCGGGAAGCCATCAAGACAAAACTTCCAGATCTTTTCATTGAGTGCGGCAGGCCACGTTCTGCCAGTAACAGCGGATGACTGTGCCCCGCCCACCACCCTCCTCGGTGAGGGTCTGACTGTGCCCCGGTACCCCTAGTCCCTCGCCGTGGAGCTCTAAGAGAAGACCAGTCCTCCCGAAAGTGAAGGAAGGCAGCTACGTGGCGTCGTCCTGATCCACGACATCCCACCTTCCTGTTCTGAACCCTGTGGGATTTTGTGTGGCGTGGAGAATTCCTGGGGTCCTCCCGGTGTGGAGCGGTTGTCTGTAGCTGCCGCCGTCCCCTCTGCCTGGAGAAACAAGTAAATAAAGCCCGTATTTCAAGCTTGATTTACTCTGGTACCTACTGTGAAAGATGATGAGTCTTTAGGGAAATAAAGCCGGGGTCAGGGAATTAGTGCACATAACGGTCATTTTGAAGTCGGGCCAGCAGATGTGAGGGAGTACTGTACACAATTAAGCATCATGTACTAATGACAGGTTAGAGTTTTTATCGCCTCTCTGCGATCGAGCAGCAAATCTACGTTTAGCGGTAATAAAGAGTTTATTGGTGCTAAAGCCAAAGATTTTCTGACCTGGGAAGGATTTTTCCTTTCATAACAAGAGTATTAAGTCCTTTGTTGCCAGCTTTGGAGGTGAGGTGTGCAAAGTGGTTGTCAGATATTTCTTAGGAAAAAGCCAATTAAAGGGTAATTGAGTAAAGGATGCGAATGACTGTTTGACTTCGTAGGGCCCCTCCCCGAACACAGCAACGGCACACCTCACATGAGCACGGGTCACGGGATCCGCTCCCACGCAGCGGCGCGTGGCATTGGGGGCTCCCCCTGGCTCCGCTGCTTTCCCACCTGTGAAGCCTTAATTGAATCCTCAAGTGGATGGAAGCGAGATGCGAGAAGAACTAGACACCAGATCCCGCTCCTGGCCGCTGAGGCCTCCTGGGGCCTGGCCGGGAGGAACCGGCCTGAGCTTCGGTCACCGTGCGTCTGGACCAAGTGCCCTGTAGACTTTTCTCAAGAACACGAGCTGTCCTCGTCCACTTAGCATAGACACAGACTGTGACTGCCGAGAGAGAGAGAGAGAGGGAGAGAGAGACCACGTGTGCCTGTGTGCCCACTCTTGCGTTTTGCGGGCCCCGTGGGTATTCAGCGTGTCCATGGGGTCCGGCACCCCGTTTGCTTCTGCTGGTCTCTGAGCTTTTAGGCCCAGAATGGCCGAGGTCAGCACCAGAGCTGCTTAGGCTGTTTCTGTGCTGCGTAGGGTGCGAGCGCTGCCAGCTGGGCAGATAGCAGGGGACGGGCAGCCGCCGCCCCCGGAGGGGCAGAAATCCTCCCCCCAAAAGCTGCCGCCGCCTCTGCGCAGGTAGCTGCGGACGAGCAGCTTCGCGCCCGGCGCCGGCTCGCAAGATTAGCCGGGTGGTAATGTGGGGCATAATTGCTCCGTGTGGCTGTCCCCGAAGCGAGAGCCTAATCGCCTGACAGGACGCTAACTTCGAGGTGCCCTCACCTTGTTAGGCCCTTTCTGATGCAGTTCAAATGCGGCGCGGCCGCAGGTGCGCCTCATTTACTCGCCGCAGAACGCTGGCGTCTAATTGGGCGGCGGTTGTTAGGAAAAATTGGTGGGTGGAATATCAAGTGAGTCGCTCTGGCTGGCGGCAGATGGTGTTAGGAGGCGCTGTGAACTAAGTATAGGTGAGGCGAGTTAATAAAAGATGGAAATTCTGGCCTCAAAGAGCAAGGACTTGAGGTATGCAGGAAAATGTAATTGAACAGCCACCGTCCTTACTGTTAGCACAGGGAATTTCTCCCGGCAGGCTTGGGTCTTCCGGGGTATGTGCAACACTGCTCGAGAAATGGGTTTAGTTTATAAGAGCGGTTTTTTTTATCTTCCTAGAATGTAACTGTCAGTAAGGAAGTGTGGACGGATGTCAAAGGCAAAACTCAAGGAAATTGAATAAGTGTCATAAATCGTTAGCCATCCCCACATAGGACAGGCGATATTTGGGGGGAGAAAATAGAGTACTTTGCCAGACAGGTCCTTAGGTGCCGGACCAGCCAGGGGCCCACATTCAGCCCAGCCAGGACGTGCTCTTTGCAAAGGGCAGCAGAGATGGTGCCGGGGACAAGACCCCCTGTGTTCCCTGTGGGCAGGCGTGGCCCGGTCAGGTTGCCCAGGGCTGTCTGTTTAGACCAAGGAAGCACTCAGGAACGAGGAAGGAAGGATGATGGTCACAGCTTCTCAGCACGCTAAGGACTCCCGATTCTTCCCGCGCAGAACACAGGCAGGGCAGCTAGCTGGGGGGTCCTCCAGGGACAGCCGCCACACTCTTTCTGAGCAAGAGTTCAGTGACCGCACCCCAAATCAGAGCCTCAGAAATCACTGTGCCTCTAAGCCTTGCTTCCTTCTTGAAGGTTCCACCTGCTGTAATTCGAGTGTGTATATCCTAGTACATGGGTAGGGATCAGAGGAGAATTTGTAGAGGTTGATTCCCTTCTACTGTATCGTAGGCTTGGTGCTCGTTCTTTTACCTGCTAAGCTGCCTGAGCAGCATTTGCTGCAACCTTCAGAATCTGTCTTTAATAGTGTTTGCTTTGGCACTAATGAACCCTGGGAACTCTGGTACCCAGATAAGATGTTGCATGCTGGATGAAGTCTCAATTCTGATAATGTTATTTTTGGGATGGGTTCGCTCTTAAGATCTATCTGCACTAAAAATTCAGGTGCAACTATGTTTTTAATTGGCTGAAGCTGGCAGCTGTGTCTTGGGCAGGCTTTTCTCCAGTGGTTAATGGTAAATTATGTGATGATCTCTAAAACAAATGACCCACCTGGAGGTCTCAGTTATTAGGAAGCTTGGAAATCCACGGTGTCAAACAAATAGAAGTCTTCGCTCTAGTGCCTGGAGACCCCGCGCCTCTACCTGCTGCTCCTCGGTTTCCCTCGGCAGAACCCCCACAGGGCAGCCAGTCCAGCTGTGGGTTCCCCGCCATTATTCCTATTTAAAAGTTTATGGCAGTTAATGGTTGCTGGGGGAGGCGTGTCATTTTGTAGTCCACGTTCCAATGAATAACCTCTCATTTACGCTCATGAAACCAACCCCGATTAAATTCAGTGGGACACACACACACACACACACACACACACACACACACACACGAGATGTGAAAGTTGGAGGGTTCTTGTTCAGAAGGGTTCTGTGGGAAGAATGAGGGGCACGAGCAAGGATGAAGGGGTGAATGTCATTGAAACTACTGTGTATGCGTACAGTTGCTCAAGAACAAACTCACAGCTACAGACAGCGGCTTGTCCTGGTTTGCCGCCCTAACTGTCCGTTCTCTGTGTTCTTGTAGATTCTTTCTAAAGTTCTTCCTCAAGTGCAATCAGAACTGCTTGAAGAATGCAGGCAACCCGCGGGACATGCGGAGATTCCAGGTAGGCGCTGCGCAGCCTCGCACCACTGTCCTGGACACCTCGAGTTCTGGTTTTACCTTTCAGTTCTCCGAGGGCTGGTGGCAAGGCAGACTTGATGCCTTTGATAAAATAGGAAAATAAAATGCTTTAAAATGCTCTTGTGTCTCCAGCATGCCGGATATGTGGGCACGGTTCAAAACCACCTGTCGTCAGCTCTGGGGACACGGCCAGGCTAAAGATCCAAATCTCAGGGTTTGATCGCCTGGTTGCTTTCATCGTGCGTGTGGTTCCACGATGCAGCTTTCTGGGTGCACTGGAGGGCTCCGGCTCCTCCTAAGGTCGGCACCTGCTGAGCACATGCCTTTGGGAATGCCAGAATATTCCTCTTCTACCCCAGGTCTAAGACACTTGACCTTCTTCGCTCGGGGATTGGCCACTGAACTGTTCCTGGACTCAGGCTTGCTTCCCTTCTGCTTGTCAGGAGGGGTCAGTTTTGGGGACCAGCTGCGGCAGCCTCCACACTTTTCTTGCCTTTGTGTCTGAACAGAGTCTGTGTTAGGGCACCAGACACACGAGGCCATTGTCTCACAGACGATGGGAGCGGATTCTAGACTGGCCATTGCATTACTGGGGGACTCTCACTTGGGGTAAAGGTTTTGGATCAGAGAGTTCAGTGTTGGGATTTCCATGCGTGCGGCAGGCCTCGGAGAAGCATGGGATGTCCACCGCCTGCCCACCTGGCTCTCCAGGGAAGACGGACCCTTTGGGCTGATCCATGGCAGCTTCTGTGGCTAGGGACAGCGTTTCTTGCAAACCTTGGGCTGGCCTCCAGTTTCCACGCCGAATCCACAGGGCATTGGCTGGCACCTGAACCATTGAGGCAGATGAAGTCACAGATGAAGTCACAGCGGCCGAGTGAGGGCCTCTGGGTCGCAGCAGTGACCATCAGTCACAGTGACCTCATGGTTGCCCGAGGAGCCCACAGCGACCACAGGACCTTGTTTGGTCTCTTTAGCCCCCTGCCTCTCAGCAGGGTCCCAGGACTGCACATGCTTCCTGTGGGTGTGTGGCAGGGCGGCCTGGGTGGTGTCTGCTTTCTGCACGGACCACCTTTTCCCTGGTGTCCAGCCCCACACAGATGATGGAGCTCACTGTCCTTTGAGAATGTTCTTGTTTTTGCCCTCCTGCTTCTTTAGCATCCTGGTCAGTCTTTAGTACAGAGGCGCAATGCCTTGGGCCACTCAGGTGCCCATATCGCAGAGTCTTCCCTGAAGCTCCTTCAGCACCCACGTAGGGCGTGCAGTTGGGAACCCCAGAGGGCCTGGCAAATGAGAGCAGCCCCTCCCCACCATGCAGACTGCCAGAATGCCGTGTCCCCATCACGGTGTCTGAACCACCTTTGCCAGAGATCCTAAAGCCAGTGTGGAAGAGAGGATGCTGGGACCTAAACGAGAGCAGGTGCGGGGGCTCTGCCAACCTGGTGTTATCAGACTTCTGCAGCCCTGACAGACTCCAGAGAGCGAGACCTCCAGAGAATGCCCACAATGGGTGTGTGCTCTTAATCGGGGGTTGTTGCAGGGCCCATTATGATCTCTTAAGAGCTTAAGAGCTTGCTTGTGCCACATTCATAGATAAGCATGTAGCTTTGGACCTTCTTTATACACTTAAAATACTATTTGTTTCCTTTTTACTTTGCTTCTCTGAGACAAGTGTCTGGCAGTGTAGCTACAGGGTCGGCCTTGAGCTGATGATCTTCCTGTCTCGGCCTCCTAGAGCTGTTACGGTGTCACCACACCTGGGGGGAGGTACTTGCGTTTACTTGTCTTGAATCTCTCCTATTCAGCCATTTAGAAAATCTAGCCCCATTTATTAAATTCCTGGACTTTCTCTTAGCACAGCTTCGGATTTATACAAGGCCCTTGCAGTAGTTTTGGAGGCCTGCGGGACCCCAGCCCGGCTCCCAGCACCAACGTTATTTAGAAAAATGTCTCCGCTTCACCTGAAGTCTTCACGTGCCTCCCGCTCTCGGGTGGCACCGGCTGGGACCTCAAACAAGAGCAGGTGCGGGGCCTCCACTTACTGCTCTGCACGTCCAGTGCTGGGCCGCACCGACCAGCTGTGCTAGAAACGTCTCGGTTGTACACCTCTGCTTCCGAGTCTGTTGAGGGATCCACTTCAGAGATGCGCGCTCCAAGTCCCCCAGGAAGGTAGATGTCCCCCCTCCACGTGTCCCTCGTATGGTTCCTTCCTGTTCTTTCCCATGCAGGAGCCTTGAGGCCTGGCGGGCCTTCTCGCCCCCGGCCTCCCCAACTTGTAAGGACATTGCCTGGGTCTCCTGGGCTCTGGGCCTCCCTTCCCAGTGACTCTAGAAATGTTTCTTTCCTGGACCACAAACATTTCCACCATTCAGAGTCAGCTCCTTTTCAGATGCAAAAAGGTTCATTACAGACATGCAGCGTTTTTGCACAAGTGGCCTGGGTCATCTGCTGACAAGATGTGGGTAGCCGGGAGGATTGACCATGCTTGCTTTTTGGGAGTAACTGGATCACCACAGCTCTTCAAGGGAGGCTGTTCTCCAGCAAACTAATTTAAATTAGATAAACTATCTAATCGATAAGCAAATGGATCAATGAAAACAACGGCTTCGAGATGACTGGCTATAGGGGTGTTTCTGAGCAGGGGGCTGGAGAATATTTCTTTGAATTGAATCCACTCGTTAGCATAATAAGAGATTAAACCGTAATTAGTGGAGCAGGTTTTTGAAAAGCAGCAATCTTGAGTCAAAACAAAACAAAACAACCCACCCCCATTAGCCAAAAAAAGCTGTGAAAGCGCGTCAGCCTGGTGGAGGGCTTCCAGGTGCCGCAAAGTCTCTCAGAACTGGTGTTGTCCCGCCCACCTGCCCACCCGCTCAGCCTCCTCGTGCCAACTCTGGTTTCAAATCCACTTTGTTTTTGCAGGTCGTTGTATCGACAACAGTCAACGTGGACGGCCATGTGCTGGCCGTGTCTGACAACATGTTTGTGCACAACAATTCCAAACACGGGAGGCGGGCCCGCCGCCTAGACCCGTCAGAAGGTACGGCCCCTTCTTATCTGGAAAATGGTAGGCACATGTTACATGTATTTTTTTTTTTTTTAATTTGAAATGCCTCTTTTTCTCTGCACCATCCTTTATGTTGACTCGTGTGGAGCTGTTCCCACTAGACATCTTGGTCCTGGGCTTTCCCCGGGTGGAGAGGGGCTGGGTAACTGCAGGCTTCCTCTTCCTCCTCCCCTGCAACGGACAGCTTGTCTTCATGGTCCATCTCATCTGCCATGGCCTTCATGTTGGTTGGTTTCTCGCCTTTCTTTCGCTCACAGCTTTTCTCACAATTTTCATTTATTTGGTTTTATGTGGCTCGCCAGAAGCGCCCATCCAAAAGTCACCTAGGCCTTTGTGCATGCTTCCGTGGGTGGTGACCTGGGTCCAGCCAGCAAGAGGGACTGCGGACTATTTCTTGTCGTTGGCTGGAGTCTGTGTGCATGTGTGTGTTTGGGTGCAGACATGTGAGGGAGGGAATGAGGGAAAATATACATAAAATGAGTCTGGACTTCTTGTCTTGCTTGTTAAGAGTCTGCAAGAGCATGGCAGGAGATGTGCAACATCTGTGCAGAAATGGGAAACACTCAGGCTTGGGGGGTCACGCACATCCCTAGTCACCTGCTTCCTGCTCATGCAGAACACTCAGCAGTAACCCCTCCCCCAGGCACACAAGAGCTCCTTCCTCCACCAAACTTCTCCAGATGATAGCAGGCATCTGGCCAATAGGAATCCCTGGGAAGGCAACATGAGTTCATTTTTTTCTTTTATAAAGTGAATTGCAAACAAAGCAGCATGATTAAATCCTGTAGAGAGCAAAGAGCTATAAAACGAAACAGTTGTAGGACAAATCCCCCATCCTGAGGTGAAGTAAAGAGCCACACATGAGGCAGACACACACACACACGCACACACGCACACACGCATACACATACACGCACACGCATACACACACGCATACGCACACACTCCGGGCATGAATGAGGCATATATACTTGATCAGAATGAAATATGACTCTGGCCTAAGACTGGAAGACAATTTATGCATCTGCTGTGGTCCACAAAAATAAACTAATTTGTTTTTCTACATTAATGACTAAGGTATAAGAACAAAAATATAATAATTAAAGGTCGTCTTGAGCACCAGAGTCATT
>JALPQD010000195.1:107500-120000 GCA_023101885.1 Typhlomys cinereus
GTGAGGTAGTTGGCCGTGGTTGAGTCTTAGTGGTCCACAGCTGCATCTGACACACGGGATCCTGTGGATCGCTACCTGGCCTGCTTGGTGCTCCCCTCCCCAGGAGGGTCTGTGCCCCTCGAAGACAGAGCCAGGTGGGAGGCCGCCAGCTCCCACCGGGCGCCGCTGTGTGCCCAGCTGTGGGCGAGGTATGGTGCCGGCTGCTGGTCTGACCCTCATCGTCAACATCACGGGGTTCAGCTGCCCGAGCTGAGACCTTAGGGGACCCACTGTAGGTCACGTGCGGAAGACGTGGGGGCTGCAGGCAAGCCAGGTCTCTGTGTCCCAGACGGGGTCCTCCGCCCTGTGTGGTGCTGTTCAAAGAGCAGCCGTGCTCCGCATGCAAGGCCCAGGTGGGCACAATGGGTGGTCTGCGCATCCCCAGGTGCTTTCGCAAAGGTGTTTTCTATGCTGCTTTGTCCTCATGAGCGCTTAGCACCGGTTGATCGCTGCTGGGAAACACCATGAATAAGCCTCGCCTCGAGGAAGGCGTGTTTGCATTTTGGCTTTTAGTCTTAGCCAGACCAGCAGCGGTAAGGCTTGAACCCTGATCTCAGGCCGGACCACACCTGTTGAAGCCCAGAAAGGGTAGAAGGGTCGTGTGCTTGCTGAGCAATGCAGCTCTGGGGTCCTGTTTGGTGGCTAAGTGACTGTTGGCATCCAGAGCCTGGGTAGAAAGCCCTGGGCTGGACCCACTCCGTCCCACCTGGTGGTACCTGGGGGGCGGAGGGCAAGGTCCCCTCCTCTGACTTTCACTCTGTGGATTGATGAGTCTGTAGAGGTGACAGACTTTTCCCTTGAGGGCCTGAAGGAGTGTGGTGGCACCACCTAAACTCTGCCCACAGTGTGCCCACTGCCGGCCAGGGTTGTGCCCGTCTCACATTCCCAGAGCTCCTGACAGCTCAATGCCCCTACCCGGTGGATGTGGGGCCCCCGGATATAGAACCAAAGGACCCGGAGAGGTGGGTGTAGCCGACAGCTGACGTGCTGACACCCTCAGCCGCCTGCGAGATCGAGAGGGTGAGAGGACGAATCCTTTATAGATGTCAAAGCCACTGGTGTGCAGGGACACCTAGGCGGGTCACACTCGGGCATCTTTTAAAGACTCCAGTGTACAAGGTCCCCAACTTAAAATGCTTCAGCCTATTTCTGAGCTTTATGACATGAGGCGTTGCTGGACCTCTGGCCTGTCCCTGTCCGAGGGCATCCTAAGCAGATTTGACCTCCCACCTGGGAGCCCCCACACCACCACCATTGATCGCTGTTCACTTTCAGTACAACATTTGATAACGCACATGAGATCTTCAACGCTTATCAGAACACTGCCTTCACGTTGGATGCTTTTACCCAGAACCCTTTGCGGCGAGCCAGACCGAGCCATTGTGTGTAGAGCGTTAGGCGCGTTCAAGGCACGTTCGGCTTATGGGGCAGGTTTACCAGGAGGCGAAGCCACGGGCAGCCCAGCACATCCGTGTCTCAACACATAAGCGCTTCTGTGGTGGTTAAGGGACCCAGCACTGGGTGCCAAGTCCCTGGAGAGCTGAGAGGGCAGCACCCTCAGCCCCCGGTCAATGTGTGCCTGAGCTTCCGCCTCACGCTCTGCATAGTCAAGAGTCCTCAGCTGCTGGCGTGGGCCCCACACGAGGCCTCGCCGTGGGCTTCAGGCTACTGAGGCTGCAAGCGCTGTGCAGAGAGCCCTGTGTTCCCAGGGTGCCAGCCATGGGCCCCAGCCACATGCTTCTGACCTCCTCGCGCGAAGGGTTTGGTAAGGGTCAGGACTAAGAAGGCTTCACGCGCGGCAGGTCTTTGGTGAGTAGCACCTGCTGGGGAAAGTTCCTGAAGTCCAGGGGAACCTGCCTGTATCTGGGCTCCTTGGAAACAGGTGATGCCGTCGCCTCCTGCCGTGTGGGCAGGGGTAGGTGTCCTCAGCCCCTCTGCTGCCCACGTGGCTGGACTGAGCTGTGGCAAGTCTGGCCTGCTCGTCCCCAGCACGGCCACGCGGTCTCCCGTCAGACCACTGAAGCGTCCTGCTGGGTAACTCAGGGCTACTCCAGGCAGACCGTGGATCCTCTACTGAGCGAGCTCACATCTTTGCAAGCTTTTGTGTTTTTTCTTTTCCCGGGGACAGTGCTATTAGGAGAGACTTTTAAGAAGACGTGAGAGGAGCTGAGTATTGCCAGTAGAGACCTTCTTGCAGGAGACTGGACAGAGGCGCGGCCTCTCCTTCGCCACGCCTCTCCTCGGTCTCAGCGCTGCGATGCAGACAGGTGTGCAGGGTGGGAGGAGCAGCCTGTCATTGGCTACCAGGTATCAACTTATTAGCTGCCTCAGTTCTCAGCTCTCAGGACAGAAGCTGGCTGTAGCTCCTTGCTCTTGGGTCAGGTGGGATTCCCTCATTCCCTCCTTGGCCAGAGGTGTCCTTCCCAGAAATCCGGAGGGGTCTTCGCCTCCCCCCAGTGGAGTGTCAACTGAGATAGTTCCATCCCCTCTAACCTGTCTAGAGATGCAGGCTCTGTCTACAGGGCTTTATGTCCACTTTCAGGCCAGCTGCACTTCCTGGGCCCCAAGACCTGGGTCCTGCTGTCCAGAGCCTGGGAATCCATTTTCAGTCCTCTTGCGCGCAGGCATTTGCTGCGAGGCTGTGCAGCGGCTCAGCCCTTCCCAGCTCCCTCTCCGCTCCCTGATCATTACCAGGAATATACATTTCAAATGTGCGTAAGGGATACGGGGCTCTACACTCTCAGGGAGGAGAGGAAAGGCGGGGTCATAACCTGTCTGGCCTGGAAGCTTCTGTCTGATTTGCATTGCCCCCAAATTGATGAGGACGATGAGCTAATCACAGAGAATTGCTGAAAACTAAGCCAGCCTTCTGGATGTCACCACATGGGCGCCGTCCCCAGGCCGTCTGGTTCCCATCAGTGTGCCCAGGCCCCGGAGGCTGCTGGGACGCTCACATTTAACCTTCCCAGTGGGAGGCCGGGGGTGGGGGTGGGGTTCAGGGATAATGAACCTGGGTCTGGAGGAGGGGCCAGCAGCAGCCTGCCCAGGCTGGGCGGGACTTGGCAAGGGTCTAAATGAGCTGTTTACAGTGACCTGAGAACACCAGATTTTTCAAACCCAGACCCTATTAGTTCAACCCAGAGTGGTCGCGCTCAGCATCTGCTCCCGGAAGGGGAAGCCTGGCCGGGCCCCATCCATCCATCCAGCCAGTCAGCCAGCCCCTTAGTTGCTGCCCGCAACCCCTCTCAAAGTCAAATTACCCTGGAAGGCTGTGTCAGTTCAGTTGATTAGCACGGTGAATTAAAAGAACGAGTCCAAGTGACATGTCCAGCTCTTCCGTACTAGCTCTTTGTATTCCCAGCGAGCCTCACCCCTGTTGTAAGAAGGTCAAAAATTAGAGAGAGAGAACAATTTTCAAGCAGCTAGCACTTAGGAGCAGAATTAACAATCACTGCGTATGTAATTGCCAGTTAATAGTAAATTGCCTCTAGACTGTAAAATGCAATATAAACTAGTGGGCACCTAAAATTAAATTAATGAGATATTTGCTGCATTTAAAAGCAAATAGTGTAAATTAATAACCGAATGCAATGCTAGCTTTAATATTTGTCTAATAGGATGCCATTTGCTTGTTTAATAATAATTAAAATATCCTACCTGAGAAACTTACTATATAGGCAAATGGAGCAGCTCCACATTCATTCCACTGGTAGAAACACACCAAATTGTTAAGAGTAATAAAGGAAATTATTTTTTAATTAGAATAGAAACATTATGGCATTACCTGATTAACTCAGATAGGAATTCGTGTGGTGCTAACTGAAATTGTTATGAAGATGTTGTGAAAATTCCTCTTACATGTCTTCAAGCATGATATGCATGGCACACGCCTGTGAGTCTGGCTTTTTGGTGTCCACTTGGCAAAAAACGGTTTCCCAAGATCAAAAGAAAGAGGCGGCCGATGGGACTTGACTTCAAGCCTGGTTACAGGGCACCTGGGCTGGTGGCTTTAGCTGTTAACCTCTTGCCCCAAATGTTTGATTGACTCACCCTCAGTGTAGAGATTTCTTTTGCTCAGTTAAGAAATGATGGCAAATTACCGGGAGTCAAGTGTCGCCAACCGCAAACTGCACAGTCACTCAACAGGATGCTGGCAGGTGGGGCAGATGTGTCCACGTGGACGCATGGTGGGTACCCGGATGAGCCCTGGATGATTCGCTGGATGGGAACAAAAAGTAGTTTTTCCATGAGAAGCTAATGCACTGATGCCCGGCTTGGGAAGTCCTCCCTCAGCCTGTAGTCGCTGGCGGTTGGCATACTTTGTGGTACGATATTTATGTTGTCTTTAAAGAAAAAGTCGGATCGTCCCTTAGAAGTGGTTGCATGTTGAGGATTACCAGCTTCGCCTGCACTCGTGGGGAGAGTGTCCCACACAGCCTGGCCGGGCTCCATGTTTCAGCCCACTTACCCCCCACAGGCCCACCGGGAAGGCCTCGGTGTTTCTTAGCATGGAAAGACGGCTTGCGTGTCTGGACGTTGATTGGCTATTTGCTGTGGAGTCCCTTCTCCACAGACAGCTGCAGCTTGTTCTTGCCCGGCTCCCCCAGCCAATCACTCGTGTCTGCAGAGCAAATGACTGGAGATCACCGCCCACAAATCATAGATTTTCACTCTGGTTAACCAAATGTTAGATGCAAACCACCTGATTATTTCAGCCCCCAGCACTGAGCCACAAATGAGGACGCGGCCAGAAGCACAGTCTGACCCACAGGGTCCTACTGTGTAACGTAGCTCAGCCCTAGATGCCAATGACTCCGTCCATCCTGGTCAGGGTGGGCCACAGCACCCACTGCCTCTTCCTGTCTTTATGGACACACCTCAGACCACACCGACCACATGGTTCAGCGACCAGTCCTTGGGAGTCTTGGAGTCTGTGTCGCACCAACATGCCTGACCGTCTTGCAGTAACAGATGCTGTCAGGGCTGGTGAGATCCACAGTAGATCCAAGCACTTGCTGTGAACGACAAGGGCTTGAGTTCAAGACTCCAGAGTCCATGTAACAGCTAGGTGTGTGCCTGCACCCCACCCCAGGTCACAGGAGGTCACTGGGGACCAAGAGCCACCAAGCTAACTCCAGGTTCAGGGAGAGACCTTGTCCCCAAGGAGTGACAGCAGGACTCTTGAAGGCCTCTCCTGGCTTCTGACCAACATGCTCAGACGCATCCTTATGTGGACACGCACATGTAATTACACCTCCGGACACGCTGGCTCTCAGTCCAGTTATCTTCCTCTGAGGATGGCACGAGGCCGAACTGTCGGCTCAAGCCATCTCTAGGCCTGCCCGGGTTGCGAGTTTCATCCAGTTCATAAGTTGAACAGTGTGACTTCTCCTCCAACCTGATTCCAACTGCGCCTTTTCAGCACATGTGTGGTAGGAAAGCAGAGGGAAGTAGGCTTCCTCGGTGGCCTGGGGGGCATCCTTGCTTCTGCCCCTTCCCTGGGGATGGGAACTGAGGCCCACGGCTGGGCAGAGACCAAGCGGAGAGGACAGCAGCATCCATGGCGTGTCCTCCCTTGTGTGCACACAGCACCGCCTGGACCACAGTCCTCTAACATGCCCCACCCACGCCAAGTGGGTGCTGGACTCGCAACTGGGGAACCTGCCCCTTTAAAGAGGATTGTGCCAGCGCTCCGGGTCCCAGAGGTCCCGCTTTCCTGTCTCAGAGGAGGGCAGGAGAATGAGACACACCGTTTGTGCCGTTGCACAAGGAGACTATTTGTCCTAATCAGTGACACCCATTTACTAGAATTGCTTAAAATGAACTATACCTCATACAGAAATCGCACATTTAGAGAGTTCCATTCATCATGTGAAAATTGAGGGCCAGTAAACTTTTCTGCCCCTCCGGTGGGATCACAGGCATGCATCAAAATGTTAAAAATGATTGGTGAGACGGAGCTGTCACCCATTTATCAAGGAAAAGAACATTATTTGCTAATTTCCCAACCAGGCTGGTGACAGGGTGCTTCGTCTTTGGACCCTCGGTGACCAACATGGCCTTTTTGTTATTAGTACAAGTCAAGCGCTTTTGGGCTGTTGCTAACAAGACACATTTGTCTGTCATCACAGGGGGCTGTGGTTGCTTTCCAAGTGGCTGTGACCAAGTCTGCTCCCCGTGCCCCGATTGGCTGTATGTGTCGGGGCTGAGTGAACCCGGGAGGGGAGGACCCACTGATAAATCACGAAGTTTCCACACCAAGGTATTGACTTCTCGGCCGACCTGACAAGGCATGGCTGTGGGGAGACGGTCATTCGTCTTCCCCAAAGGACAAAAGGGTCATCGGCTTCACTTAGGATGGGCGGGATGGGGCCGGTGGAGGCAGGCCTGGTGGTACAGGCGGGGTCCCCCCTCCCCACTCCTCTTCACACCACTCACCCACGAGTTCAGTTTTGAGTCTGGTCGGGAAGGCCGCACGAGGCGGCACGGGGGGACTGATGGCCATTAGCAAGAACGACAGGCCGCAGCAACAATACAGAGCAGCAGACAGTCAAGGCGGAGGGAGGAGGGGCCAGCGGAGGACACGGCCAGCAGCGGCATCTCATGCTGTTGAACTGGAGAAGCCGCTGAGCGAGCACTTGGTGGTGGGCAGGAAAGCCCGTGCCGCTGGTGGACGGGGAAGGGGGCCGTCCACGCTCCGTGGTACTCCACAGAAACTAGGGTCCCGTGCCCTTCTCTGGCTTGGTCGGTGGTACCTGAGCCCCCTACCCAGTCCATGTGTACTCAGCGGGCGCACGCAGACCCCAGCCAGCGGGCCGACGTGGACACTGATCAGGGCGCGTTTGCTCTGCGTGCGCAGTGCAGGCTGGCCCTCGAACCACTGGGCAGATGTGGGTGGAGCCCTCGGTTCTGGAAGGAATGACCTGATTGCTCCGCTGGGCAGGCCAGGCTTGGGCTGCAGAGTCAGGAAAAGAGCTGTTCAAGAATTTGCTCTTGGGGGCTGGAGAGGTGGCTCAGGGGTTAAGCCTCTGCCTTGCAGGCGGAAGGTCCTGAGTTCGGGTCCTAGACCCCCACGTATAGACGCCGGGTGGAAGCGGGGGCGGCCCGCGTTTCTGGTCCAGGTAGGGCGGAGCCTATGAATCCCGGGACAGAGTAAACAGGAGGAGGTGGAGGCGTCCAGGGTGGTTCCCGAATTCGCCCGTGGTTCTACACACACACACACACACACACAATTGAATAAAATTTAAAAAAATAAAAAAAATTCGCTCTTGACTGCGGATTTTCTCCACTTGTGGAATATGTGAAAGACAGAGTCCAACTTCCCCCTCTAAGATTTTTTTTTTGACTCAACAACGAAGCAGAGGGCTCAGCGATGAGGATTGTCAGCCCCACTAACTACTGGAGCTTCCCAAGGCTCCGATGAATGGGTGGGATATCTCAGCTTCATGGTGGAGCGATGCGTATCTGCTGAAGATGTGTGAGAAGTGTGGCCGTAAAACACTCCACGGGGACGAGGCCACGTGCTGAGCTTGATGGAGTTGTTCTGAACACAGTTTATAAACGGTGTAGCGTGATTCTGGGCCCCATTTCTTTCTGGACCCCCCCAACCTCCTGAGACACCCTTTCTTCATGGAAGCAGTGCCTGGGGGTCTCTGAACCCACGCGGGCCAGGTCTGTCCGTCTCAACATCCTTTGGCTTCCAAGATGCTGCAGGTCAACACAATCGCCGGGTGGATTTAGGGCTCTGCCTGATCCCCGTCCATTACTCCGCCCTGTCTCCCTCTGGCCTCGTGGAGGTCCAGGGAGCTGTGGCCTGTGTCCCTTTGCTTCCTCACCTGGGAGCCCATCAGCGTTTCCTCCGTGATGAGCACAAGTCCATCACAGACCCCCCAGCCCATGGAAGCTGGAGTCCTGTTAACACTCGGTGGCCCCACGCCCAGGGTCCAGGCAGCCACAGTGCAGTGTGTCCAAGGGGATTCCAGGAAGACTATAAGCCCATCATGGGTGGTTGCAAGGGGCAGGCAGAGGGTATGATTGGGGTGAAGGTGCCAACGAGCTTCCGCAGGCCCTGAGATGACTTGGGATCTGCAGTTGGGCCGACTGCCGGGTGGCTGCATTGATTCATCTTTCTGAGACAGTTCACCACGGAGCCCAGACTGGCTTCAGACCCCTCTCTGCCTGCTGGCTCCCCAGATTGCTGTTTTACTGGTAACCCAGGCCCCCCTCCCAATCCCGCCCCCCAGGCCTTGCTTCTGAGGAGTCCAGAGTTTATGTTAAGGTAGACTATGTCTCTGAAGACATTGCTTCCAAACATTCCTTTCCTTTGCTGTGCAGCTTTAAAGGGGCTGGGGGCTTAAAAACGCCCTGGAGACAGAAAGTGGGATAATGCTGGGCCGAGGGACTAAACAGGAGCCACTTGCCTCAGCCGGCTCTGTCTGCCTTGGCCAGCACGGGCTCTGCTGATTTGGGGGGGGTCTGTGCTGCCAACCCCAGTCCAGGTGCATCTCCTCAGCATTGGTATCGCCGTAGGCCCACCCAGAGCCCACCTAGACGACGTGTCTTTCTCCGCCCCCTCTTGTTAGCTAGAATGGATTTCTTGACATTTTTGCGCGTGGGGTAGGTGAGTGTGAACGTGTGTGGGTGTGAGCAGGAGCGGACACTTGAGTGGGTGACCCTGTGGGGGCTCAAGGACAACTTTGGGGGTCGTAACAATGGTGTTTTCATCATGGATATCCTTGTGTTCAGTTCACTTCGCTTCCCCGTGCCCCCCCCATGTTCAGTTCACTTCGCTTCCCCGTGCCCCCCCGCCCCGTGCAATGGCTGCTTTCCCTGCCCCCTAATAGCCCCCTTCTGCCTTCATGTCCTGCATGAATATAAGAGTTTCGATCTAGAAACACAGTGTGCTGCCTCTCTCCCACCCCCTACTTCCCCCTCTTCTTCCCCTCCCCCAAGTTCCCTTTCTCCGTTTAAATCTAGATTTTGCATCTGAAGGAAAGAGTTGTCCGCATCTGACTCATTCTACCTGACATGGTCTCCAGCTGTTTTTCTACATGTGTGATTCATTCTTCTTAATGCCCAAGAAGACACCATGATGTCTCTGTACCACGTTCTCTCTATCTGCTCTAGGCTACTTCCCTACCTTGGCCTTTGTGAACAGTGCAGCATAAATAAATATTGGCGCGCAGTAGAAGGGCCTGTGTCCCTCGGACGCAGCGCGCAGTAGAAGGGCCTGTGTCCCTTGGACGTGGCGTGCGGTAGAGCTTTGCGTCTGCTTGACTCTTCCCTGCATACGGTCACAAGCCAGAACCGTCCTCCAAGGTGCACCAGTAGCCTCCCTCTGTGCTCACGATGTTGGGTGCCTGCAGTCATTCCAGAACATTCTCAGCACACAACTGCTGTACCCAGAGGCCATCCTCCTGCCATGGTTTGCTCCCTTCTCTGTGGCGTTGCCTGCTCCGTTCAGGTCTCATGAAGAGACATGTCAGTGGCCTGTGGAGGCTCAGATTTCACTGTGGCGTGAATCAGAGTACACGCCTTTTACTATCTGCGTAGTGTTTCACTCTGTGGACGCACCACATTTTTTGTCCAATTGATAGACACTTGGGTATTAGGAAGAAGTCTGTCTACTACAGACATTCACAAATCAGTTCGACATGGATGTTAGGGAAACATTACGCTGCTTTGCTTTCAAAATCAGATGCTGTGCTGACTCTATGAGACCTGGTATCTTCCAGAAGCCACGGCACTTCTGAGCACCTGTTGTGTGCACCGAGAGCAAAGCTCCACATTCCAGGAAGGGGGTGCTCAGGGGGACCATGGGCCCAGGGCCACCCAGCTCCTGGGAGCTCCCTCCCCTCCCTCCTCTCCCCTTCCCGCTCTCCTCTCCTCCCCCTCTCCTCCCCTCCCTCCCCCTCCCCTCCCCTCCTCTCCCCCTCCCCCCTCCCCTCCTCTCCCCTCCCCTCCCCCTTCCCCCTCCCCCTCCCTTCCCCTCCCCTTCCCTCCCTCCCCCTCCCCTCTGTTCCCCTCCCCTCTCTTCCCTTTCCCTCCCCTCCCCCTCCTCTGCTCCTCCTCCCTCCTCTCCCCTCCCTTTCCCTCCCCTCCCCCCTCTCCTGCCCCTCCTCCCTCCCCTCCCCTGCCCCTCCTCCCTCCCCTCCCCTTCCTTCCCCCCTCCCCTCCCCTTCCATCCCCTCTCCTCCCCTTGCCCTTCCTCCCTCCCCTCCCCTCCCTCCCCTCCCTCTCCTTCTCTCCCCTCCCCTCCTGCATTCAGGGAGCACTGGCTTCCCAAGCTCATCCTCCAGCCTAGCTCTGCATGGGGATTTTCTGCTAGTTTCAAGTGTGCAGATCCATTGCTGGACGGCTCTCTACTGCGCACGCTCCTCACTTGGCTGTGGACTTGGCTCCACCCGCGATGACGATGGTTACTGCAAAGGCTGTGACACAGGGAAATTTGCTTTTCAGAAGCAGAGGACTCGCAAGCCAAGGGTGTTGTATTGACAGCGGTTTCCTCGGAGCGTGCTAGCGAGTCAGAAGTCAGAACAGCCTCGGGGTGGGATACGTTCGAGCCAGGTAGACTCAGAAGCTCATCTGTGCTGGACCATCCTGAAAGGACAGGTGTGGTCATGAGAACAAGGCTGGGCTTGGTGTCCTCCCCGCACGCCGAAGCCAACCGTGACCCAGCATATTCTTTGAGGACTGTGAACGAGATGCTTGATCGCGTCCAGTGGCCATCAACAAGATGAGCCGGGCACCTTTCTGCACTTGGAGCGCACCCCAGCACCCCCATCCCTTGCCAGGGGCGGAATGAAGCTTGTCCCTGAGTCTGTGTGAACGCAGAGCTGCACTTCCGCCCCAAGAAGAGGCCCAGACTGGAATTGGCTGGAGCAGCTGGGAAGCCGCGGCCGGCCCTTGGACCCAGAGAAACCAGGCTGCGAGGCACAGCGTTCACCCTCGGTCAAGGCTGGCCTCTGGCAGGCAGGTGACCTCACGCCTCCCTGCACCCGTCTCGCGGCCGGGCCGGGGGCCCCACGTCGTGAACGAAGCAGAGATGCGTCGTCTTTGTGCTTCTCATGCACACCACAATGCCTGGCTCACCCTGCCGAGTTCTGTGATTGAAATTCATTGCCAAATTTATTGAGAAATTAATGAGAAAAGCTGCAAAGTATTGACTTTGAGAGGAAAACACAACTCATCTTGAATGAGGAGGAAAATGCAGCAATAATTTAGCCACTATTGATTCGGCCCTGTCCATGTATTGATCTTCATTTTACAATATTAATTTGCACCTGCAATCGGCTGCAAAGGGAACCGATTTCATTTCGTGGCCGCGTTAATGTGCAAAGCATTAGGTCCTCCTTAGAAGCAGGGGATTGTGTGTCAGGCTGGAAGGCAGATTTTTTTTCCCTCCTATTTTTGCTTGTTACTGAAAAAAGACTAAAAATTAATTTTTGTCCAACAAAATATGAAAGCAAAAGCCCGTCTAAAGCGTGGCCCTCCTCTGTGCCGCCCGACTTTTCATCCACACGAGGAGCCGTCAGCTGCAGCTCAGCCACCCCTCGCCATCATGCCCAGATCAGTTCAAAGTTCATGAAATTTCTATGAGCATTGATCTCGTCCCATTGATTTTTTTTTGCAGCAGATCTTTGAAATTTTAATTTCCCAAGCATCTGAATTTCTTATAGATGAAATGCACTTGGAGGAGACAGTTGATGATAAAGTGGAGAACTTAGCATCATTTTAAAGCCTAAAAAAGGAAGGAAAAAAAAATAAAACCCAAGCATGTGCAGACTTGGTGCGATGTCTTCGTGGTGCAGTGATGAAGTGCGGGGGGGGGCAGGCAAGGTATTCAGGGGAGAGCTAGATATCAATTTTGTCTTCCGAGGCCACACATTTTTAATGCAACTTTTTATACAGTCATTCTTGAAAGAAAAGCGATCTGGAAGAACAGCGGGGCAGAAAAGCATTCTTCACCGCGAGATCGTTCGCTCACAGCAGTCTTTATCACCTGGTCAAGTTCACCTAGTTACTTATCAGTAGGACATTTAATAACCCCAAGGTGATATAATTGCTATTGGCATTTCTCCCCCTTGGATTCAGCTGGTTAATGTGTAAACTACTTGTCAGCAAATAGCACTTTGTCACTGAAATCACCAACACCCTCTAGAGGAATGTCTTTGTATTGAGCAATTTAATTTTACTTTATTTAATTTTTACACATTACAACCTGTGTTCATTCAGGCACACTGACGGCTTGTAGTCTGTTGGGGCAGGGTCCGGGTATCCCTGTTAGTAAAATATACTATATCTTATTTAACAAACCCATTGCCTTAATTGAAGCGCGTTCTTGTCCCTCGGAAAAGGAACTACAGATGTTCTTATTATGTAGTTATGTCGCTAATGTGAAAAACTGCCTCATTATGAGGATCTGTTTGTAGCAAGAAAATTACTGCATTATGACAAATGCA
>JALPQD010000195.1:122500-125000 GCA_023101885.1 Typhlomys cinereus
GGCCCCGGGGGCGCAGTGGCGGCCGCGCCACCAGGGCAGGGCCATGGAGGCGCGCTGCCCCCGCTGTGGAGGAGAAGGTAGATTCTTACCGTTCCCCAAGGAGACTCATTAGGTTCCAGCGGCCAGGCCCTTGGGGGATGATGCTGGCTGGAACAGCATCACTTGCCCACGTGCCGAGGCGTGTCCAGCGTGGCAGAGTCCTGTCCTGGCACTCTGTGTGCCCACCCAGATTTCCACGGTGGCTCATCTCAGTGGTAGGCGTGTGCTGCCCATGCCAGCAGGGCGAGCCGGGAGGCGAAGGGTGTTCCCATATGATGCTGCCGTAGGACACTTTGGCTCATAGAAGAGAATATCAATTCCACTGCAACTCTGGAGAACGTCCGTCTCAGGCCAAGCGCGTGGTTATCACGTCATAAGCTTCTGAAAGCTGGTATTGACGCGTCTGTCACCTGTCACCAGCATTTGCATGCAATCAATATCAGCCGCCCATCTATCTTTTCTGATCACCTTCCATCAACGCAATTCATTAAGTCAAAACAGTGTTGGTGATTAGCTGGGCGAGAGGAGAGACCTGCCGCGTTAGCCGTGTGCCGCAGACCACTTTGTCTGCTCCGGGCAGGAAATGCAACGCTTTTCGGAACAGGGGCCTCGCTCCTAGAGCCCACCCGCCTCATGTCCGAAATGTGCTTTTGCCCGACACCTTTGCCCGCGCCCAGGCGGAGACATGACGAATTGTCCCCCAAGTCAATGCTGACAGCTTCACATGATTAATGATCGGATTATGAAGTGGTTTTACACATATAGAATTTACATCACAGAGAGTTAGAAATTTTGCCATGTCACATACGGCTAGGCATTTTGAAGAGCTTTACTATTTGCGAAGAAAAAGGAGGGCAAAATCCCAGCAAAAGCCATGTCATGTAAAATCAATACGTCGGATCAATGCTTTATTAACAAGAAAATGTCTTACTTCACATTCCTGTGCGGACCTTTGTCTCCGGGATGTATGATGGAATGTCAAATCATATTGTGGTCCTCAACTTTCGGGTGCATTATTGAGTGTGTGTGTGAGGCGCCCCGCGTCGCTTACAAGACGCCCACGGCCCAACACTCGAGGATAATGGTGACCAATTATGTAGAGAGCACTTTCCAAGGCAGCCCCAAGCTTCTGGGAGGAAGTCATGGCCTTTGTGTTCCACCGCCCTCCCTCCCCCCCGCAGACGCGCTGAGTTGGGGGTGTTAATCACGGAATTACTAATGAGTAATGGCCCAAATTGCGGGCGGAGTAACGAGTCCATGGCAGGTCTGGGTCTCCGAAAACCTCATGATTTATGTCACGCCGTGCGCCTCGGAGCCGCTCCGCAGCAAACGATATCTACATCAAGAAATAATGTACTCTAATAAGTATTTTCATCTTAACTCTCGGCCCTGGGCCTCGGGGCTCGGCGTCCGTTGAAGTCGGGCAGAGCCATAATAAAGCCCGGTGGCTCCTCGCAAAGCTGGATCGACGCGGCGCGTGCGGTCGGATGGAGTCCCGGCCGTGATTCATGCACTGTACACAGTGCGTGTGCCCCTGATTTATGGCCACGCACACTTCATAGTCAAAATTACAATTTGAGGGATAAAAAGATTAATTACTATTTGTGGCCGGCAATTTCGTGGGGCTGGTGGATTGCAGCGGTAGGGTGATAGCGTACTCTATCAGTGTGTAGTCAGCCATTCACAGATTATTAAACCTTTGTAAGAATAAGTGCTCCTCCTGCCTGGGCTATGCTCAGCCAATATGCTAGACAAAAAAGGACCACGGGGATAAATCTGAGGCTTGCAATAGCTGGACATATGTCATAATTGCCAGTTTCCCATAAATCCCTGGCCGGTATAGGACGCACTGAGTGATGCACGCAGCAGCACGGGCCTGGTGGTGGTCGTATATGGCCCCAAGACCTGTCACTTTGTGACAATATATGGAGCCAACCTTTGACTTTCTTCCCGTCTAATTATAGGTTAGAAATAATCATTGCTTTTATGTGCAAAAGAAAGGGGGTGGCATCTGTTCCTCAAGGCGCATCGAGCATTCGGGGTGCTTGTCTGAAAGAGTGCCAGGAGACGGCTGCACACGCGCGTGTAGGCCTGCCTGGCGCACGGATGGCATGGTATGGCGACAGTCGGTCTGACCTGTGTTTCTGTGTCCTGTTGCAGCCCTTAATGAGCCAACCATAGACTACGGCTTCCAGAGACTGCAGAAGGTCATTCCCAGACATCCGGGCGATCCTGAAAGGTTACCCAAGGTTAGTAAAAGGACACACGGCCCTACATGGGTTAGAGCCACCGTTAGGGGAGTTCCAGTCTTGGGGTGGCCGGTGCTTTGGGGAGGAGAGTGCTGGACACCTCAAACCCTGTGCCTAGGCCAACAGGTGTGGGGAGTCAAGAACCCGCCACACCTGACGTCAGAGATGGACGAAGTGTGGGAGCCACGGGTGCGTGGACCCTCATTTTACAC
>JALPQD010000195.1:130000-347500 GCA_023101885.1 Typhlomys cinereus
GAGAGCTGGTGGGTACCCCACATCCTGTCCTCGCCGGTTCGTAGGCCCCAGGAGCAGGGACACATTTTCCTCTGCAAGTGGCGCAGGTCTTGTGATTTCACATCTCTGTTTTCTGTCTGCCCTCGCTTGGGGCTCTAGGGTCGTGGGAAAAGTGTGGCCACTCAGAGCGTCCTTGGGTGATCTCCTAAGGGGAAATAGATTTGTGTCGTAGTCTGGGCCAAGAGACAGTGGCATGGCGTCACTGTGTGCCCTGCCACCGGGCAGGGTTCATGGATGCGCAGCCCCCGGAGCCCGTGCCAGGGTCTGATGCGAAGGGGTGTGTGTGTGTGTATTGCCGCGGCTCTAGGAGATCATCCTGAAGAGAGCAGCCGATATCGCCGAGGCCTTGTACAGTGTCCCTCGCAACCACAACCAGATCCCCACGCTGGGCAACACACCGGCACACACGGGCATGATGGGCGTGAACTCCTTCAGCAGCCAGCTAGCGGTTAACGTGTCAGAGACCTCACAAGCCAATGACCAAGGTAGGTCGCTGTGGCGGGTGGACCCTCCCCTGGCCCTGTCTCTGGGTGGGTTGAGGTCTTAGCTGCAGGTGGAGGTGTGGGCCCAGCTGGGGAGCACTGGTGATGTCCGGGGCCCCGCAGTCGTGGTTGGTTCCTTCTTGCATCCCCCAGCATGCCTGGCAGAGCACGCTGAGAATCCAGGCCTAGGGACAGTAGCTCCCTGGTATTGCTAGAAGTGTCCTGTAGCTTATCTGCCAGTAGTTTGCCATCATCCCTTGACCAGACTGGGTGGAGCCACGGGGCAGCTGTGACCTAGGGGCCCGGAGGAACCTTTTTGGATTTGCTTTGTGAGTTGCACTTGGGTCCCCAGTCCAGATTGCACCACAGAGAGCAACCTCACCTCCCACCACTCACCTCACGTCACAGCGACTGCGGCTGCTGACGTCACAGCCCCTCATCCTCTGAGCTGTTTCTGAGTCCATTTTTGTCCGTTTCCTCTGTTAAAAACCACGCAGGCAGTAACCTCAGATCCACCTCCACTGTCCTGCAGTGAGGAGCTCCGCGCCCATCAATCCTGGCCACCACCAAGCCCCAAAGCAGCCCCTTTCCAAGGAGGCTCCGGCCGCGAACACTCTCCTTGTCAGCCGTGGCATTTGGAGGGCTGCGGGGGCTCAAAGTTCAGAGAGAGTGGAGGGGGGACAGGCCAGGAATCCGAGTGTTGATAATTGCTTCTAAAGAGATGCCTGGAAGCAGCTGACGGTTAGATCGAAGAAGCTCTGGCTGGCCGTCGAGGCCAACGGAGACAGGCAGGGCTCGCCAGCGAGACGGCCTTAGCAGGGTTGGTGATAAGGTTATCCGAGCTGGCTCGAGACGCCAGGGCGAGGAGAAGCATCAGGTCAATTAAAAGTGTTGCATATATGATATAGATTCTCGGGGAAGCCCCCCACCCCCCAAGTGTCTGTCACTGATAATAATGTTATTTTTGGCCGGGGGGGATTTTAACAGTCGGCTACAGTCGCAATACAAGCAGCGTGTCCCCGCGAGGCTACGTCCCCAGCAGTACCCCCCAGCAGTCCAATTACAACACAGTCAGCACTAGCATGAATGGATATGGAAGTGGCGCCATGGCCAATCTAGGGGTCCCTGGCTCGCCTGGATTTCTTAATGGCTCCTCCGCCAACTCTCCCTACGGCAGTAAGTGTCTTTTCTGTCACACGTCATCACGCAGATTCATATTCACTACGGAGTCGAGTGTGTGCAATGCTTGGGTGTTCTGTGCTGTGAGTCACTGCATAAAAGGAAGGGTGGCCCCAGAGGCTGGGCGACCGAATGACGGCCGCAGATTGACCGAAAACAGCCCCCGCCCCGCCCCGGCCTCCCACGGCATTGGCCAGTCTAAAAGCAAAGCCCACGGGCGCTCGGTTGGAAGAGAAAGCCCCTCCCCCAGCGCTTGCCTGTGTCCAGAGCGTGGCCGAGCAGGAAGCATGTGGTGTCTTGTCTGTGGCCCCTCCCTCCCCGTGCGAGGCGGGGCCCTCGGGCTCCCGCCGTGGCGCTGCGCCCGGGCCCGCGCGTGCTGACCGTGTTTGCTTTGTTGCAGTAGTGCCGTCCAGTCCCACCGTGGCAGCCTCTTCGGCCACCCTCCCTTCAAACTGTAGCAGCACACACGGCATTTTCCCATTCTCACCTGCCAATGTCATCTCCGCAGTGAAACAGAAGAGCGCCTTCGCTCCCGTGGTCCGGCCCCAAGCCTCGCCTCCTCCTTCCTGCACCAGCGCCAACGGGAACGGACTGCAAGGTGAGGACGGCCGGGCTGGGCGCCAGGGCCCCCGGGGTCCCTTCTTGACTCCTTGCACGCCGGCGGCATTGCATGTGCACGGCTGGCGTGCGCCCTCCGGCCCCGTGTCCACGTGAAGGCCCCCGTGCTTCCAGCCCAACACGCGCCACGCTCTACCTGCGGTTTTGTCCAGCTCACCCTTCTGAAACACCCCTGCCCCGAGGGGCTGTTCTCCCCGTGGGGGCAGACGGGACGGTGGGAGGACATAGCCCCGTTCACAATGGCACCCAGGCCTGGGCCTTCTCGGTGCCGGGCGCAGCCTTTAGCTCCTGGGCTTCTAGTCTCTCTGTTCCTGGGGCAGCAAAGGCAGCCCCAGAGTGGACAGTGGGTGATGGTGGCATCTGGGAGCCCACCCCGGGCTCGGCCCACTCCCGCACCCTTGCCTGGCGTGAACGAGTCTACAGGGCTCTGCTGCCTCTCAGAAAGGGGCATCCAGACAGACCCTGGGGGATTTGCGCACCGTTTGCGGTGGCAAGCAGGTCTGTAGATGATCACAAGTGTTCCAAGTGACCTCTTTGGATCTAGAGGGGGACATGCTGGCCTCCGGGTGTGGGAGGCACTAGTGGAACAAAAACTGCCCACAGCCGGGGCCGTGCGGAGCAGGCGCCCCGCACCCCCCACCCAGCACCCCCCACCGAGCACCGCGGCAGCTCACGCTGCCTGTGGCCCGTGATTGGCGCGGCGCAAAGGTGCGCGGCTGCCCCTGAGCCTCTGGCTTGCACGCAGACCCTCGCGCTGGGCACCTGAGTGAGCGGCCGTCGTCTGGCCTCTTTCAGACACCGCCTTGGGTATGTGCTCCTCCGGGTGAAAGTCAAACCCAGTTTCCTCTTTAGACACATGAACCCATTCAACCAGTATTTACTGAGCGCCTACTGTATGCCAGGCTCTCTGCTGGGTGCCGAGGACGCAACCGTGGAGAAGACAAACTGGCCCTTTTGTGAAGTCGGTGGCATATTTCACTTTGATGAACTAATGCTCAAAAAAGGAACTGGCAAGGTATCAGTGATTCGAACTCATTGTCTTCACAACATTTCTCAGTGCTGATGGGACGCCCTGGCCCCGGGCACTGCCAGCCGAACTCGGAGCTGTCTGTGGGCACCAGGCCAGCGCTGCTCAGCAGGCAGGCGGTGAGGGCAGGTGTCCGTGGACATGCCACGGCATCGAGGCCAACTAGGTGCCACGTAAGTGGTGTGCACACAGAGGCGTGCCAAACCATAAAGTTGTAACGGTGAGTCGCAGACAAATTCATATCGTTGAAATTAATGGACTGAGAAATTGAAGCTCCCGTCCCTACATGAACAAATGTATTAATATGTTGTACATAAATTAATGAGAACAATCACTCTGACAAAAATTAAACAACACCCGAGTTCAAGGACTTTAACTGCTCACGTACCAGGAGTCGCTCCAGAGCCGCAGCTGCGCTGGGCTCGCAGGACCGGTCCTCTCCCTGGGGTGGCGCGGGCACTGGCTCTGCATGGCCCCTTGGCACTGACGTTCCGGAGCAGGTGGCTGTGTGCAGCTTCGATCTGACAGCCTGACTCACCATTACGCTGTAGAACTCGGGCAGGAGGTCAGAGCCCGGGCCCGGGGACAGAGGGGGAAACCGAGGCACGTCTTGATTTCACTTAGGGGGAGACAGAGCCCTGGCCGTGGCCCGGCTGCTTCCCGTCTCTCCAGAGTCTGGGCTTCCCTCTGCTTTGAAGAGAAGGCTGAGATGCGAGTGAAGCAGCGGCCCTTTCCCCGCACACACGAGAGTGGAGGAGGCCTTGGAGAAGGGGTGCAGCATGAGCGGCCCCTCTAACCCCCGCCCCAGGAAGTAGACGTACTCGTCTGCCGTGAGCAAGGCTGGCTGGCGAGCGCTGTACGAGCCCGGCCTCCCTGTGTCCCCAGCACAGCGGGGCGAGGGGGCTCACGGAGGGGGCGTGCAGGGTGCCAGCAGTGCAGGGTGCCCAGCAGTGCAGGGTGCCAGCAGTAACTGCCCTCTCCTTCTCTCTTGCAGCTATGTCTGGGCTGGTAGTCCCGCCCATGTGAGGGACTGTGTTTACCTGCGCAGTACCCAGCTTCCAAGGACGGACTTCAGGGGACACGTGTAGTACATTAAGACATGCTGATGGAAACAATATCTTCAAAAAAAAATAATAAGAATAATCAGCAGCAGTTGAATGCTACAAAAGACGTTTAAAGATTTTATTTAAACTATAAGAGTCAACATGCAGACAAACGACTTCATGAACAATTCCATTTGATTGACTGAACTTTTCTCATATTTTCACATTTCTCAGTCCTGAAGAATAAGGAGAACAAAGCAACACCTATTTTGTATCGAGTTTCTGACTCCGTCTTGGCTGTCTAGTGCGTGCTATCTGTGTGGGGAGAAACTTCGTGAATGCACCGTTTCGATGACCATGAAACACAGAGGAAAATGCCTCCGGACATTTTCTGTACTCATGTTTAGATTCACAATGGTTGTGTATCTCTATAATGTGAAATATTTTTTTGTGGTGAAGAAAAGGGGCCAAGGAGGTATGAGCCATCAGGTGGAAGAGAGGGTTAAGGGTCTGACGAGGAGAGGGGGCAGGGAGGGGGGAATCACTGCTTAACTTCATCTTATGAGACGAAACTTTGTAACTTATTGTAGTTAGAAATTGTAACTTTGATATTGAATCTCTTGCCTTCAACAAGCACACTGACAGAGGAAAAAAAAAATAATTGCTACTGTCTGTTGGTTCCAATATTCTCCACCCTAGGCTTCTGTTACGCAAGTGCGACCTGCAACATTTTTTCAACTTTTGCTAGCACTGTATACTATTGCATTCTTAGACTACTGTGAGGTCTATGTTTCTTGTACCAGAAATTGTCCTTTTGACTTCTAGATCCTTCTTCCCTAATGTGTTTTGTATGTGGTTATAAAATTGTAGACTTTTGTGATTTTGCCAAAGTTGTAGCTAAATATTTATACACTTGTCTTGAATTTTTTTCAGATCCACTTAACTATTTAGAACGGCGAGTTTTATTCCTTATCTGTCTTGTAAGGGATAAAACGGTCTACATCCAACACTTACTTTCCCATGAACACTTGCAGTCGCGAAGGGACTTTATTTTGTAACATATCAATTATAAATATTGTATTTATCTTTCGAATTTTGTACATTGTTTTTCCCGCCTTTTTCTTTTGCTCGTCTGTATTGGTTTTTGGTCGTGGCCCGGTGTGTGATCCGGGGAAGACATAAGCCAAGAATCGTCTCTTTGATCTGTTTGGTTATAATAAACTGGTGTCCTGACATTTCATTTGTAATGCAAACACTTGCTATTGTTTAAACTTTTCACCTTTTTTATGTTGAGGAAAAGTCAAATTCATTGTTTATTTTTATATTATTTTTAAGTTATCTGAACAAATACTTTTGGGGGAAAAAAAAAACGTTTGTTGTATAGTCAAAAGAAAACGGTGTCATGCGCCGTGTAACCCTAGTGGATTCTGTGCATGTGGAGCGGCCGGAAGGAGGCGACACTGTCTGGCGCTGTGTCTTTATTTTGTTTCTTATTTTTTGTAGAATGTAAAATAAAAAGTCATTTTAGCTGCCACCTATGACTTTACCACATAGCAGAACTGTGTCTACTGGACAAATTCAGAGGCCTAAAAAGTTTAAAATAAAACTTACTTCCGATGTTTTAATTAAAATGTTTGCCACATTAACTTCTCTGATGCCTTAAAAGTGGACTTCTTTGAAAAACTCCTGTGCTATTTTATGCAGGCTTATACCACAACTACTTCTCGACATTTGGAGATTGATACAGTAATACACACACACACACACACACACACACACAAACACACACACACACACAAAAGCACAAACGACCCATCTGCCGGTCATTCCTCCTGAGTCTGTCTTCGGTTCCGTCTCTCAAGCCGCCCTGGACTCTGGCTCCAGGGTAAACCTGAATCACTGCTCAATTTTAATACCTTTGTGTGGTCAGATCCAACTAACTGCCTGTACTTTTTAAACTGGAATGACCTCCCGTGGACACTGTGCCTGTTAGTGCCAAACCTTCAGCAAGGCCCGAAGGGTCAGGATATGTTTTGTTGATTTTTTTTCCCCTGTGCCCTGAATGTTCTGCAGGACCAGCACAGTGAGTATTTAGGCAACAGTAGCAGATCAGATTGAAAACAACAGGAGGAGCTTTGTACCAAACACACACACACACACACACACACACACACACACACACACACACACACACACGAACACCACAGAACTCTAAGAAAGTGTTCATTTAAAGGACTCAATCAAAGAAACCATGTCCCCAGCTGTCAGCGGGCCATGCCGCAGCTTCCTGATGCCCGACAGGGCTTAGCTACATGGGGAAGCCCGGGAAGCCACTTTGGAACTAAATTGCCTCCGTGTTCTTTTGTGTAAGTGAGGGTTTGACCTACAAGAGCTCATGCGCACACGTTGGGGACGTTGCAAGTTTCCTCATGCCCGCACCCGGTTTGTGTTTAGATCGACTAGTAGAGCCTCACCGCTTCATTGTTCAGAACAGAGCACTTCACTCAACGGTAGACTTTGCTGTCAGAGACCCTACGATAAGATTGTTTTATCTGTACATTTTTTCAGATATTTAACTGTATAAAATGTTCATTTTACACAATATTTAATTAAAGTATTTCTTGTCTGTGAATCACTTTTGGTAATTTTATCTGTTTTGATTATTAAAATGACTGACGAATCACACGCGAGCCTTCCATTGGGGTTTCATTTCCACATCCTGGCTCCAGAGCTGGGTGTCAGCCAATTTTGAAATGCTCCTGGAGAGAGTCTGCCAGAGGTCTGGACCCTCAGCCCCCTGCCCACCTGGAGGACAGCTCACGTGCAGCTCAGCTCCGCAGAGACCTCTAATCCCTGTCTGTCGGCTCAGGCCCTGGCTGCTGTTTCCAGGGGCACCTGGGCTGCACTGGGGTGACACGGGCCACACTGGGGTGACACGGGCCACAGGGGTCTGCGGATGAGATGCTGAGGTTTGGAAAGGGCTTGGTCAGTGTCTTTCGGAATCCCAGAGCTTCGCAGAAAATGACTGTCCCCCCGCCCCCCGACTCCCTTCCCCCTTCTGTCGGCCTTCCTGCATCCACAAGTCAGAGCCAGGTCAGGACAAGGATGTGGGAGGGGAGCAGGGGCCACGGAATCCTGACGCTAGTGCTGATCCACAGGGACATGTCCACACAGGGCACTACAGTGGCACACCCTGCCCAGAACCCTTTACCCGACCACGGTTGGCTTTGCTTAGGCGGGGCCCCAGGGCTCCATTGGCAGAGGGTCAGTTGCCAGCCAAGTTCTAATTTACACGCTTCTGCGGGTTCCCCTCGCTCCATCCCATTCCGCTCGCTTTTCATTTTCTCCTCAATGAGAGGCTGGGTTTGCATGTTTTGGCTTGCAGCTCTGTCACACGTTCACGTAAGTGTGATCTAAATTAGTACTCACAAATGTCATCTTAATTACTTGTTCTGCTGAGCAAAACAGGAAACAATTATTCAAAACATAAAGGCACTTGTGAATACCTTTTCCTCCTGTCAGTGACGATCGGGCTCCTTAAAGACACAGTAGGGAGAATGGTCGCCGTGGTGCCAGCCCGCCCCTGCCCCTGCTCAAGTCACCAGCCCTGGGGAGGCTTCGCCCACCGGCCTACCTCTTCCCTTTCCTCCAAGCCACTCCTGCGAGTTGGCGTACCAGGGCCCTGGCACTCGGGAGGACAGAAGTTACAGTGCTGGTTTCAGACTGAAGCAAGCGCCCATCTCTGAAAACGAAGCTGTTATTGTCAGGTCGCCTTTTAAGGTCTTTCGAGCTTCTAAAGATTATTCAAAGCACTTGAAATGGGCTTCCATCTAATGCTTCATTTCATTGCATTAAACGGCCTAGTTAATAAAGAATCGATATATTCAAAGGGCAAGGTTATCTTTTGTCTATAAGAGGTGGTGTCTTTCTGAGCCTTTTATAGTTCAAATGCTGAAAAAGACCTCCTGAAATCCATACTCATCAAGTAGGTCAACGAGAGCAATAAAGGGGCCCCGTGAAAGGAAAGAAAGGCTGCTGCTCTAAAACAACTCGGGGCCTTATCTGCCCTGCTCTGAGAGCGCCCAAAGAAGTCTTCCGAAAATGTCAATTTCTCATCAAGACCGAGGCCGCGATGATAATATATTTTTCCAGAGAATACATACAATTAGGAGAACGCAGAGGTGGCGATTCGGAGCTTGTTCTGTCCCCACGAGCTGCAAACCCCCTCCCCACAGATCAAAGGGTCTGTTGATAACCGCAGTGTCAATATGCCAAAGAGCGGGTTCTGAATGTGAGTCCTCGCTCTGAGCTCGCCGGACGATCCCAGGCCTGATAGCAGGCGGGGCGGGCGGCCCTCACAATTAATGCCATGAATAAATCACACAAAAGCGTTGGGATGCTTTATTCTCGGTGAGACAATCCCCTGTTTTACCCTTCAAGGATTCCTTTTATGTGAGAATAAGGTTGCTTTTAATGAAATTTAAACTCATCAGAGGAAATCAAAAACCTCCAATCAGATTACAAATTGATTTTTTGGTCATTTGTCATGTCCCAGTGTAGAGCCGCAGGTTTCACAGGGAGCGAGTTGCCAACGTGGTGCCTGGGGTGAAGGTAGATTTGGCTCCCGCCCTGCCTTGTGTCTCCATCCTTGTCCAGGGACAGAAGTGATCAGGGCTTCATGGAGCAGAAGGTGACCGAAGACCCTGTGGACCTGTACACGGCCCCGAGAAAGCTCCACTGCTCCCCACAAGCCAAACCCGTGACCGGTGCTGGGTTGATGGGTTCTAAATCCAGTCTCCGCTAGGGAACCTGGGCGCCAGCCTTGGAAGAACCTTTGTCTCTGTGGATGGCCACAGACTTGTCCTCAGGCCTTTGTCTCTGCTCACCTCAGCTCCGTCCGCTCCACACTCTGCTAGCAGGACACACAGGTGCCGGGTACTCGGTCCCGGGGCTGACGGCAGGGCCGGGGGAGGCAGAGCCTGGCAGGGAGTCTTGGCCTTTCAACGGAACTGCAGGAAGCCCAGGGGCCGTCCCAGCCTCAGCCCCCCCCCAGAGCTAGCCCATGGACCCTGCCCCCTCTCGCCCCTCACCCCTATGTCAGTAGCTGGCCGCAGCATCCGAGGGAAGAAAGCCAAAGTCCCACGAGAGTCTCAGATGTAGTGTGGGTCTAAATCGGCATTCCGTCGCTTTCAGACAGAAGGACCAGGACGAGACGAGGGTCAGTCCTACGGCAGGAAGAGGCGATGTTTCTGATCCTAGACTCTGGAGAATTCTTGCGTGAGCAGCGTCTTTCCTGCCTTCGGCAGTGCCCGTCTTCGAAGCATACAGCATCTGGCCCACGGTGCTCCATGTTGGGGTGGCACGATTACCTTTGGGAAGGTCGGGGGTGGGCTGCGGACCGATTACCTTTGGGAAGGTCGGGGGTGGGCTGGGACGTAGAACACTTGCTTGCAGTGCCCTGAGGCCTGAGGTTCAATTTCCAGCATCTGGAAAGAAAGAGAAAGATGATGTGAACCAGCACCAGCTGCCAAACACAGTCTCCCACCTGCCCCGCCCCTGCACCCTTCCCACCAGCCTAGGATTCCAACATCCTTGGGGCTGGGAGGTCTGGATGGGAGGGAGAAGGAGCAATCTCCCAGGGGGATCCCAGTGAATCTGCCAGCCTTGGGTCCCCATTCTGCCCAGGCCACTGAGACCTTAAAGGAACAACGGGCTTGTTCTGGGTTGGAGAGATGGTGTAGTGGCTAAAGGCACTTGTTGCCGAGTGTGTACATGCACGTGTACACACACACACGCACACACGCACACACGCACATACACGCGCACACGCACGCACACGCACGCACACACGCACACGCGCACACACACGCACGCACACACACACACACACACACACACACACACACGCACACACACACACACACACTTTCAAGCTGGGGCCAAAGCTGTTCTCCCCACAGCCTTGGAAGCACCTGCAGTGTTGGGCAGGACGTTCTCATTCTCATGGGGTTTCAGTGCACGCACAGCGACACGCCTCGCTTATTCTCTGCCCACGACTCTCTCCCATCCATACCCTCCTTCCCCAGCATTCCCTCTTTCTGCTTTATTCAGCACACACACCCTGATCCTCTGGTTAAGTCTTCCTGTAGATCATTTTCCCTCCTCCCAGAATCTCTTTCCTGCTTTCCTGTCACATGTGTGCCTGGAATCTATAACAATTTAAATCTAGATACCATTTATGAGAAAAAAACACGTCTTATTTGCTATTCTTAGCATGGCTTACTTTGTTTAATACAGCAATCTGCAGTTCATTCATTTCTCTGCACGGGCCATAATTGCATTCTCTACAGGTGAGTGACATTCCTGGTACGTATACAATGCGTATGTTCTGTCCATGTCCTTTAGTCTGCGAGCAGCCCTGCAGGACTGGCTTTTTGCAGGCAGTACAGCAATGAGCATGAATGTGCACGTGTTTCTGCAGGGTGCTTGCCTGCAGTCCCTTGGGGACCCTACCCAGCAGCTACACGAGGCCTGGGGCTGAGTCATTTGGCAGATCCATCTTCGGCTTTGTGGTGAGCCTTCATTCACATTTCCACAGTGGCTGCCCCAGTCCACGCTCCCACCAGCAGTGCGTGGGGACAGCCCTGTCTCGACACCCTTGCCTGTCTTGGTTTGGGTTTGTTTTCTCCGCAGCAGCTGTTGACTGGGGCAGGAGGGCCTCCATGTTGCTTCAGTTCCAGTGCTCTGAAGACTGAGGATGCTGAATGCTTGTCCAAACATGCACTGGCCTTTGCCTTTCTCCTTTGAAACTAGTCCGTCTATTAGCCCATTCATCGATTGGATTATCCGACTTTTGGGGTTAACTTTCGAAGTCCTTTATAATTATGGTGTTAACCCCCTGCTAGATGCACAATTAGAGGGGGTTTTCTCCCCATCTCTAGGCATCTCTTCATACTGCCTATTGCTTTCCTTGCTGGGCAGAACCTTCTAAATTCATCCAATCCCTTTGTCAGTGTTGGGATTATTTCCTGTGGGTTCTTTTCAGAAGGTTTTTGTCTGTATCTGGAGCGTTTCTTTGTTTTCCTTCCATCAGTTTCAGAATTTCAGGCCTCGTGTTATGGTCTTCGGTCAATTTTGAGTGCGTTTTTGTGCAGGGTAAGAGGTGTGGATCTAGTTTCATTCTTTTACAGGTAGAGATTTTTCTCAGCACCTTTATCAAAAAAGATCTTTTTTCCAATGTGTATTTTTTTATTACTTTTTTGCCTAATTATACAAGCTCCATGGTAACCCCTTCTCCCTCCTTTCTACTTTCCCTCTGCCGTCCCCCGTTCCATTCTCTCCCCTTTCCACTTTCTCCCCCCACCCCTTTTCCTTCCCTGCCTTCTCTTGGTGTTTCCTGCTTTTCTCCCTCCCATCCTCCAGAACATTTGTTTATGTGGGCGCTGAATTTCCCTCTAGTCATCTACACTAGTGAGGGTTCAGGACCCAGTGGCATAGCCTGAGGCCCCTTCTCGGCTGCCCGCTACGGGAACTCTATTATGACAGTTTAACCCCTTGCCTCTAGGATCCTGCTGCCTGAAGCCTTCTCCCCTGTGATCCGCGCTAGACTTTGGGGGTTTGTTGATATGTCTGGCCATGGTATGGGTCAGACAAGGTCCAACCACTCCAATGTGTATTTTTGACACTTGTCAAAGACCAGGTGGCTGCAGCCATGTGGGTTTATTTCTGGGTCCTCTATTCTGTTCTAATGTTCTACATGTCTGTTTTTGTCACCGTGGTTTTGTAGAATTATTTGAAATCAGGTTTGTGATTGCTCCATCATTTCTCTTTCTATTTAGAATTACTTTTTTTTGTTTGTTTCTATTTGAGTTTTAGGATTGTTTCCTTCTTGTTCTGTTAAGAACATCTTGGAATTTTGATGGGAATTGCATCGAATCTTCTGCGTTTCACGTGAATTTTAGGCTCATTTTTTTCACTCATTTGTCTGAGAAAGTGTTTTGAATTCCCGGCACCATGAGCTGAGAGCCAGGATGCCCTGGAGTTGCTTTGGTCAGGGTAATTTGTCGCCGCAGCAGGAACGCAGGACGCTTGTGGAGACAGAACTGACACTGTCAACATGACTCTGTTGCCGAAGCGCCCCCCAGAATCACCAGGATAGGGGTCGAGGCGGCAGAGGCCTAGCGTCCCCGGTCACATCCACCCACAGTCAGGAGCAGAGAGCAACGAATGCTTGGCTCCTTTTCACGGTCCAGCGTCCGTCCCGATGCCAGCCACCCCTAGGGAGCACATCCATCGACCTAGCACGGGGGCTGACCTAACCAGTAAGCCAGCTCGGGCTGCCTCACCGGCTGATCTAACTGGATAACCAGCGTGAACATTCCCCATCATCTCTTAGCTGGTTCTAAATCCTGCCAAGTTGACAATTATCACTAAGCATCGTGGTGCGCATGTGCGGTTGTCTTCCAGTACTTTCTTCAGTGTCCTAAGCTTTTCATCAGAGCAGTCTGTTACCTCTTTAACATACAAGGAAGACTACCTTTGCCTCGCCCCACAAGCTCCAATAGTTCCAGGACTTACACAGATGCCTGTCCACGCCCCTTCTCTTTTGTCCATTGCTAGTGGCGCCATCCGAGCCTAGCCTTGCCTTGCCCGGTACACCAGTTAGAGACCAGGTGCCGACTTGCACTTGAGGCTAAGGCTTGGGACACACGTGCAGATTGGTAGTTCAGGCATGTCTTAAAGCAAAGCTATGGAGGTTAATGTGGGACGACCCAGCCCATGGCAGGAGAGACACGCGCTAGCAGGTGGATAAGAGGGAGGGAGCGAGTTCAGAAGCTGGGTGTATTTTGGGAGACTCGCATAACTGGCAAGTGAGGTTTTCTCTCTCGACAGTCCCCATGGGTATATTGTAGCCAGTACTCTTGGCTTCTGGTGTTAGAATGAACTCTCCTGACAACTGATGAAATATAGCCAAGAATAACGAGCAAGAATAAACCTGCTATTCCCCTAAGCTGCTTGGCCATGGATTCATCATCAACAGGAAGAGAGCCTGGAACACCTGGGTAACCGCTGCTGTTGTGCAGATATTTTCTCTGGTGTGAAATGACCTTCTCCATCACGAAGCTGAGTTGCGACGGTGATTTGCACATGGCCTCAGCCTGTGATCGTGGAAGCAAAAACAATAGCGACAGCTGGGACAATTGTAGGGGGCTGGGAGGAGGACGTGGTCACAGACCCTTTCCTGACATTCCAGGCACTACCCAGCTGCTTGTGGCCTTGGGAAATACAACAGTATGTATGTGGTAGAAGATTGGATGTAGGTTGGGACTTTTCATTGGTGTGTAGCTGCCTGTCAGTCGTGGGACCTTTTTGATGCTTCAGCTGCCCAAGAGTTACTCACGCAACTACAATAAGCTCATTGCTTCCTTAAATCGGGTTCTCATGGAACCCTTTGTTTATCCAGCCAGTGTCCTTTGTTTCTGGGTTGGACAGATTTTTATTTTACTTCTCTCAAGGAAAAGTCACACAGTAATTGTTGCCTGAGCCGATGGACGGGCAGAACCAGCGATGAATGGATGTGGAGGATCTGTAGTGGAAACCCCAGGGTGTTGGCTCTCTGTGGCGTGGGGTGGCATGCCTTCCAGTTTGGGTGGTGCCACATGATCCCTGCTACGATAAGACAAGCAGCTGAGGCCAAACGGTTCGTCCAAGAGGATCTTGCCCGTTCAAGGGAGAAATCACGGAGGAAAGAGGTGGCATCTTCATGCTAACCTCTGTGGCTGGTAGGGACGACGAGGTATGATGCTGTCTTGTTGCTTCTGACGCTGGGGTGGACTGTCCAGGCCACTCAAAAGCAAATGTGGTAAGTTTTACGCGACAATGAACTTCCCAAGAAAGACACGGACAGAGAGCCAGATGCTGTACTTTCGAGCCTCCGGAAGGCTCTGAAGCAATAGTTCACTAAAGGAGTGTACGACAGCTGTGTGCAGGTGACTCCTTTGCACGCTCAGCTACGGAGACCGTGCAGCGGGAGTCGTCCAGCCTGCTTCCCTAATGGGCGCCATAGTAACTGAAGGCGAGGGGCGCACTACACGTAGGGCAACCACAGCCTTGAGTTGAAACGCGGGTTCGTCCTCTACTGATGTGCAAAATGCTTGGGCTTTGGTAGATGAAACCTTACAAAACACCGGGTCACCCGGCAGCAGTGGTCATCTGTGACCGAACAATCACCCTCTACCCACCGTGAGTGACTTCTGTGCTGAAGGAATTACACGCACCATCAGGATTTTGCTTGAGGTGAAAACTTTAAAGACAGTCATGTGTGGCTGGTGAGATGGGATCCAGCGAAGGTCGAGATCATTCCTCCAGCGCCAAGTGCTTTCAACAGCCAGATGTGGCTGGCAAGGCATGGGGATGGCTCTTGGAGAGCGACGTGGATTCCAGAGAGCTAAGTGAACCGCGTGGCTCTGGACTTGACAGAAGAGATGATACAGGCGGTCAGCTCTTTCCACGCTGTAGGGACTTTGTTTGGTTGTTTTTGAGTGTCCTTGATCTGCTGGGCCATAAGAGACATTGTCACGTGCTAGAAATCAGGGCAGGACAATCAGAAGACTTCCTCAAAGTGACTTCGTGTGATGAAGACCTGGGCCTTGAGCGCTATGCAGCCCACCTACTGTAAACGTTTTCATTGCATACTACGATGCCAAGCTCCGAGGCTCTTACAGATTTGGGGAGACAGCGACAACTCTGGAGGTTTGAAGGAAGGCATGGGGGGGGGGAGACACTCCTGAGCTTAGCTGGATACAGTCTTTTCCTTGGTCATTCAGTGAATCTCTCCTGGAGTGACCGGACACCTTCTGGAAGCTTCTGGTCCAGGGTTTACTCTCTGGAGTGGCCTTCTGCAGATCCGTGTGGGGCTCTCAACCGTTTGCATCCCAGAGAGCTGCTCTGCCTGCCACCTCGCCCCACCCACAGCTTTGTTTTTCTCTCTTTGTTTTTCTCCTTGGAGTTCACACTGTTTAATGAAACAGACTTGACTTAATCAGCTTGGGTACCTCCCGGGAGAGTTTACGCCCCTTGAGGACAGGCCTTCCCTGTTGGGGTGATTACTCCCACTCTGCAGAGGAACCCGTCTTGCCTTGTCCTCTGCCAAGGGTAAGTCCACGTACTAGGACCGCAAAGATAACGGCGTCTTCGTTACCTGCGGAGACACTCAGCATTTCTTCCTGCGGGGATGCAAGTGGCGTTGACCCATCTGAGGATGTTTTGCAGAGATCCTGAAAGATTCATGATTGTCACGTCTGCAGAACTGCTGCCTCTCCCGAGCTGGCTCTGAGATCTTGCAACGGAACACATAAGAAAAAAGAGGACAGAGACAGCGACCCGCACTCTCTAGGGATTGTTTGGTAGCTGTCCAAGAGCATCAATTTTTGTGTGTGTGTGTGATTCTGTGAGGTTTATTCTGCGTGTTGTGCTGAGGGAGGGGGTCTCTAAGCCCATCTACACTGGTGAGGGGTCCCAGACTCAGAGATGACCAAGGACCCGGGATGAGGAGATGCTGCCGTGCAGGGAACCAGCTCACACCAGTCTGTTTAAAGTTCATTGCGGGCAGTGGCGGGGGGCAGCGGACGGGGACCAGGGCAGCTGAGGGAGAGTGTGGAAGCGGGACCCGCACAAGGCCCTGGGTTCCAATCCCAGACACTAAAACAGCAACATACAAAACCCCCACAAAGCCACACCACCACCGCAAAAATCAAGTCAAAGAACAAAACCCATAAAACACGACAGCGCAGCCCTGCCAGTGTTTTCACGGTCCGTGTGGCCTTTCTTCGCGGGGCTTGTTTTTCTGCTGCTTACAGCCGCACTCGTCAAAGTAAGAACTGTGCGAACACGGCTTCTAGCTCAGATGTGGTCCTCTTCAAGGGACTCACTGTGGGCCTCGTCCGGAACCACAGGAGGACAGGCCTTAAGCGGATGAGCGTCTACTTTGGTTTGCGATCTCGTACCTCACTGCATGTAAGAGACACAGCTTGTGCAGGAAGATGGAGGGTCCCGGGGGAGATGGCGAGTTCCCTCACCCTGCCCAGGCCCCAAGGCCCCTACCTCGCTCCTGGGGGCTGTCATCTTCACAGACCTTGTTGAAGGACATTATAAATACCCACATGCAGTTATAAACCATGAGATGGATCATAACCGACCCTCATTCTCGTATCTCCCCAGCAGCGTTTCCCACCAGCACACACGGAGTTACCCTGAGGATGGGTTATTCTGCATGCAGGTGAGCGTCTACTTGTTGACCCAGAACTCAGCTGGAGATTGCATGTGCTACTTAATGGGCAAATAAATAGAAAGTGAAACTTTTTAACCGCATTTCAGTTTAAAGGACATGATCTAGACAGACAGACTTTACACTAGACTCAGATGTAAACCAAACAGAAGTTATGAATGTATTAAAAACCAGAAAATGTACTTGACAAAATCATACAAAATTCAAAGTACTTGGGGGATATACTATGTTCATGGATTAGAAAATTGAATATTGGGCTGGAGAAGTGGCTCAGGGGTTAAGCCTCCGCCTTGCAGGCGGAAGGTCCTGAGTTCGGATCCCAGATCCCACGTATAGATGCCAGGCGGAAGCGGGGGCGGCCTGCACTTCTGGTTCTGGTAGGGCGGAGCCTGTGAATCCCGGGGCAGAAGGAGGTGGAGGCGTCCATGGTGGTTCACGAATTCGTCCGTGGTTCTACACATACACAGACACACAGACACACACAGACACACACAGACACAGACACAGACACACACACACACACACACACACACACACACACACACACACACACACACAGACGCATGCATGCACATGAGCACAGTTGAATAAATAATAATAATAAAAAAAATTGAATATTATAAAAAAATCTAAGTCAATCCAAATTGATCTATAAATCAAGCATAATGTTTTTCTCCACTTACATGTGTATGTGTGGTGGATACAAGCTTAAGTATCCATTGTTTGAATAACCCTGAGAGCATGTGCACCGGAACATGCATGTGTGTGTGTGTGTGTGTGTGTGTGTGTGTGTAGCCCCCAGTCTGTTATTAGGAATCATCCTCAATTGCTTTTCTAACTCACTCTTCTAGGAGTTAGGATCTCTAATCAAATCCATGGCTCACTGATAGAATCAGCCTGGTTATCCAGCTTGCTCTGGGAATCACTTGTCTAATCCCAGATTAGAATCACAGGCAGGCTGCCACGCCCACCCGCTACCTGGTCTTCCTGCTAAATCAAGTGCTTTAACCACCAAACATCCCCACAGACCCAGACTAAACCCAGATTGGGCTGAGTGTGAGCGGGTCTACTTTGGTGAACATCGTTGAACTACCTGCGGAATTTACACATACGTGCAAAGGACAAAGGACACGGAGCATGACCTTGAAGGGGTCAAAGCTACAGCATAAAGACCCCCAGACAACAGGCTCATTTGTGAAGCTTTGAGGCTGAGAGTGTGGCAGGACTGGATGGAGTCCAGGAATAGACCAGACTGAGTGAAGAATACTGAGACGGGGTCAGCAGGAGGCGCCGAACCCCCTGAGAATTAAAACATACGACGTGATCCCTACCTCACGCCATACACAAAAGCCAAGTCTCGTAGTGTCTGGGACTAAATGTGAAAGATGCCACGCGCTGAAGGAAATGCAAGGGCCGTGCGGCAGGCAGAGCTGTACAAACTGACCACTGGACTCCTTCGGGCTCTCTCGCGCTGTGGGCCCCAGGTGGGGAGCGTCCTGGTGCCCACCTGTACTTCAGTAAAGACACCGAGACACTGTGATAGCAGCACCTCTCCTCGCGGCCGACTGCGGAGACCCTCAGCTGTCCCACAGCAAGGAGTGGGTCAGAAGATGTGCTTTCCATTCACAGTGAGATTCTAATCAGCCATAAAGAGGAAGCAAAGTCATTTGCAGAACAATGGATGCGACTCTAGTTGAGCCAGTCTCACAGAAACAGGCCCTGTCTTTTCACCCGCCTTTAAAAAGATTGCAATGTGTCGGTGACACAGGAGCAAAACGTCTGAGGAATCACATGCACTTCCCAGTGCCCTGGTGATGGGTGGAGAGGGACGCAGAGTACATCACGGGCTTGCATGAAGATGACTCCTGTGGGCTGGAGAGGTGGTTCAGGGGTTGAACCTCCGTCTCCCAAGCACAGGGACCTGAGTGGGGATCCCAGACACTAAATAAAAACACCAGGTGGAAATGGTGGGGGTCTGCACATGTGATCCTGGAAGGCAGAGCCTGGGAAATCCCAGAGAGACGCAATGAAGAGGTAGAGCAATCCAGGATGGTTCCTGAAGTCACCCTTGAGCCTCCACAGGACACACGGTGCCCTCTGACGCGCACAGGAAGATGGCTTTATGCAAGCCAGCACAAGTGAAAGATACTTGGTCAGAAAATTGGCACAAAAGTTTACCTAAGGATGCCAGAAGTACGGTCTTTTTCTTTAGACAAATCTGCATTTTTGTAAGACATGGGATCGCTGACTCTCTTTTAAATGTTCATTTAAACAATTAATAAAACTACAATGCAATTTTTACTGTCCCTCCATTACTCCATCCCACTCCTCCTCCCGCCGACAGCTGCCTCCCCACAATCTTCTTTCTGAGGCCCATGTCCCTTCTTGTGTGCGTGTCCCGGGAATCCAGTCTGTTCTTGTGTGTGTCTGGGTACCTGCTCTGGCAGAGTGGGGTACCACTGACGGAGGAGACCACATCCTGGGTCCACTATGACCTTCAGGGTTCACTCTGTGAGGAACAGGGCCGTCTCAGCTCCTCCTCCCGCATTCCTCGTTGGGTTTGTGTCTGGGGAAACTGGTCTGGTCCCACCTTCTTTCTGTCCCCTCCTCTGTGGCAATCCTGACTTTGGTGTTGGCTCTTTGCATGGCCTGTTGGCGGTTGGACACTACTTGGTGCCGACTTGCTTTTAAAACACCTACTTTATACGCTGTGCTCTGGATCCCTAACACGTGACACATGAGTATATCACCGTCACAGTTAGGCACAGGTGTCAACATGGCAGTCGAGGGTTTGCCCTCTGGGCACAGTTGTGGAGAATTAGTGGTTGGGTTAAGCCCAGAGCGAACCTGAAGGAGACTGTCTAGTTGATGGGGAAGGCCCAGTCCACGGTGGGCGGGATTAGGCTCTGGAATAAATCAGAGAGCGGTTGAGGAAGTTGGCATCCTTATGTATATTTGGCCAGACATGCTGGTCTGGCAAGTAAGGATCGTCCCTCTCTCAGTCATTTTGTAGAGATGTTGTGGCCAGATCCCTCGGCCCAGGTGTTGGTGCGTGCTCTCCTGTCAAGCTGGACTACAGACTGTAACTAGATAGTGTAAGAAAATAAGCCTTTTGTTCCCTAAGCCGTTTGGTGGTCATTTATCAGCAGTCATGCAGGCGACTGCACAGTCACCAACCCTTGCTCCTAAGAAATCCGCCCATCCTTGAAAATGCGGTCACATAAGACGCTATGTCACAGAAGGCCAAGTCCACTTTTGCGAAACACCTGCAGGAACCAGATTCACAGCGACAGGTTAGAATGGGGGGCACAGAAGGGACAGGAGCACCACTTAACAAGGGCAGAGTTCCACACATGCAAGAGGAAAAGATTCCTGGAGACAGTCGAAGGAGACAGTTGTGCAATACGAAACCACTAAACCACCAATCCACATGCTTAACAAGGGGGAAATGTCCATTTTCAGGGCATAGATGCTTCAGCACAGTGCAAACCTCATCTGTGTGGGTTCTGGGAACATGGTCCTGAGGCCCCAGGACCGGGCGGCCAGGCGTGCTTGGAGCCCATTTCTCCCACTGCTGACCAGGTGCTACTGTTTACGCTGCACCTTTTAACCATTGTGAAGGCAGCGCCTCTCCGGTACTTACGGCGTTTGAGCGTTTGCTGGGTTTTGCTGGCGGCTGCATCTTTCTCGACAGCCTGCAGAGCTCTGTGTCCCGAGGCTGCTAGCCCTTCCCTACCTGTTCCAAACACTTCCCATGAGTCTGCGTGGCTTCTGTGCTCTTCTGACTGTGCACCCCGCCATCTCGTCCCCGCGATCCGTGAGCTGGCCCCCCTTCATGGCTTCACACTCTCAAGAGTAGGACAGCCATATCCAGCATGATGAGGTTGAAAAACAAAATTATCTTACATTTCATTTTAGCTGGTTGATGGTCTTCATAGTGCTAGCTCTCGCTCTTTCCATCTCTCCAGGGTTTAATTTCATGTTTGGTATGAGAAAAGCTTTAATTGTATTTTTTTTCCAGACAGAGAACAAATTATCCCCTGACCATGTATTGAATAGTCAGTTCATCTCTTCCACTGATTTCGAATGTCCCATTCCTGCTTTCTGAGATTCTTCTTCCTGCTTAATTCTCTTCTCCTGACCTTTGTGGGTACCACTGCTCACCGTGGTCCATCACTAATTTCTCTAGTTTTCTAAAATATATTTTTACTTCTAGCAGGGCTGGCCTTCTTGGGGGATTCTTTCTAAATCTAGGTTCTTTTATGCATTTACTCTTCCATGTAATTTTAGACAGAGTTTATCACTGGGGACTCGTGGCTTTGAAATATTGAATCTTTCCTAAACCTGCTTTTGGCCGAGTGGAAGGTAGTTGTGTGGTGGGCGGATGCAGGGAGTGCTGGGGCTCTAGCACACAATCAATCGTCTTGGCCTCAGCCAGTAGCAGGAGGGGGGCGTGGCCTCAACCAGCAGCTGGTGCAAGGGGTGTGGCTTTGGACCTAAAATTTTTTTTCACAGTTTCATGTACAAATGCAATAAATGTATGTCATTTTCACCCCTTATTACCCAACCAGTATCTCCCCTACCCACCTGGTTTCCCTCCTAGTCTCATGACTTGTTGCATGTGTGGCCCACTGACTTTTACCTAGGATCCTGCATTGGCAGGCACCTCAGCATTTGCTGGAGGTTGAGTTGCCTAGAGGTGGGCGCAACCATTGAGGAAAGTCGCGTCCTTCTCCCCATCCGGCTTCAGGGCTCACTATTCCCTCAGGGAGGTGTGGAGTCCCCTTGAGGTTTTTCCTCTTCCACGGTGAAATGCGGACAGGTCAAGTCTTGTGCAGGTCCTGTAGAAATACACACAGCTACACACAGTAGTTCCCGTCGTATCCAGAGGATGCTGCCTGGCCTCAGCCGCTCTAACATGAGGCTCCTGCATTCTTCCTGCCCTCTGTCCTACAATGTTTCCTGAGCATTAAACACCTTCCTCTGGCTTTGAACTTGTGTTTTCCTGTCTCTGCCTCCTGGGCGCCAGACTTGCAGAGACCCGCCATGCCCGCCACCCTTAGGATTGCTTATACAGTCAGCGCACTCTCACAGGCTGCTAAAGGCCAGTCGGGCTCATCCAAAGCATGTGCTTGGCCGCATGGCATGTTCCGCATGGACGCCCATGTGAGAGGAAACAGATGGGCCGGCGGCATCTTTGGCTGCTTTGGATTCTGAAAGTGTCCGCTACCTACCTTGGCAAATCTGAAAAAAATGTGTCTAGAACAGAGTTTTAGCTTTGATGTTATGATATTGACTAAAAGAAAAAGGAGAAGAGATGACACGTATCTAGCACAAGCTCTGGAGGTGCAAAGAGGGTGTGTGGCCGTGAGTGGCCCCCACTATTACGTTCTTAAAGATGGTGCCAAGGTACCAGTAAGAAGTCTTACTTCTTATTGGGGTGTGGCTCCGTTGGCAGAGTGTTTGCCCAGCATGCACAATCAGTCCCCAGCAGTGCATAAAGTAGGCATGGTGGCACATGTCTGTCATCTCACCACGTGGAGACAGAGGCAAGCGGCTCAGAAGATCAAGATCCTCAGCTGCGTAACGAGTTTGAGGGCGGGGGTGGGGGAAGGAAGTCTGACTCAAAAAAATAAAGTGTCATTACACTGACCAAAATCTACTTTTCTATATATGGGGGGTGTAGCTATGTGTGCATGGACAGGGGGGGGGCTGTCCTGCTTGGGCACCTTTGGAGGTGATCCAAGGTGTCTCCCTCAATTACTCTTCACTTTGCTTCTTGAGACAGGATCTCTTGCTAAACCTGGAGCACGCTGACTGGGTAGACTGGCTGGCCAGCATCTGCCGGTCTCTACCCGCCACGTCTGGGTGCCGCCACACCATGCTCTTCATGTGGGTGCTGGCCATCCACACTCAGGGAGTCACTGATAGATCCAGAACCAGACCTCAAATCCAGAGACTCCACCCAATAGCCAGAAACCCCACCCAAGAGATCTGGGATGAAACAGATCTTCACCAGAGGTCCTCCCCCCAAGAATGTTAATCTGATAACCAGTCAAACCCCAAATCCTTTCTCCCTGAACTCTGACTGTTAAAAACTTGCACCCCTGGCTCCAAGTCATAGCAATTTCCATCGGGAGGGGATATCACTGCTCCCTCAATGGAGTTTTAGAGAAGCTTCCAGAATAAACTTCAGTCTTCATGGACAAAGCTCAGGTCCACGCTCTGTCTCCCTTCCCATATCCTCTTGTTCTTCATTCTTCTTCTCCCTGTTTTTCTAACCCTCATGCTTAAACAGCAGGTCCTTTTCCCAGCGAGCCGTCTCACAGTCCCCAAAATGTATTTTGAGCTCAAGGTATAATTGCTGTACAGGGCATCCAGGCCAGTATCCATTCTGCTGTCCTCCCAGGAGCACCGGGAAGCTGCTGGCAGGTAGCTGGGAGGACAGGGGCTGGAAGGCACCAGACAGCCACGGTGGACGCTCAAGCTGGGCTCAGGGACAGAGCCAAGTTCCCACGGCGCAGTACTCAGAGGACCACCTGGCGGCCTCCCTTTAAGGTCACCTCTGATTCACCGTGGCTGGCGTTCAGAGGCCTTTTCTGTCTAGGGAAGAAATCAAGCATCAAACAACCCTTGTCTCCGGCCTCGGCTGACCACTGGCCCGGCTCCACTCCTCTGGCCCTGACTCTACTCCTCTGGCCGCGGCTCTGCTGGCCGCGGCGCTGTACGTGGCTGCAGAGACCACGTGTGCTGAACGGCCAGCTTTGGGCCAAATGGTTGGAGTCTGTCCGCTGGCAGAAGGAGGGGGGCACAGAAGTGAGGGCCACATAAGCCTGTCTTGGCCCCTTCCTCCCAGACCCTTGGGATAACAATCTCCAGTCTAGCCCTCCTGAGGGCCGGACCAGGTGCGCGTGGACTGCGAGGCTGGGCACGCCGGCACGTGACCTCGTCCGAGGCTAGTGCAGAGCCAAGACTTACAGAGTCGCGGTCATCTCGCCTCGAAGATGAGGCGGGAAGCGGCTGCAGGGGGCCGCTCAAAGGACAGGCGGGGACGCATGCACACCGTAGAGTGCTGTGCTCGGACCTGGGCTCTGGGGCGATTTCCATGGCTTAGACTGCGTCCTGGGCAGGCCTGGCCGGGAGGGAAACTAAGAGAGAAGAAGGAAAGGAGATGGACGTGTGAACAGGTTCAGAGGACGCTCTGTTCTGAGGCAGCTGAAGCAACCGCTTGGCAAAAATAAGTTTTTAACCAGGAAGAGGCAGAGCAGCTCATGAAACCAGGTGCCATCCATCGTCTGTGACGGTGGCCCCTGCCGAGGTCGCCGCAGGAGCACAGACAAAGCGCAGGACAGATGCAGGTCTCTAGAGGCCCCCGGCGGCCCAGGCGTGCAGCTGCCGGGCGGCTTCGTTATAAATGCCAAAGAAGCGCCTGGACCGTGAACATGAGGGTCACGCCATGCCGTGGCTCCCACGGACACTCACAGGTAAGGCTGCTCTGGCCTCGGGGAAAATGGCTGAGCGTGGCTTCAAGTGGAAGGAGTACGGAGGGCGCAGGGCAGGTGCCCCCACGGAGGGGCGTTCTGAGGAGGCTCAGGAGGCGGGCTGCCGAGCAGAGACTCTGAAGAGCAACCCGAGCCCCTCACCCCCCATCGGGACCGGCTCCGTCCCGCCTCCCGGGGCTGCGACAACTGCCGCACCAGTAGCTTACACACAGCAGCGGCTCACGCTGTTGCGGAGCCTCGGGGTGTGAGATCTTGGCGTCTGTGGAGGCTGATGCTGGTCCCAAACCCCATCTTCTCGCAAGGGCCTGCGTGGTAGGAGGGACAAGGTGCCCGTGGGCCTCATTCGTAGGACGCTGACCCATCGCAGGGACCCTGTCCTGCCGACCTGCTCACTTTCCAAAGACCCTTTCCATCTCCTTCAGGGTGCAGCATGCATTTGGGGAGCCCGCAGCAGATTCTGGGGCGGCTTGGAAGGGCAGAGATGGCTCATTGGACCCGAAGCCTCCATCGGCACTGTGCGAGTGGGGGCCCCGTTCTCGGAATGGTTTTATGTGCGTATAGCTTGAGCTGATCCGCAGAGCAGCCGCTGGGTCTGGCTGGGCGCTGGGTCTGGCTGGGCGCTGGGGTCTGGCTGGGCGCTGGGTCTGGCTGGGCGCTGGGGTGCACGGTGATTTTACCTAAGGTGCTCAAGCTCACGGTGGGTGCAACTCATGCATCGGGCCCCTCGGTCACTGGTGGGAATCTAAAAGAGCGGCTCACAGAACTCGTGGCGGATGTTGGCGTACCCATTGGAAGGGGGCGATGGTCGAGGACGTGCTTCGAGTGCGGTGCGGTGCTTGCCTTCAGCGGACCGCACCTCAGTGCACCAGAAATCAATCGCTCTGGTGGGCTGGCCCGGGGACTCCCGTTCTTCCCCAGGATGCTCAGACAGGCTTCTTGGGATGGCTTCTAAAAACTGCGGGACCCAGTCAGAACCTACCGGTGGGAAGGCAGTGGGCTCCAGACGGGCAGCGCCCTGCTGCCGTCCCACCTGACTGCACCACAGGCAGGACAGACAATCTCAGCTTCTCGCTGGACCTCAAGTGACAGGGGAACATCTCGAGCAGATGCCAGGGGAAGTCCTTGCAAACAGCAAGGCGGAGGAAGTCAGCAGGGCTGCTCCTGGCAGGTAACCAAGGTTGATTGGTCAGGTAATAGATAATGAAACTCACAGCCGCAGAGGACTCCAAAAAATTAATTGCATTTCATGAAATCGTACCACGGGTTGCCAAACCGAAGCGATGCTTTACGGGTGGTTTTCTTCCACATTTAGTCTCGGAAGTGGCGGCCGCTCCTCAGGCGGGGAGCCTGGGAGAGGAAGCAGCTCTCCGCGTGGCGCTCGCTGTTTTCCGCCACCAGAGCTAAGTGGTCTGTGTGCCGGGAGGGATGAGAAGCGGCTCATTTTTAGCCCTAATAGATTTACACAAGACCATCGTCTCCAGTCTCCTAGAATCTAAGACTTAATTATCGGGGTGCCTGCGGGACTTGGTGGAAGCGGCGCGCCACATAACTTTGCTTTGCAGAAATCCTCCTGCTTCTGAGGATGTTGCTCTGGCTTGGGGGCTCCAGGGTTCCAGTGCTCCCCAAGGCACCGCGCCAGCCTGGAGGGGCCGTCCTGTGTCTGTGAACTTGGCGTGGGGGTGACCAGATCCGATGGACTTGCATCGTGTGAGTCTCCTGTCCAGAAGCCCCCGGGGGCCCCCGCTTGGGAGTCGGAGTGGGCAGAAGCCGCTGGCCGCTGTGATGGAGCGGCCATGTTAACGGCTGCTCCTTCTCCTGTAGTTTTCTAATCAGAATAGATCTCGCTGTCAGAGACGAGGCATCAGCAGTGAGCTACGGCCCTGGCGATTTCCTGGGCGTGCAGTGCCGAGAAGCTCAGGCCTCTCAGATTGCTTTTTTTTTTTTTTTTTTGGAGAGGGGCGGTGGTTAACAAGAATCAATATTTAAGATTATGCAACGTCCATTCCAGCCCCAAGCCGCTGCCCACCCAAGGACAGGGCCGATGAATTACAATGCAAGGAATCCATTCTCTTTGAGGGGTAGGGAGGGAAAAAATCAAGATTTAGGTTTCTTATCCTGGGCTGAACTTTCCTCCTCCATTCTTAATGACACCAGGTGTAAATAAACCATCCGTTTTGCTTTGTAGAGAAGGTTGGAGTTTGCAGAGACCCGGAAGAATCGACAGCTCGGGTTCAGATCCAAGACGGAGAGGCTGAGCTGTAGCTGACTGTGAACACCTGTGTATATCTTTCCCACTTAGGCCCCGTCATTCAGCCAGATCAAATCCTGTCCTCCCGTCCCGTTGCCCCCACAAGCCTCAGAAAGAGCCTTTTTATTGTCAGCTACTAATGGTTCTTCTGTCCCATATTTTTAATGTGAAGATTAAATATTTATGAACGCCTTGTCAATAGCATCCCATAACCAGGCCTGCGCGGAGCCTGGAGCGTGCTCCGCGCTCACTCACACGAGGTCAAGAGGACCTGGGCAAGCGAGCCGTGAGAGTGGCTGCCAAGATCGGCCACCAGGTCTGGACAATTATTTATGAGGTGGAGCCGGGTCCTCAAACAGCCACCCAGTGGCGGGGACCTTTGTCTCCACCGGGCTCCTCGGGTCCAGCAGTTACTGGACGCATGGATTCCTGCAGGTGACCAGACGGGACGGTATCCTCTTTGAGGAAACATGCAGGAAGCACCGCAAGGGAAGAATGTTGGGGTGACACCTGTGTGTGGGGGATGACAGGGACCACGGGCCCATGGACGGGGCCCTGAGCACAGGGTTTGATGGGAAGCCAGCCGAAGGTTCTAGACAGCGTGAGACTCTTCCACGCGTTTGCACGTGGGTGGGCCTAAGTTACAGGCACGGGGACTTCAGGCAGAGGAGGGAGTCTAGCGGGGAAGCACTCTGGCACGGGGCAGTAGAATCAACGAAAGGGGAGGAAAGAGGCTAAGTCAGCAGATTCAGCACAGCTGGGTTGGGGGGGTGGGAGGGATGGTCACCCCAGAAGTGGAGGAAATGGCCCACCCACCACCACACATTTCACTCTCCCAAGTCCTTGAACTCTGTGACTAGAAGTTCTCAGCCCACGGATGGAGGGCTGGCTGAAACTCTGCATAGGAGAAGGCGGGAGTGGCCCAGCAGTTGTGGCCAGGCCACACACCTCTCTGGGGACGCGATTTCTCCCCCTGGATACTTGAGACAATGCGTTCGAGATCAGAGAGCTGTGACGAAGCCCAGCGGGACACAGACGGGCACTGGGCAGATGGAGAGAGCGACCAGCGCGCTACAGTGCTCACACACGGCCTCTGTCCGAGGGACACCTGAGCCCAAACTTAGCGCCAGGAGGTCAGCTCCCCGACCTCCCCATTTGTCCTGCAACTGGACTTGAAAGCAGCTGAGGGCAACCCAGTTGCCCTCCTGCCCGGAATGTTCTTCCACACTGGCTGCGTGCCAAGGACAAGAGGCGGGGTATCCCTTACCATCAGAGGTACTGGGGTGGGCTGCGTGGCGGTCAGGTTGCCCCAGCCCCCCGCACCCGGGAGCAGGCAGGGCGGCGGTGCCGCAGTGTGTCTCTGAAGCAGGCGGGCTGTGTCTGCTGCGCCCGCAGGGAACTGGCGTGAACTCCACCAGTGCGCCACATCTGCGTGGGGCTGGGCACAAAGTGCTGCCCAGGGAAGGACTCAAGAGCAACCGCCCAACCTCCCTTCCTCACCAAGAAGGAACTGGAAAATGCCCACGCAGAAACTACATGAATCAGCCCCTCGCGTGGGATTCTTAAAGTGGTTCATGCGGCCCCACTGCTCCTTAGATCACAGGTTCTCAGAAGACAGGGCTGGTTTCCGTTTGGGGGGTCCTCACAAAGGGAAGGGGCCGACTCTCAAGCCCCGAAAGCACGAGGGCGGAGAGTCGGACAGTTCTTTTGTGAGCCAGGCCAGCTAAATCGCGCCTGCTGATGGTGATTCATTGATAACGTGATATTGATCATTATTGAGACAACTGGCCGGCTCTCCATGAGGAAACACAAAACCAACAGCAGAGCCGGGGAGCACGCGCCCCGGTGGGCTGGGCTCGGGGGACCTGCCGCCGCAGCCAGACTGCGATGATGAACACTATTGATTTCTTTAGTGCCTCTCCTCACCCCCAGAGCACTTCGTGCACTTATTGGAAAGTGCCTGAAACCAAACTGAAGACAGGCCCAATGGGGAGCATCAATCCAACGCCGAGGGCATCAGAGGGCTTCCAGCCAAGGGGAGAGCAGGTGCTCGACTGCCTGGTCCGCACACTTAAGGACGGCACTCTGCCTCCATCCGCTCGATAGCTGCTGCCGCTTCGCCAGTAAAACCAAAATTAAGAGGCCAGCGCGGGCACACCAGCAGCGCTGCGCTCAGCTTGCAGGGAAGAGAGCTGTCTACAGGCCCCACGCGCTGATGCGTGCTGCCCCCACCCGGAGCACGGCTTGCAGGCCGGAACCCGGGGTCCCGAGATTTATGACGATCGGCTGCCCTTCCCCTGACCAGGGGCTTGGGCAAGCTCAGAGGCGCCAAGCCAGGCCCGTGTTCTCACGGCTGGGTGAGCTCTGGGACATTCTAGGCCCTGGCAGCTTGTACGAGTATTGCATGATGCCCAGACACCAAGAGCACGCTGGGAAACCTTTACATGTGGGAAAGCTGGGGAGATAAAGTCATCATCGCTGGGCTAAGGAGAAGCTTGAGGATGCGAGTTCGGGTCTCAAGAACGCATGTAAAAGCCTGGAGCCGCGATGAGCATTAGTAACTGCAGTGCTGGGGATAAAGACAGGAGGAGGCCCGGGCCCTCTGGACAGTTGGTGCAGCCAGTCAGTGAGCTCCAGATTCAGGGAAAGACCCAGTCTCAAAAACGAGACGGAGAACAATTGCAGAAGACATTTAACATTGACGTCTTAACTACGTGTGCGTGCATGTGTGTGCACACACGTATACTTTTTCTCACATATAACACATATAACACACTGTTTCTCTCTCACACACGTAACACTAACATATACTATGCACACATTCACATATTCTCATACACACACACACACCACACAGTCACAGCACACACACATTCACAGACACACATACACCACACATACACTCTTTTTTTTTGAAGAATTCTTTTTTAAATTTATTTATTTATTTTATTTATTTATTATTGTGCATGTGTGTGTGTGTTGTGTGTGTGTGTGTGACCACACATACACTCTTACACATACATACTACAGATGCATAATCATGCTCTTTCATACATAGACACACCATTGTTAACATTACACACACACACACCATTGCTAACATCTCACACACACACACACACACACACACACACACACACACACACACACCATTGCTAATAACCCATTGTCCACATTCATGGCTATGGTCACACACTGTAGAGACTGTATATTGCCTTGAATGTTACTCTGCTAAGTGCTTGAATTCAGCTCAGGAAAGTTTTCAGAAAGAGGGAAAACTTGATCAAATTCTCTGCCCACACGTCGCACCATTTGCCCCTTGTCAAGTTCCCCTCTGGACCATCACAAGCTGGGCTTCCACTGCCTGCGTCCCTAAGAGTGTTACTCTCTTTCAGGCTCTCATAAGAATTCTGGTCCAGTTGCCAAGACGCAAAGACTTTCCCAGCACAAAGTTCCTAAGTTCTCCCAACGAACAGTTCCCAAGGCACATTAGCCACATCACAGCACTGATCACATGTTGACGTTTCAATACCAACTTCTCTCAGCTTTGCAAAAACTTTCTGGTACCAGGTTTGTGGTCTCCCAGCAATACCCTACCCTAGGTACCAATTTCTGTGCTGGTTGCTCTTCTCCGTTGCTGTGAGAGAGCACTGAAGTCAAGCAATTTAAGGGGAGAAAGGGAGATTTATTCAGCTTACAGAGGGGAGATACAGTCTCTCATGGTGGAAGCAACATGGCTGCAGAAGCTGGAGACAAGTTAAGTCGCATCCATCCAGGAGGCTCAGAGCTGGAAGTCTGCTGACTGCAAGAGCAGACCTGTGCTGGAAGTAGGCAGAGCTGATCCACCTCAAGGCCCACCCCTGAGGCTGCCTTCCTCCCGCAAGGCCCCACCTCCTTACGGTGCCGTGATCTTCCCAAACACACGCGACTATGGGGGGACACATTTCAAATCATGACAGTGCCCAATTCAAGCAACCTGGTGGACATGGAAATAAATCTCCAAGTACAAAACTTGACACCTGTCAGCTTTTACGTGGCGCCTGTAGTTAAAGGCGATTCCACAAAGAAAACCTCATGATGGGAGGTTTCACTGGGGAGCAAATAAGACCAATTAAACACACTTGGAGAAGAGAGGAAGAGGGGACATTTCCTAACCTATCCGATGCGCTCAGAATGAAAGTGGGGCAGGGAAACCATTGCTCGCTTCCTTCTCTAACGGAAACATCAACGGCTTTCATGCAGAGCTGCAAGCAGAATGCAGCGACGCCTGCACACAATGCACCGTGACCAGGCAGGTTTCTGTGGGGGATCCGAGATGAGTTGTAATTCACACTGGCACCACTTAACTCTCTCCTGAGCAGAAGACAGATCTCCAGCAGAATCCAGCTCATTCATTTTGAAACTTCTTAGTAACCAAGGGATGGAAGATGATTGCTTCAAAACTGCTGATGTCTTGCCAATGGGACGGGTCTGAGGATTCTCCCGACAGTGGTAACAATGTCGACTCCTCTGACATTCAGTCAACGCTGACTGAGGACTAAGGCAAGAAAAAGGAATGAGCGGCAGAGGCATGAATGAGGGGAGCAAAGGATTCTTTCAGACGCTTTGACTAACAGGCACGATCTAGATGGTTTCCCTGAAGGACATCTACTAGGTCAGGCATAGGTTTGTAAGATCGTGGGACTTGTGGACATAACAACACAAAGGATTTGGTCAAGGGGGTGAAGGACGAGGAATGTCTGAGACGCCGTCACATCTTGAGAGATTCCGGAAGCTCGGTGATGGAGGTCAGCGTGGGGTCTTGGAAGGATTCTGAGATGCGGAAAACTAACGCAGAGGAGAAAAACCAGTGAATTGCCAACCACACACATCCTTTCCTCGCCTAGAACTGCACTGATGGTTTCTTGGTGTTGACTGACCAGGGTGATGGAAGATGTCGGTGTTACGGGGGCCGGGCTTGTGATCACTGCTATGGGGGTGCATTCATTTTTTTCTCCTCCATGAGTTGATCTTTGATAAGAAAGGCATGCAATTCATCCCCGTTAGCTCATTTGGATGATGGTGTAGTAGCATTCTGCAGATGTCAAAAGCTGCACTTTGGCTTCGTGCATTACTTTAGATAACACCCAAATATCGTTATTGCTCTTAGTGCTGACTCTGCCCGGCCCCTTTGGTCCTCCGAGCCATGGCAGCATTAGGGTTCAATTGGGAACTCACACATGGCAACAGTCCCAAGGACCCCTCTGTTCTCAGCTGCAAGAATGACAATGATCTGGCCTGAGGGCAGCTGGCTGCCCCCGTAGACCCCGAAATGCCGTGTGAGGTTCCAAAAAGAACATGCAATGCCCGCTTGAAATCCACACATGACACAGGACAGGGAAGAGAGGTGCCATTAGCTGAACGGAAACCCAGAGCGCAGAGTCCGGTGCTGGCAGCCAGGGGTGTCATAGACCCTGTGAGCAATTCCCTCATTTTTCTGGCTGCTTATTTATTTCAGGGGTGGGGACTCAAAAGATCAAAGTGTTTAAGCCTTTGATTTTTGTCAATATCATCATCTGTCCTTAACATTCTTGCATGAATCAAAAGACCCTGGAGAGTGTCTGGTTTCCAAGTCACGCATGACAGGCCGTGGACAGCACGTGGCCACTGGCCACGCCACTAGCAAATCCTGGAAAGGCCTGGCTGAGGCTAGAGGAAGATGTCAAGCAGCAGCGAGTACTAAGGAAGCAGCTCAATTATCCCCAAGTTCCTTCCAGATACCATCTCTGCTCAGAGGTTCTTCCGGAAGACAGGGGACAGCGCTGCCATTCACCAGGGGGGCGGGCCGTGCAGCCCCGAGGGACCCAAACCCAGGGAGACAAGGCTGAGCTGATCAGATAAAGACACTTCAGGGAGGCGCAGCCCTTCAAGTTCTGCATTTAGCAGAGACCTTATTAGAGTGTTTTACATAAGGCTGTTTCCTTTTGATGTGCTAAACTTGTGAAGATCTCTTGGGGAGATTTCAGACATGTCAGGTAGAGACAATGATGGAATGAGTGGCACACACTTAATGGCCAGATTCAGCTTCTTTTACAGAGGCTCTTGTGTGTGTGTGTGTGTGTGTGTGTGTGCGCGCGCGCATGCGCATTTGGAGGCCAGAGGACAGACACCTCGGGTCCCTCAGGAGCTGTTCTTCTTGTGTTCTGACACAAGGTCACACTGGCCTGCCAGCTAGACTGGCTGACCAGCAAGCTCCAGGGATCTGCCCTTCTCCGTCTCCTTAGCCAGGAGAGGACAACTGTATATCGCTGTATTTGGCTCCTTGAGTCTCTTCAGTGAGGGGTCTGGGGCTAGAACTCGGGTCTCACGCTTGCACGGCAAGCACATTAACCACCGAGCATCTCCCCAGCTGCCTGCTGCCGTCCTTGCTTTACCGGTGCTTCCCGTTCCCACCTCCTTGGAGGCGGAGTCTATCTACTCCCAAGCCACAGGATTAACTGAACACGCTCGACAAACAAGAGGCCATCTCTCCACCTCGCACCTGCCAAGAACAGACCCTGTGTACAAGGTGTTCCTCAGGTTGTCCACGTGGGTCACCATGCCATGACCGCAGCTCACCATGAGAGTTGCCACTTCCTGTCAATGAGTTTGCAGCATGTATATCAGGAGAATGGAAAGACTGCACGCTGGCTTTGGCTGACTGCACTGGAGTCACGGTGAGGTGGGCGCCTCGTTCTCTTTACGCCATGTGGCGTGTTTTCCTATGAATACGCCGCTTAGCTGTTCGCCCTCTGTTCCGTTGGGCGCCACTGCTCCTGATTATCGTCATCGTGAATACAGAGTTCAAGTTTTGGTCTTTCTCAAGGTTTTGGACTTGACTCCCTTATATTCTTCACCTTTTATATGAAATCAAAATAATAATCTCCTTTTGTCAATTTTTACAGAAAGCCTGTTGGGATGGTGGTGGGCATTGTTTTGAAAGCTCAGATCAATATTTGGAGAATTAACATCTTAACAATATTGATTTCAGGCCATGGATGTGGTGTTATCTCTCCATTGATCTAGGACTTAATTTCTCTGCGAACACTCCGCAGTTCTGTTTCGAGATGATATGCTTTCTGTCTCATGCGTCTTCCTGAGCTGGATACTCTCCATGCACAGCAGTACTTTAAAAATATTCTACTTTCAGTTCTTTCCACTTTGCTCATATGCAAAAAATGCATTTTTCCATATCGGACCTGTATCCCATGATCTTGCTGAATTTGTGTCAAAGATATTAGCTTTACTTTTTCTTGTTGACTTACTGGATTCTTTAGATGAACAAGTAAGTCATCTACTGACAGAGATGGCTTTGTTTGATTCTTTCTCTGTTTTTTTTTTTTTGCATTTTCATGTGTGTGCATGTGGAGGATGTGTGCAGGTGTGTGTGCATGTGAAGGTCTGAGGCTGATATGGGCATCATCCTTGATTGTTCTTCCACCTACTCTTTGAACTGGGTGAGACCTAATGCTCATCATTACGGCTAGTCTGGCCAACCAGCTTGCTCTGTCTTTAAATAGGATCTGGGGATCCAGATTTTGGTCCTTCTATTTCTGCAGCAAGAGCCGTAACCACGGGGCCATCTCCTCTTCCCGCATTTCTGTCTTCATGAGAGGTTTCACATACGTCGCCCAGGTCAGCATGTCAAGTTCAACGTGCAGAAGCAGCAGAGACAGCAGCATCCTGGGGGGTCTCCTTGCGGGGAGAACACATTGCTGGACGAGGGCTTCTCATGCGCATCCTTCATCAGACAGGAAAGACCCCTTTCCTTCCCTGCTGAGAACGGCCATGCTGAGTCTGATGAGTGATTTGACTACACCTGTGGGGGTGGTTGTGGGGTTTCTCTTTTATTGTATGAATATAGCGATTTTCACTTATTTCCAAACGGCAAACCAGCCTTGCATTCCTGCGATAAACTTCTCGGTGATAGCTTTGGTTTCACTTTCTATTAGAGGGCTGGAGAGATGGCTCAGGGGTTAAATCTCTGCCTCCCAAGCAGAAGACCCTAAGTTCGGATCCCAGATCTTATGTAAAAATGCCGGGAGGATATGGCAGAGGACTGCAAAGCAAAAAAGGAGGTAGAGTAATCCATGATCGTTCCAAAAGTCTTGGTTGGGCCTCCACAAGCACACACAATGCTCTCTCTCTCTCTCTCTCTCTCTCTCTCTCACACACACACACACACTGTGCATGCATATGCACACCTGTATATAAAAAAATTAGGTTTTGGTCTCAGGATTGCTAAAACAATTATTCAAATCTGTTTTGTTCAAATCAGCGACATGTAACTTAAATGTAGACGCAGAAAAGAGAGAGAGGAGTAATAATTTAGCAGTACTGGGGATGTTTCGCCCTTTAGGGGTGTTGCTCCCATCTGAGGGATGAAAAAAAGGTCTCGATGAACAAAGGGAGTGGAGACTCAGGCTATGAGAAGTTCTGGGGTACCTTACACCCCGGTTAAGTTGCCCAACCTCTGACCTCAATACATTTTTAGGTGACAGTCTTCCAGTTATGACAGGAGTTCATAGGCAAGTCCATTACTTCTTTGAGATCTATAAACGGGTTGAATGGTCGTAAGGACGACCGACAGGAGCTGTCTCTTCAGCAGACACCCGTCAGAGGGCTGCTTGCATGCAAAGAGGGCGCTGGGGACGGAGGCCGGTGAGTGGTGCCCGAGGGATCAAGGAGCTGCTTCTCAGGAGCTGGAGGCGGATGGGTATGAACCATAGATTGGGGGCCTCAGACATGAGACCAGAGACAAATGCACAGAAGATGGGGACGGTGCAGCCAACGCGAGGGAGGAGCGTAGGGATGCCGCGGTGTCGTTGGCCGGGAACCTTGTGGGCTTAGACCCCGCAGGGCTTAGGGTCTCGCTTGTCTTCTGGGCCAGGCCTGCCTGCTTTACGTCACTCCGCCAGAGGGGCCTCAGAGGAGTGGCTGTTGAAGCAGATGCCATGGAAACCCACTCCTCAATCACCAAGGTAACCACAGCTGATGGCAAGAGAAGAGCAAAATGAATCAGGCTCTTACCTGGGCAACATCCTCACCTGCCTTTACGGGACCTTTCTGTGCAGACGACATTGTCAAATTCCACGTTACTGTAGTTTGTCTTCGTGCCACAGATAAATTTGTGACCACATAGCTTAGGGGAGCAAGGGGATCTATCCAGGCTTATGATTCTCCATTCTACTTCCTAGTCCGACTTTGCAGGAGAGTGCTGCCAGCGCCAGGAGTTGGGGAAACTGACTATCCCGTACCTACGGGGATTGCCGAGAGAGGCACATCGCATTGTCAGGCTGCAAGTCTGTCCCCGTACGTCAAAGGAGCCAAACTGCTAAACCAACTTGCTCCATCTCATTCGCCGCTCAGGTCCCCCTCCCGTAGGCTTCCCTCTCCCTTAGACACACTCCTGCGGGCCTGCTTAGGGCTCCTCTTAGCTATTGATTTTTCGCAAATGTGCCCAGAACTCAGACTTCAATCATCAAGTTGACACCTGTATATTTAACTAGTGCATTTCATCCCTTGTCAACTTGCAGGGAAGCACTTTACTCTTAAACTGTCACACTTATCTCACGCTCTCAAAACCCATGATTAAAAGTTCTCATAGTCCAATTTTACAATGTCCATCATCATTAATAGCTAAGTTCCAAAATTTTAGAGTCCAAAATTGTTTTTTTAAAAAAGTCCCAAATCTTTCAGCTGTAAGGTCCTGTCAAATCAAAACAAATTAAATATTTTAGCACAGAATAAACATTAAAATGGAAACATTAGGACAGAGCAAAAAGACACTCAAAAAAAAAAAACTAAGACTCAAGTCAAAATTAACAGCAACGTCTTGCAAGGTAAATATCACGTCCTACAGCTTGGTGCTCCTCTTTTGTTGACTGTCATGCCGTCAAGCCAGCTCTAAAATTTTGGGCAATTCCACTCCTGATTCTTTGGTTACTGGACAGCTCTGTTTCCCCTGAGAGTGATCAGTCTGCACTCTTAGCTTTCCTTGGCACATCTTCTATGGTTCTGGCTTCTCCAGCATTCTGTGTTTGCTACTGAAGCTGCAAGTGTCACCTTCCTTTCCAGACCTGCTGCCTAACACCAGCTGCTCTCTAGGAACTCTGAAATCTTGCATCAAAACCACAACTACCTGGTTGGTGCTGCCAAATTCTGCTGTGAGTTGTGACGTAGCTTGGTCCACTCTAACCACAGCTGCATCAACTTCCATGAGTTGATCCCAGAAAACCCTTTTCTAGGCAGCCAAAACTTTCAAAGGGCAGGAAACTGCTTTGGCTTAGGCTTTGTTCTCCTACCAAAGTCTGGATTTTTACAACATGTAATCGCCACATGGTGGTATTAAACTCTCATTGTTCTAGTGCAAAACACTAGGTGTTTCTTCAACGATGATATAGTCGTGGCTCTTCTGTCATTGGCTCTTTCCTCTTCCAAAACTTCAGCCTACCAGCTCTCCTCTACCAAGCAAACATCATATTAAATTCATAAAAGTCCTTGTTTACTCCCTCAGAAGCTGAGCTTAAACAACTCGCAACTCTCCCAGCATTTCTATTTTCCCAATGTTCCTCTACGCTCTTCTCAACAGTTTTGTAACCCACAGTCTCAAAATACTCAAACATTTCCACACTTGTCTAACAAAGCCATTCAAAGGCTACATAGTCAAATTTATAAGCAGTATTACACTGCTCTGGCACCAAATTCTATTGCAGTTTTCCTGCATGTTGCCAATAAATTCACAGCCAAACAGCTTAGGAGAACAAGGGAGGCTTATTCTTGCTTACTTTCTTCATTATAGTTCAGCCTGACAGGAGAGTTTATGCCAATACCAAGGGAACCGGCCATGCCTTATCCACAGGAATTGCTGAAGAGGGGCAAACCTCCCTTGCCAGACTGCATGTCTGTCTAGTGCTGAAGTGTGTCAAACTACAGAACCGGCCTCCCTCTACTCTGTCTTATCTACCTGCACAGGTAATGGTCCCCCCAGTGACTGGATTCTCCCACATCAGTCAACTCTTCTGCAGGCTTAAGACTTGCCCTAACCACCAGCTCTCCAAAGATGTGCCCAGAGCTCAGCCTTCAGTTGTCATGCTGGCATTGGCATCTAACTAGCACACACTTGCTCGTTTAGATTTTGAAAGATAAAGCCACAAGTCAGTTTTATAGAGGTTCTTGAACTTCCCAGTGTGAATCCTCATGGCTAAGCTCATGGGGGCTGATGGAGCTGAGGGTGGGAGGGCTCATTACTCTGAGATAGAAGGTCTTTCTGGAGAAACAGGTTCTGTACCATGTAAACTGAATGCTGTTTCCAGCATGTGAATCTCATCCTTAGACCTGCAAGATGAGAGACTCCAAGATGGGCTGGAGAGATGGTTCAGGGGTTAAGACTCTGCCTTGCAAGCAGAAGGTCCTGAATTTGGATCCCATGTAAAAACACCAGGCAGAAATGGGGGAGGAGGCTGCACCTCCTGTTCTGATGGGCAGAGCCTGGGAAATCCCAGAGTGAAGAGACAGAAACAATCCAGGATGATTCCTGAAGTCACTTTAGGTCCTCTACAGGGACATACAGTGCCCTCTTACACACACACGCACACACACACACACACACACACACACACACACACACACACATGCATGCACACACACTAAATTAATGAATGAATAAATAAAGTTTTATAAAAAGACTCCAAGACATTTCCAGACCAGATCCACCCTAACCCAGCCCTTTGCTCTCATCTCTCTCTTCTCCAGCACCACCTTCTCCACTAGCAGGAACCCTGGTCATAGCCACATCATCAGACAGTCCAGTGCTGGGACCACACAGACCTTCAAACACCTGCTGGACTAACTAATCCATTAGCCAGAAGACAGCTGCCACTGGGTTTTACAGATGAGGATCCCCTGCATAATCTCTACTTTAATCCCCAAAATACAGTTGAGACGTGGAGTCAAAAATCCCAATCCAAATGATCACCCCTTCCGCCACTTCTCACAGGCTACAGTCCTGGTGAGTGTAAATTCCCAGCCTCAGTTTCCCTGATATACAACAGAAATTACCATGGGGAGGTAGTCAGGGAATAAACACGATGAGAATTTGGGGCACCGTGTTCCACTAAGACAGTGATTTTCTGGGGCTCAGAAGATTTTAGTTCAGTTTTTCAGTCCCGAAAATCACCAATATAGATTGGGCTGAGCATTGTGCGCCTCGTCAGTGCACAGACTTCCAAGCTGAGCCGAGGCGAGAACACAGATTCTTCACTCGTGTTCCTTCGTCCAGGATACAAATCCTGAAGTCAATAGAAATTTGCAAATTTTATTTTTCACTCTGTTTCCAAGTGTCGGGTTTTCTTTCTTGCATTCTCGCTTGACTTTGTGATAGCAATGCTCGCGTGGCTCATCGGAACCAGCAGCCGGCTGATGGATTGGAGGTTCAGCGTAAATGCTTAGTGCGGGGGTCGGCGGCTTTTAAATTTGCATCTTGATCTAAACGTATCTGCTGATTTCCCATCTGCTAATATCTCGCCATCTGCTAAATACCTGCTACCAGGGGACGGGGACGACTTTGTCATTCAGCCCCTGCTTGACCTCCGTGTCCTTTCCTCCTGAACCTGGAGACGGCTCTCCCGTGTTCACAATACACACAGAGAAATGACACATACCAGGGGCAGGCAAGACACCAAGCCCAAGGATGCTGTGGCCAGAACGCAGGTGACCCCGGGGCTAGTTTTCCCCTCACGGCCCCCTGGTGTCTGCTGCTCCACAGCACAGCAGCTGCCTGAGCTACGAAGGCCCCCACGGGAGAAGAACGGATGTCCGTTTGTCTGTCAGCCATCTGCAGACCTGAGGAAAGAACGAATGTCTACTGGTCAATCATATGCACGCATGAGAGAAGAATGGATGTCTGTTTGTCTGTCAGTCACGTTCAGAATCAAGGGAAGAACGGATGTCTATCAGTCATCTGCGAATGAATGTCTGTTTGTCAATCATTTGTAGACACAAGACAAGAATGGATGTCTGTCTGTCATCTGCAGACACAAGAGAAGAATGGATGTCCGTCTGTCTGTCAGTCACAGTTCAGATACAAGGGAAGAATGGATGTCTGTCAGTCATCTGCGAATGAATGTCTGCTTGTCAATCATTTGTAGACACAAGACAAGAATGGATGTCCGTCTGTCTGTCAGTCATCTGTAGGTCTGAAGAAAGAACAAGTGTCTCCTTGTCAATCCTCTGCACATACCAAGAAGAATGAATGTCTGTTTGTCAATCATATTCAGACGCAAGGAAAGAACGGATGTCTGTTTGCCTATCATTGTCTTCAGACACAAGAGAAGAATGGATATACATTTGTCTGTCAGTCATCTGCAGACTTGAGGAAAGAATAGAATGCATGTGGACGTCTGTCAATCACTTTGGGACGCGAGGAAAGAATGCATGTCCATTGCCTGTCAATCTGCAGACAACAGGGCCCTGAGGCCAGGATCGCACCCGAGCATGCGGGGTGCTCTTGGGTCAACGGGGTGCGGGAGGGCCCGCAGGGTACTCCTCTTTGGGGACAGGACCCCCAAGAGGCTGGTCCCAGCCTGGCCTGGTGCATCTGCAGAGATTCACCTGCTCCGTCCCTGCCCTCAGGGATGGAATCCTGGGCTTCGGGCCATGGTGGCCGCGGCGGGTGTAACACCCTCCCTCCTGCCGCAGCGCCTGCACATCTCCAGGGCTGGAACGAGCGGGTGCTGGCTGCCACGGACCCTCAGTGGACTCCATGTGGGACACTTATAAAGCTCACCCTAAGGCCCAGAGGGCTTGGGCACCAGGCAGCTTCCCCGGGTGGGGCGCACTCTGGGCCGCTGGTCGACTTTCTCTCTCGTGCCGGGGTCCAGCTGGAAAACCCATCGACAGACCCCAGAACAAAGGACGAAATGGCCACAAAGAGCACGCGTTCCACGTCCTGGTTAACACCAGTGCGTCCCAGGGGCGCCAAGCACGCAGACACTTGATTGATGACCGCAAATAATTATTCGCAGAGTTGCTGCGAGCAGGCCTTCCTAGAAGGCCAGAGATGAATAAAATATACGAGGGCACATCAAAGTATAGTGCGACGACAACATATACAAACAGTACATTAAGCATTATGAAGACAATAAAGAGTGTTGGAAGAGCAGATCGGAGGGGCCGGGTGCTGCGGCCACACGCACCCAGGCAGACGGAAGCGCCACGGACTTCTCGGTGGTCCTGGGGTCCCGGGAATATCGAGTGGTCTCCTTTTGGACGGTGTCCTGGTCTCGGGCACTGCAATGACCTTCCAGCTGCCAGACCTGGCGTCCCTGCGTGCAGAGCACAGTCACAGAAGTGCTACGGGTGACATTTCTGTCTCTCAATCACTCGCAGCCTCCTCGCTGCCCTACAAAATGCATACTGTGCTCCGGCGACAGCCGTCCTGCGGGGTCAGCAGGAACTCATTGTCCTTTCGCTGCAGAGCGGGGAATGTGACATCTGTGAGATTTGTGGTAAATAACCCGGCAGCACAGGCACAGAGCAAGGACCGGGGAGGGAGGAAGGATGAGGATGGGGAGGAGGGACAGAAGCAGGAGGGAGCACGCCGGGGGGCCGCAGGGGAGAGAGGGTGGAGTTTATCTGCTGCCCATCATCTCTCGGGGTCCTGGGGAAGGCTTCACCGAGCAGGTGCACCAGGCGAGGTGACGACCATCTTGCAAATGCATTCAAGATGCTCCCACGCCTGCACGAGTGGCCTTCGCCTCTGGCGCAGCAGGGCAAGGACTGGAGCCAGGCCACAGGGGGTCAGGAGGGGCTGTGCTCCTGGCCATGAATCCTAACTGGGATGGCAGAAGTCTAAGATTCAGAGAGAATCATTTCCTTGACAGCTCCAGTCAATAGGATAAAATGGGGTGGGGGGGGCACCCTGCTGGAAGTTTGCAGGAGCAGAGAGCCCGGTGGGTGTTGCAGGCGTTGCCCAGAAGTTTGGCCTTTTAAGTCAGCGTGTGAGAAAATCAGAAGTGTGTCTGACGACCAGCCAGGGAGAAGCACTTCTCCGGAGGAGAGATTTTCCTGGAAAAGGAAATTTGGCGACAGGCAGGGGACCGTGCTTGGGATGACAAATGAGAGAGAGAAATTCTAGTGAGGCTTCTGGAAGCCTCACTTGCCTCTTTCTTCCCCATTATGTAGCAGGCAGTCTATACTATGCTTATGGTACATGTGGATGGAGGGCACGCCTCGCTGTGTACATGTGATGCCCGCGCAGGAAGGCGAGGCGGTGTGCCTGAGCATGTGTGTAGGACAGTATGTTAGCATGTTTCACACGCACATGCGTGTGTGCGTGTGTGTAGGAGCGGCAGACAGCAGGTCTGCATATGTACATGTGGGTGCACTTGTAGAGGGATAGCGTGTGCCTGTGTGTATATGCACATGTATACATGTATACCCGAGGGCACGCATACATGTGTGCATGGATGCGTGTGTAGAGAAGCAGATAGCATGTTTGTGTGAATACATGTGTGCAATTAGTAGGAGGGAGAGGCTGGGCCTGTGTGTGTGCACATGTGTGTAGGAGGAAATTATGTTTGTATGTATGTACGTGTGTGTGTGTTTAGGAGGCTGACAATATATCTTGGTGTGTGCTCATGTATTATGTACAAAGTATGTTAGTATGTGTATATGTGCATCTATGTGTATAGGAGATGATAACGTGTCTGGCTGTGTGCTCACATAGTATGTATAAAGATGTTTACATGTATGTGTGTATATGTGTAGCAGGGATGACACATGTCTGGGTGCGTGCTCATGTAATGTGTATAAAGTGTGCATGTGTGCACATGTATAGGAGGGATGACATGTCTGGTGCATACGTGTGTGCAGGAGGGTGATGTATAATAAAGCACTCATGTAATATCTCCTGCTCGTTTTTCTCATCTGCAGAGGGGACTTGATACTCAACTAAGTGCATGCAGGTGTGGTAGGTCTTGGCTGAGCACGTGTTTGTGCACACGTGTGCATGTTCCAACACATTTTCCCAGCAGTTTGGGTCCCTCTCCAAGAGTGGACACAGTGCTGCTTCTGACTTGACGTCCCTCATGCTGTGGACGAGTGGACAGTGCTGGTTCTGTCTCTGGCCTAGCCAGGTCTCCACTCAGGGTTGTCCCTCCCTTAATGACAACGTCTCTTCAAGCCTGTACCTTTTCCCTTTGGTCATATCCAGAAAAGTGAGCATGTGATTTCAATTTGAAATTAAAAGTCGTGTCTGAATAACAGAACCGCATTCTCGTTTCCTGATACGCTGGCTTTTACTACTTTGCATTCAACTGTGAAAAGTCTTTTAAAACTCGGAACAGCAGTAAAACTTGAATGAATTTTTGACCCATTATTGCATAGCGGGTGCGCCTTCCAAGTTGGAGAGACTGCCAAGTTCTCACCACCTAATATTTCCACTTTAATTGTGCCACTTGAGAAATTTACGTGCCTCAAAATATGGCATGAATCTTACGCTTATTGCAGTATCATTAGCAGCAACGTTTAAGCAACATCTGTGTGCTATAGAACTAATTGAAGTAGCAGAAGTGGCAGCTGTAAATCCACAGGAAGATGGCAGTTTCTACCCAGCACTGCTGAGCTAGCGACTAACTGTCAGCCTGTCCCCACAATCTGCCGTCGAGCTCCGCGGTACAGGCACACAGTGTCCAAAAAAATACAGCGAGAAGGCTAATGATCCCATTAACCACTTTGCTGCACCAATTTGGCTGTTTTTCCAGTTTCCTTGTTGAATTTCATTATGAATTTCACCATTCCTATAAAAAGTCCAGCGCTAGATGCATGTCTCACTTATGCCTTACCTGAGCCCAGGAATGCTTGTCTGGCCCAGGTGACGATTGATTTTTTTTGGTTATTTAATAATTCTGCCCACTGCACCCCCTTCCTTCCCAATGCTTAAAAATTTTATCACACGCATTTCTGAACAAAAAAAAAAAAAAGGAAAAGAAATAAGAACCCACCAAACTTAAATCCCTATGATGTTGATATTTAAAGCAATGGCATTTCTTCCCATGGACATAACATTTTTATTAATCAATACAAGATGGCAGCCGTAATTTGTTATCGCGGAGGAAGAAGCACAGGAGTGGTCAGGTGATCGGAGGACTAGGGCGCCTCTCCCCTAACCGGCCACGTTTATGATTCGTGGCGCCTAAGTAAGAGTCCAGCCACATACCGGTGTCGACCCCAGAAGGTTTGCCTCTTTCTCTTTCTCCAAGATGAAGAAAAATGGTGCTGATTCCAGATAGCAAGGCAGGTTGGCAGTGAAGAACGACCCCAGAGCCCCTTCGTGTTGGAGAAGCCCGGGCTTCGGAGTCCTGGTATTTATTTGGGATATTTCCTCCCTGGAAAATAATACTTGTGACACCCACGGAGCTCCTCGTTCTGCAGTGAACTCTGTCCTCGCTAGCTTTTGTCTTGGTGCTGAATGCAAGCTTCTCCTCAGCGCCCGGCCTGTAACGGGGTGTCTTTCAAAACACTCGAGAGTGTGGAAACACACAAAGAAGGCCCCTTCGATACAGGATGGCTGTGTTTGCCAACAGCCCGACTTCATTAGAAAATTGGCACGTCCGCCCGGCCGCCATGTGACACGCCGTTAACTGTGGACATTTGTCGTCTTAATGCGCAACTACTCAGGGACTAGCTGATAAGGGAGAAACTGTTTGCAGTGCACCGAACCCCACGCCCAGGGTGGCACAGCCCCTCACCGTATTGAAAATCAATAGCCACGTGACCATCCGAAGGTCGGAGGTCTCCAGAATTAACTTCCTAGTACTAAATTACGATCCCCCGTTTCTTGGTTTCTTTTCTGACAATAATACATTTTAAGGGGACCCAGTTAAAACCATTTACTAAACACGCAGGATGGAAAAACAGAACATGGAATTGCTGACGGATGGCCGCTGACTGAGGCTGAAGGGAAGCGAAGCTTGTTCTGCCACGGGCCTTTCCCCTGAATCTGCTTTTATTTTCCTGAGGGCAATGTCTTCATTTCCATATGGCGAATAAAAGGTTGTTTAGAAGCGGCCCGTCTCTGCTTTGTCAAAACAGTGTGGTTTAATAACAACTGGGGAGGTGTTCGCCGCTTGGGGTGCAGCGGAGAGGAGCAGGCGGAGGTTTTGCGTCTGTTGAGAAACAGGCTTCTGCACCTGCCTTTGGGGGTGATGATGCGTGGCACCCTCAAAGCACGCCCACCTTTGGTGACCCCTCTCCCCCCTTTTTTGTACTGGGGATTAAACACAAGGCTGCGGCACCTCCAGCCTTGGTTACTCACACCCCACACCCACACGTTGTTGGGGCGCCCGGTAACAGATACCTCAGCTGCATCTACCAAAGACAATGCAATGGAACTGGAGAATGAAAATCAATTTGTCCGAAAATGTAAAGGGCCGCTAGTAACAACTAGTTAGTGGAAAATGGATCTTTTCCAAAAAGAAAACTTCCTGATGTCACTATTTGCCATGTTTGCAAATTGCCATTTTCCTTTCCTCCCCCTCCCTAAACCTGGATTCCCTCTGCTCCCACTGCCCCCATAACTCAGAGGCTGGACCACCTGCCACAGGCCACTGCGATTTGCCTTTGTGTGATGAGCTTGCTCTGACTTCACGCGCGCGTGCCGGAGAGCCATGACGTGCCGACGATGCGCAGAGAATGGCCGCTCTTAGATTGCGTCCACACTGCGTGTCCACACTGCCCGTGTGGGGCTTTCTTTCAGGTGGGCTGCAGGGGTGAGCCCAGCCCCACCAGGGAGGGCTTTGTCCCATGGAACGCCAAGGCTCCACCCTTTGTTTGAAAATCTTTCTTCACATATGGTTTTTATATAGCAGGAGCTGCTCACCTGGAAATACTGTGTCTTGCTGTTTAGATCTAAATGTGTAACATTTCACTAGGTGATGGATGTGTAACACACACACACACACACACACACACACGCACGCACGCATGCACACACACACGCACGCACACCATTACCAGTCAGCACAGACATTACTAAGCTTTTAGAGACTAATAGGAGCTGTAAGGTCACAGTAAAAGACACATTTTTAAAATTTCTATTATTTGTTCCAAAAGATAGATTTCAACCTAGTAACAAATCCTCTCAATTATGTCTTTGAAGGGATCGGCTCAACTCATTTTCCAGCAAGTGCCTAGCGAGCACACAGCTCCACAGCCAGTCAGCCAGTCTTTCAACACTGAGGCCGTCGAAGACCCTGACCGCATGGGGGCGTCAAGGACACCCCCGGAAGCAGCTAACGTAGCCCGCGTGTCCACGGACCCGAGGTCCCGGGGTCTCTGGGTCCTTCGGTGACACCTCACCACGGAGCTCACTGCATGGGATCTGGGCTTTAAGCCTCGCCCCTCACCCTGAGGCATCCGGGTCCTTTGGTGACGCCTCACGACTGCGGTCCGACCCCCCTGCCCTGACTCCCCGTCCTTCGCGCAGTGCTGACACCGAGGGCCGCTGCCCCCTCGGTGGACGCGTGGCTCGCTGGAGGCGTTTGCTCAGCAACGCGCCTCCACCCTGGCTTGGGCACGTGCCCGGAGCTCTCCAGGGCCGGGTGCCAGGCAGGCCCGCTGCTCGGCGGGTGGTGGTGAGCTCTACCGCGCCGCAGAGTGAGCCCAGAGCCGGGCTCCCGCTGACGGAGGCCCCTTCCCAGCGCTTCATCCGCTCCTTACCATCCCGGCCACACGTGGGCGTCGTGGAAGGTGCAGTCTGCGCTGCAGACGATCAGAGGATCCCTGCGGGTCGGAGCCGAGTCGTGGTCAGTCAGGCTTCCCGAGTGAAGGCCCGCAGCGCTAGAGAAGCGACGTGTGTGGAGACGCGGTGTCCGACGGCACAAAGGGGATCCCCACCCCGCGGCGCAGGCGCCCGGCGGCCTCGCTGGGGGCAAAGCCGCTGCTACACCCAGAAAGGGAGATGCTTCCACTGCACAGACGCGAATCACCAGGCGCAGGCGCCGGACGGGTTGCACCCTGAGTCCAGCTTGCGGGAGGGGCCCATGTGTCTGAGCCCTGGGGTGGGGTGCACAGATCACTCGGTGCAGGGACCGAACCTCCAGAGGAGGCCTGGGGGTGCTTGGCCCTCGCGTCTCTCAGGGTGACTCGCTGATGCAGAACGTGGCGATCTGGCAGTTTCCTGGGCTTTTTTCAGGGCGCGATCTTTAAAAAAACCATCACAGCTAGGCCAGGAAGACAACTCAGTTAAAAGGCGCTTGGAAGGTAGGTGGGAGGAGAGAACCAACTGCTGCACATTGTCCTTTGACCTCTGCATGTACACTACACACACACACACACACACACACACACACACACACACACACACACACACACGAGCGCGTGCACGCATACTCACATGCACACACACGCATACTCGCACGCACACATGCACATACATAAGTGAATACATGTAAACCCATCACTCAAGCCAGCTGCAGTGGTGCACGTGTGTAATCCTAGCACTTGAGAGGTCGAGGCAGAACCCACAGACGTTTGAGACCAGCCTGGTCTGCACAGCACGCTCCAGGCTGGCGCGCGCTGCAGGGAGACCCCGTCTCAACAGAACACAAACAAGCGAGCTAACAACAAGCTCGTGTCACTCCAGCTACGTCTGGCTCATGCGGCCCTTGCTTCCATCGAGTCACTTGGAGGACTCGGTCGCCGTCTCTCCAGAGTGAGGCATCTGCTAAGAAATGCGTCCAGCTGGTCTCAGCAGAACTGCACTCTCCGTGCCCCGCGGCCTGGTCCTGGCCTGGTGCCGACAGGCTGTGTGCTTCGCCTGAGAGCTTCCCGAGACGTCTCCACCGTCGCATCACCTCCATCTTAAATAGAAATAATGTCCCAGTGTGTGAAGAGAGCGCGATGCTCTGCCGAGGTCACACCTGCCCTCTTCCTTCTGTGGCAGCAGGACACACCCCGCCCACAGGTGGTCCGCAGGCCTGGGGGGCCGGGAGAGAGCTGAGCATCTCCGGGTCCCCTTAGAACCCTCCAGGGAAAGAGGTTCTGACTGGCCCCTTTCAGAGAGGTGGCGTCAGACGCTTGCCGCGGTCCCAACAGGTCCAGAACTCAGTGCTGGAGCCTCGGGTCACCCCAGCCTCTAGGTCCTGGGGTCACAAGGAGTTGACCTCTTCTTGTCTCCCATCACTAGTCTTGGGGCTTCAGGATGGCTACCTGCTCCTCACAGCCACCTCCTGTGCCCCCGCGTGCAGCCAGGCCCGGCTTCCCAGTCTCCCTCCCACGTCCCCGCGTGCAGCCAGGCCCGGCTTCCCAGTCTCCCTCCTGTGCCCCCACATGTAGCCAGGTCTGTAGTGCTGTTAACTACAACTTGGCCCAAGTGCCAGTCGTACCAGGAGGGCCGGGCAATTAAGACTCCGCGTGTGAATTTCTTATATTTTCAAAGTGTTCTACACTAATTAGCTGGTTCTGTTAGCTCTAAGGATTAGTACCTTCTCTAACAAGACATTAAGTGACTTACCTAATTATGTAAGACACAGGGGCAGAGTGAAGGCAGGCGTCTCTCCAGCAGGGCTCCGGCCTGCATGGTCCACTGTGACATCTACTGGCTTCTGTTCTCCTGCCTTCCCTGGGGACCGGCAGAGGCCGCGGCTGCCCAAGGTGAGTGTGACCACGTCAGGATCCCAGGCCCACCTTCCTCAGTCTGCCTTCCCTGCTAGGATTGGAGGGGACCCCCAGATGTTGCTTGCGTAGAGAGCTGCCTAGGAAGAGAACCTGCCCAGGGCAGTGAGTTGAGAGGGCTCCCATGCAGGGCAGTAAGCTGGCAGGGGGCATTGAGCTCGTGGGGGGCTCCCGCGTGGGGCAGTGAGCTAGTGGGGGGCTCCCGCGCGGAGCAATGAGCTGGTAGGGGGGCTCCCGCGCAGGGCATCGAGTTGGTGGGGGGGGCTCCCGTGCGGGGCGGTGAGGTGGAGACGGCTCCTGCACGGGGCAGTGAACTGGCTCCGTCCAGCTCGCGTGGGAGGGTTGGACCCTTCTGCTCAAGGACGCGAGGCTGATGACCCCCATGTGCTCCTTCTGCTCAAGGACGCGAGGCTGATGACCCCCATGTGCTGCTCTCCTCTGATTGGTCACCGTCTGAGACCCCAGGAACAGACTCCACACGCCTCCGCCCATGGCAAGGGGGTCGCGCTCTTCCTGTCTTGCCATCTCCTGGTTCCGTGGCACTCACTCTTCCGACCGCATCGGCCGCTCCTCTTACTTCCAACACCTTTGTCCTGCCCACCCCTCAGGACGCCCCTCTTGATGCTCCATTTCACCCGCAGACTCACAATCCTGCCCTGACATCACTTCTGATTGCCACTGGGCAGTCAGCCCAGCCCGGGGCACTTCCGCTCAGTGGTCCCACACGAGGGGAGCTCAGACAAGATAAGAGACTTTATCATGGGGTCCCTTTAGCAATCTGTCAACATCTGCTCTAACCAGTACTATGTTTTTTTTTAAATGATTCAAAAGTCTCTGTTGCAAATAGCGAGGTCTGTGAAGGGCTCGTGTGCCAGGTGAGCATATGAAAGAAATGGCTGATTTCCTCCTGCTGAAACCATCCCCGCGGCCACTCGGTCTGCAGATGACTCTAAAAATGACAACACACGTGCACACACAAGCACACATCCCACACCAACACAAGCACATATACACGCATAAGCATACACAATACAAGCACACACATGTATATGCCCGTGCACACACACAAGTGCACATCTGCACACAAACACAAGCGCACATCTGCACACAAACACAAGCGCACACACGCACACTCTCGTACACACGCATACACACACACTCATGCACACACGCATGCGTGCGCGCACACACACACGAATCTTTGAAAAGCAAATCATGTGCTCTGGGCCGCCCACCTCCGTGGTCCCATCAGAAGTAATGACAGTTTGTGCTTCCGGAGGGCTCCGGGGAGGAGACTTCCTGGACGCCCAGCCCCGCGTGCCTGAGCCGGGCTTCAGATGCTCCCTCTGGCCCCTCTGGCCCCTCAGTCCGTCTTCTCAAGTCTCTCTCTGCGTGGGTCCTAAGCATGCCTGTCATGGGGCGCGGTCCCCGCGCGGCTTCCCTTGGGACCTGTGCTCGTGAATGCTGGGGCCGAGGTGAACATCTCTTTAGGGGTCCTCTTGCTTTTCTGTTCTTTTCATTTGTGTGACTCTGTGTGCGTGCAAGTGTGTGAGGACGCATGTGCGCATGGATTCACACGCATGTGGAGGTCTTAGGGTGACACTGGGCGTCATCCTCACTCACTCTTCCTCCTTTTGAGCCTGGGTCTCTAATTAAACCCTGAGTGTGCCCTGAGGACTGGTCTGGCTCCCAGACCTCTGGGGGTTCCCTTCACCTCCCAAGGCCGGGATCGTAGCAGCTGCCACGCCTATGCTGAACTTTATGTGAAATCTGGTCCTTCTGCTTGTGCGGCAAGTGCTTTAGCCGTTGAACCGTCTCCGCAGCCTTAGGTGTCCCTTTCAGGGTCACTGCTGTATTTATTTATTATTAATTAATTTATTATTATGTCAGCCCTGGGATTGATCCTGCAAACCCTCGAGGGTTGGATAAGCTCGTGTCCACTGAGCCAAGCCTCAGGCGTCAGGATGAGAACATGGTGACATCACACTGGCCCCTGCGGCCCCCCCACTGCCAACAAGAGGGGCCCTGCAGAGTTGACCTCGAGGGCGACCCTGCTCCCTCCGGGTGCAGAGATCTGGAGATGGGTGCAGCGGGGCCAGGCTGTGGTCGCAGGCAGGGGCTGGGGCCTGTGGGGGGCCACTCACAGCTGGGGGGTCACGGCCCAGGCCCAGCGCACACGCGTCCATGTTTGCTGGTGAAGCTCCGCTCATCTACATCTGAGAGCAGTTTGCTGGAACTGCAGAATTCCTGTCCCGTGAGTGTGACACACTTCCTGGCACACGAGTGTGAGGTTTGCACGGAAAGGTACAGACAGCCACAGGCCTGGTAGTGGTGTAGTATTTAGATGTGTCATTCTGCATCTCAAAGACACTAGATTTAAGCAACGTGCGCTCCCAGCTCAGGGGAAGCGTCTGCCTGGAGACCATATGGGAGCCCACGGCCGCTCTCCCGCGCTGAGCACATCTTCAGCATCGCGCTCAAGTTTAACCCCGGCTGTGCGGGACGCGCTCCGCCTGCCCTTGCTTGGAAACCACACTGAGGTCCACGTGCCTGTGTGTTTGGATGCACTGAAACTTGACCCGACAATCACAGGTCCTTGCACGCCCACACCTTGAACCATCACAGGTCCTTGCACGCCCACACACCGTGAATCAATCACAGGTCCTTGCACGCCCACACACCTTGAACCATCACAGGTCCTCGCACGCCCACACACCTTGAACCATCACAGGTCCTTGCATGCCCACACACCTAGAACCATCACAGGTCCTTCACGCCCACACCTTGAACCATCACAGGTCCTTCACGCCCACACCTTGAACCATCACAGGTCCTTGCATGCCCACACCTAGAACCATCACAGGTCCTCGCACGCCCACACACCTTGAACCATCACAGGTCCTTCACGCCCACACCTTGAACCATCACAGGTCCTTGCATGCCCACACCTAGAACCATCACAGGTCCTTGCATGCCCACACCTAGAACCATCACAGGTCCTTCACGCCCACACCTAGAACCATCACAGGTCCTTCACGCCCACACCTTGAACCATCACAGGTCCTTCACGCCCACACCTTGAACCAATCACAGGTCCTCGCACGCCCACACACCTTGAACCATCACAGGTCCTTCACGCCCACACCTTGAACCAATCACAGGTCCTCGCACGCCCACACACCTTGAACCATCACAGGTCCTCGCACGCCCACACACCTTGAACCATCACAGGTCCTTCACGCCCACACCTTGAACCATCACAGGTCCTTGCATGCCCACACCTAGAACCATCACAGGTCCTCGCACGCCCACACACCTTGAACCATCACAGGTCCTTCACGCCCACACCTTGAACCATCACAGGTCCTTGCATGCCCACACCTAGAACCATCACAGGTCCTTCACGCCCACACCTAGAACCATCACAGGTCCTTCACGCCCACACCTAGAACCATCACAGGTCCTTCACGCCCACACCTTGAACCATCACAGGTCCTTGCATGCCCACACCTAGAACCATCACAGGTCCTTCACGCCCACACCTAGAACCATCACAGGTCCTTCACGCCCACACCTAGAACCATCACAGGTCCTTCACGCCCACACCTTGAACCAATCACAGGTCCTCGCACGCCCACACACCTTGAACCATCACAGGTCCTCGCACGCCCACACCTTGAACCATCACAGGTCCTTCACGCCCACACCTTGAACCAATCACAGGTCCTCGCACGCCCACACACCTTGAACCATCACAGGTCCTCGCACGCCCACACACCTTGAACCATCACAGGTCCTCGCACGCCCACACACCTTGAACCATCACAGGTCCTTCACGCCCACACCTTGAACCATCACAGGTCCTTCACGCCCACACCTTGAACCAATCACAGGTCCTCGCACGCCCACACACCTTGAACCATCACAGGTCCTCGCACGCCCACACACCTTGAACCATCACAGGTCCTCGCACGCCCACACACCTTGAACCATCACAGGTCCTTCACGCCCACACCGTGAATCAATCACAGGTCCTTCACGCCCACACCTTGAACCAATCACTTGCACTCTGAACCAGACTAGATGCGCGTGCGTGCTGCAGCATATCAGGGGCTCTTCTCTGTGTCACCCACTGGTTGGGCTGGGCTTCCCACTGCCCTTCGGACACCCGTAGAACGCCAGGATTCGGCCTTCTGAGGCATCACTTGTCGGGGAGCACGGGGTTTCACTTAGGGAGAGAGGGTAACGACCACATTGGGGTTTCCCAGTGTGAAAAACGGATTCAATGTCACTGTGTATCAGGTACCACGTGCATGTTTATTCCCACAAGAGCTGAGTTCTGATCTGGCCGCCGTAACATGTCTATGCTGCGCTGACCACTGCTTCACCCCCCCCCCCGCTGTCCAGCCCTAGCTGCGGCCACGGCCACTGTCACCTGCTAGGGCAGCGTGGTGCTCCTAGACTGCGGGCGTGTGCTTGGAGGGCCTCCTGCAGGGGAGCCAGGGCGCGGCTGCCTCTTCTGAGAACCGCAGAGTTCAGAATGCAAGGCCGCATGCCTCCGAGGGCGACAGTTCCCCCTTATAAACAGGGCTGAGGCCAAGAGGAGAGACTTCTTCCCAAGGCCCCTCCTCCGAAGCCTGGGCTTTCTCCAAGTCTCCCAAGGCCTTGCTGGCTTCGGGGGCGGAAGCTGCGGCTCACCTGCCCCTTGGCCAGCCTCTTCCTGTGTCCCAGCCTCAAGGCACCTGTGCAAAGCAGGGCTCCTCCCCATCTGCCCTGAGGGCCTCCAGCAGGGTCAGGCCCCTCGAGGCCTGTGAAGGGCACCTGTGTGACTGGGAGGTCAGCTGGCTGGTGACTTTGCTGGGCACCCTGGTCCTGCCTGGTGGCCCACAGACCTTAAGGGTGGGTGCTGGGAACCAGGTCTTTGGAAGCGATGCAGCCCCCTGCGCCACCACACACAGTGGCGGGGCCAGCCCAGCCCCCTGCTGGCCTGCAATACTATGATATTCGCCCACTGTGCTGACCAGAAACAAGTGGGAGGGGAATGAGGCTGGGAAGCGAAGGGCAAACTTCCAATGTATGCCATCAGCCCGAAATCCGTAAGCCATTTCTTAACAGCCACGGCCACAGCGGGGGCGACAGAACCGAGAAAGACTTCACAAAGGCGTCTCCTTCCGGCCGTGCGCTGCAGGCGCGGCCAAGCAGTCTCAGGTCTTGATCTCGCAGAGGCCATGAAGTCCACATGCTGGAGTCCAGCTGCACAGACCACGGGTGGCCGGGATGGTGGACAGGTACTAGAAGTATAGGACAGCTCTGCACATACATCACACACATGCGGGATCACGCCCATGCAGTATCACACACACAACACATACTGTATCACAGTACAGTATCACGCACACATCGCACCCATGCAGAATCGCACATGTGGTATCACGCACACATCACATACATGCAGAATCGCACATGTGGTATCACACATACATCACATACATGCAGAATCGCACATGCAGTATCACGCACACATCACACACATGCAGAATCGCACATGCAGAATCACGCACACATCACACACATGCGGTATCACGCACACATCATGCACATGCAGAATCGCACATGCAGTATCACACACACATCACACACATGCAGAATCGCACATGCGGTATCACGCACACATCATGCACATGCAGAATCGCACATGCAGAATCACGCACACATCACACGCATGCAGAATCGCACATGCAGTATCACGCACACATCACACACATGCAGAATCGCACATGCGGTATCACGCACACATCACACACATGCAGAATCGCACATGCAGTATCACGCACACATCACACACATGCAAGTCACTGCCTCCCTAGGCCCAGGACGGAAGCCCGGCCAGCCACGGCTCTGTATCGGGGCTTCTGCCTTGGCGGCCCCCACAGATCTGTTATCATGCACATGTACCTCAAGTCATTTCAAGCCTCAGACCTTTTAAGAAAAGCAGGATTCTGAGATACTCGGATACGTATGGTACCAACTCCAAGACAGAGCTTGTTCTCTTGGGCAGATGTTTTCCTTCTACGCTCTGGACTTGGCGGAAAAGCAGCCTTGGCGAACATGCCCGACACAGAAGTCTCTGGGCCTGGGCTGTCTACCTCTAGAGCTTAGACTGGGTCATTACTTGAAGTCAGCCTCTTCAAGACACCCCCCAGGTGAGACACCCCCCAGGTGAGAATGAACAGATATGGCCCCTCCGCAGAGAGCCAACTTATTTGTGGAGCACGGACCCCCGTCGCCAACTCGGTGGTCCCCATCTCTCCCAAGTGGGTTACAGTTCTTTACGTGTTTGGGGAAGGGAGTAGTGGATATCTGCAGGTGTGGAAACTACAAAGATACCACCCTCCTCAGTCTCTCTCTCTCTCTGTTGCTGTGTACTGAACCCAGGGTCTCAGGCATGCACTCATCCATGTTCCTAACCCTCTTTTCACTTTTAAAACCATTTTGAGGCAGTTAGGTCATACAGACTGGCCTTGAATTCAGTTTGCAGCTGTGCTGGTTAGTACTGTCAACCTGACGCCTAGGAGACAGAACTCCAGACACATGAGGGATTCTCTAGATTGAAGCTGGCCTCACGATGGCCTTAACTGATGTGAGAAGACCCAGCCTGAAAGTAGCAGGAACATTCCTTGAGCAGGGGCTTTGGAATTGCACGTGCATGCAGCGATCGGAACATTACAGGCAGGCTGCCTGGACTGACTCACTGCCTGCTACGCGGGCTGTGGAAGTCACGTGACCAGCTCCCTCAAGCTCGGTGATGGACTGTAATCTGGATTGTGACCCAATTCAACTCCCTCCCCGCTAAGCGGCTTGGGGGGGGGTCTTTCAGTGCAGCAAGGTAATACAGCAACGGATCAGTCACACCGTGAATTTGCAATTCTCCTGCTCAACCCTCCAGGAAGCTGGGATACAAGCCTGTGTCACCATGGTGGCCACATCAGCCTCCTTTGCAGACTTGAGCTTCCATTGGGGTATACACTGAGTACACATTGGGGTACCACGCGCACGACCTACACACACACGGGCTCATCCCCTCCCCCAGAGATGGCTGTTAACCACAGATGCACTATATACTTCTTCGTAGCCTTACTCTGGGCACACATACAAGGGGCTCGCTGACCTCGTCTTGGGCCAGCTTTCCCCGTGGTCCGCAAGGCAGGAAGAGCCTCTCCCTGTGACGGTGGACAGTCTGCTGTCCTCATGGCTGTCCCCCTTCCCTTTCAGGGGAGCCTCCCCTTCCGGGCAGCCTTTGCCTGCCCCTCTGCATTTCCTTATCTGAGCAAGGAGCATGGGACTGCATCTGTGTCTTTGCATGTGAAGATGCATTTGCTGTGGCTGCTATTTCTCGGTGTGCCTTGGAGTTTCTGGAACTCTCTGGCCATCTCTCGACAGCACTGCCATTGCTGGCAGTTCTGCTGGCTCACGGGAGGAAACGCCGGGTACTCCTGGCTGCGACTCCCTGCCTATATCCAGCACGCAGGATCAGGATCCAGCACGCAGGATCAGGAAAGCGGCAGGCAGCGGCTCCTCGGGCCGGGTCCAGGGCTGACAGCCAGGCGCGTCAGAAGGCGCATGCTCAGTGTCCTTTATGTGCTTGACGTTATTTTCCAAGTGCTGAATGTATTCCTGTTTGTTTTCCCATGTTCTGTTTTGTAGACTTAAGATGTGTTACGTATCTGAATGTATGAAATAAGAGTAAAGTCCCATATGGTAAGATGCTGCATTACATATAAAACTGTGTGTATATATTAAACTTAGTTGATTCTTTAGTTCTCGGGTAAACACATAATAAATCACATGTAAATCTTAGTAATTTTAAAAGAAAAAAATAAATAAAAAAGAACTGCTGGCGGGGCATGAGGCCAGATCTCCCCGCAGTTCTTTCCATTGTGTTCAGCAAACTGTCACCAAATTTAACTTGCTGCAAGGCTGTTTAACCCTAGCAGAACATATGAAAACTGTGAGGCTTGCTCGGACCCAGGCCTTAGACGGGATCCTGGCAACCTCTACAGCCTGGTCCACGTCTACGAGTGGCACACTGAGCCTTGGCAAGGGCCCTGCGTCCTCTGAAGGTTGCATCCCGGCCAGGCTGGAGCGCAGCTTCCCGCAGAGGCCCAGGGAAGCTCCAGAGCCACGTCCCACCAGGAGGACCCTCTGGCCAGACCCCGCCGCGAGCGCTCTGTGCGCCCTCTCGGCCCGCGGACGATCGGGCATGTGCGCCCACCCCTTGTGGCCGCGGCAGTCAAACGCTCAGCAGCAGCGCTTCCTGCGCGCGTCACACGGCTCCGTGTGTGTGCACACTGAGATTTTTCTCCAGCTGGGTTTCTCTTCATTTAAGTCAACAAATCGATCTGGAGAAACACGTCCCACGTGCTTAGGAGCCAGCCAGAGACTGTGCATCAGGGAGACATGGGGGGGGCCGGCGTCCCGTGTGCACTGGGGGAGGAGTGAAGGGAGCCCCCCTTAGACACCATTCCCCACTCAGCTGCCCCTTCTTACTCCTTGCCTCATCCAGGGTGTGAACTTCTTGGGGCGGCGGGGGCAGGGGGAGGGGCTGGCAGGCTTTGGGTCTCTGGATGGGATCTTCCTTTTCCACCCAGCTGCGTCAGAGATCGTGTCCATGGAAACGGGGCGATGCTCACGTCCTCAGGCCTCGGCGCGAGCAGATTCCATGTGAGGCCCGCCACCTCAGTCTTCAACATGTGTCCCCGTGACCGCGTCCCCTGCCTGGCGCGGGGCTTCCCTGGATGACAGCAGGGTTGGCTTTCTTCTTTGAAAGGTTCCCGGCCACGTCAGCGCCACACAGTACAGGATCGATCTTAATTACTGTCCGTGTGGAATTTTCTTCCTGTGGCTCTCTTCAGTGGAGAAAGCATTAACGAGAAACTTTAATGGCTCGTTAACTGTCCTTTCATCAGCCAGGGGTGCTGTCAGGCAGAGCCCCACTGTCAATTTACACCTCTCCCCCCAGCATCCACTTCCTCCTTCCTCGTCCACCGCCTCCCTCCCACCGCAGGCCTCGCTGGCCCTGGTGATGGAGGCCAGACGTCCTCCATCTGTCAGCGGCTGGAGCCACAAGGTCCTGGGGTGCCGGGGACTGCAGACGCCCGCCCTCGGTCACCTGGAGACATGTTGGGGACCTGCGGTTTCTCGGGCCCTGGCTTTCAACTGCTACTTCTCCTTTACTGCAGACAGACAAGGGGCAGGCAGACAGATGGACGGACGCTGGGCCTAGGGCAGGGCCTTCTGCAGAGTCTTGCTCAAATCTCTTTTAAACTGAGACGTAAAACTGGCTGTGACCTTCAGCTTCCTCATCCCAGTTTGCTTTCTTGGGACATCATCTCCTGAAAGACTGAGCAGGCTGACCTCACCCCGTGGCGGTCCTCTGGCCTCTGCCTCCAAGCATACACCCTAGGCCTCCCCTGCCTCTCTGCCCCGAGCCCCCACCCTAGGCCTCCCCTGCCTTTATCCCGAGCTCACACTCATGGCTATCCCCCTGCCTCTGCCTCCTGAGCTCTGCTTTCTTTGGTTAACATGACATGGGATTTTTCTACCCAGCCGAGCTGACCAAGAAGCTACCATCTTCCTGCCTCAGCCTCAGACACACGCGGCCATGTCCCGTGAAACCTTTGTTGTTCTCTAACTTCTGCTTCCTCCCTCCCTCTCTCCCTCCCTTCCTCGCTGGTATGTGTGTGTCTGGATGTCTGTAGTGTGGATGTGCTGGGTGGGCACGTGTCTCCGGGGAAGAGCACATCCCAGACAACCCACTGCCCCTCGACTGCCCACCCGGTGCTCTAGAATGAGCTCTGCCACCTGCAGCGCCTCTGCCGGGAATGTCATTGCTCCGCCCAGCATCAGCCAGCGTGACCGTCGCGCTCAGGTAACAGTTTCCCTGCTTGGGGCAGAAGAAATAAGTCAGACTCAGGCCTTGTGGCTTTGTCACCTGATCAGGCCCCAGGACATGGTGAAGTGGGAGACCTGTGTGCTCCTAACAGGTCAGAGACTGGGAGGAAAACACATGCCTCACAGAGCTCAGCTTCCTGTGTGGCCGAGGGCGTCAGATCTGTTGTCGGCGGGGTTCCCCAGGAACCAAGGGGGTCTGAGTTTCCCGGCACCTCAGTTCCTAGAAGCGGTGGCATCGCAGCTGTGGCTGAGGAGCTGCCCAGGTCTCTGTGCGTTCAGAGCACCGCAGCGGGACCCGGAGACCTGGCAGGTGAGGACCACCCAGGGCCGAGGCGGAAGAACAGAAGAGCTCTCTCGTTTCTGCGGGGCTTTTTATTGGGACAACGGTCTTGTCATGGTCCATGTCTTTCACAAGCCGCGCTCCAACCGGCAGCCAGAGAGGCTGCAGGCGACGCGCTGGTGTTTCAAGTCGGCCCTGCAGAGCTTGTCCTTGGAGCGGTACACGGCCAGGGCGGTGAGCCCGCTGCTGCCAGCGGCTACCTCGGGGCATCTGCCAGCCGCTGCGAAGGCGCCGCCGGAGAAGACGGCAGATGCCGCTCGTCCTGCTGCAAGGGCGCGGTGTGTGGGTCCTGGCGCTTGGAGCTCTCCTTGTCCTGGGGGCTTTGATGGGCTGGTGTCCTGGCCACACGTGGCTGACCCGCGCTGGCCTCGGTCCTTGCCGTCTGTACAGCCCGGCCTCTCTCAGCGCCTGGCCCTCTTTGGAAGTGTAGAGATCGCGTGGAGGGTGCCCTTATGCAGGAGGGTCCGCGGGCAGCGCACAGGCCTGGTGGGTCCCGTGCGGGGGCGCAGGAAGTGGAGGATGGGCTCGCATGCCCTGATGCCCGCCTCAAGCACAGCGAGGCTGGGGTCTCCCCGGGACTGCGGCCGCAGCGCCCTCTGTTGGAACGCCTGCAAGGCGCAGGCGGCCCAGGGCCCAGAATTCTGTGCCCTTTAGGCAGAGGACAGAGAGGACACGTGGTGACTCCTGGTGCTTGGGGAGGTGGCGATTCCCCGAGAGCCAGCTCCCCCACCTGCATGCCCTCGTGGGTCAGAGGCCACTTCTTCACAGCCTGTCGGCCTCCGTAGTCGCCCAAGGGCCCGTCGCTGCAGACCACTCTGTGGCAGGGAATGAGGAGAGGGACTGCAACAGAGGGACGAGAGGGTGTCGGCGTCGTCGTCCGGCTCTGGCTGCCGGTCCTGGGCCGAGGCACGCGCTGCCCATGCTGCCCCCCATGCATCTCTCTGGCCATGCCACGCAGAGACGGTTCTCTTGCTGTCTCAGGGACAGATGGTCAGAAAATGAGCAGAATCACCTGTGAGGATAGTCGGGAGGCAGCAGCGTGCGCAGGCCGGCGCTGCTCCAGAAGCCGCGTGTCTGCAGAGCCCCCACGGTTCGTGCCAACTGACCAAACCCAGCAAGCGCGCACGGGTCGCGCCAATCGTGGAAGGATGAGTGTGGCTGATGAGGGTCAGTGAGCACTCTAGGGAGAAAGGCCTGGAATATTCTGGAGTTCAAACCCTCTGAAGAGCTTTGGGCTGCCAGGCTGTGTGGGTCATGCCTCCAGGCACACGCCGTCTTGCTCCGGCCACACTTGTCTGTTCCAGGTGGCAGCTTCCTTTTTACTTTCTGGAAACAGTCAACTTGGGACTAGGGGTGGAGAGAGAGCGCAGAGGTTGAAAGGCTTGCCAAGCAAGCAAGAGGACACGGGTTCCAATCCCTAGATTCTAAGTAGACACCAGCTGGGTGTACTGACTGCTTGTAATGCCCACCTCAGAAGGCAGAGGCCGGGAATTCTCAGAGTAACTGGCTGACCAGATTAGGCCTGTCAGCTCTGGGCTTGACTAGAGACCGAGCCTCAAAAGAGCAAGATGGAAGTGATCTGAGGGGATGATTCCTGATATTAACCTTGGGTCTCCATAGATCAGTTCACATATGTAAACCTGTACACACACACACACATGCACACACACACACACACACCCCTGTCAGAAACATGAAAATGGAAAATTTGGAAGGAGGTGTAATGGTGCCTTCAGATGGTGCCCACGGCAGGGCTGAGCAGCCCTGGGCAGGACCTTGGACCGTGAAGGCACTGGAGCTCTTACGGCTCCTGGTCTTTGAGGCTCCCAGGAGGGGCCTTGTGCCTCCCACTCCGCCGCCTACAGCACCCAGAGCCAAAGAAAGCAAGGAAGGCTGGGATCGGGGTGACCAGGGAGTTTCAGAACGAACCACCCATCAAATTTGTGACCCTGAGCCATTCAGCATCCCAAATCCTTTGTGGAAAATAGTGATTTTTTTCCCTACCCAGTCAGTGCCAACCACAGTAGGTACACGATGCTTTCCTGCAGTGGGAGAATCAAAGCTGGGAACCTTCACGGGGTGTCTACTTTCCAGCCTGCCCAAGGGGGGGGTGCTACGGCCCCTCCCACAGGGAGACCCAAGGGGGATGCAGAAACTGAATGGGGGCTGTCATCTCATCTGGGCAAATGGCTGGGAAGGAGGGAAGGGGGTCAGCTGTGCAGCGTGGACAGTCTGGGGTGACCAGCTGTTACCTGCAGGTGCCAGATGCCTCTCTTTGTGGCCGGGGCCCTGAGGTTTGTGGGCCGTCCCTACTCTCACTTTTAATGCTAATGGACATTAAAAACAGAACAATAACAGCACTAGAGAAATAAACTGACCACACACAGCAGGGCTGGTTGTCTGAATTTACTCTGTTGTAAGATATAGAAACAAGAAAGGGCACTTTCCCTACCCCCCTCCTCTCACCCCCAGAACACAGCTCGCCCCTTTAACATGGAGTTACCACCGCACATCCTCTCCCGTGTGGTGTCATACACGCGTCACTCAAGTGTTTAACCCAGATACAAACTCGCTCAGGTTCGGCCAGCACGCCGGGAGCCAGCTGAGCCGCGGGCTGTTCCGAGCCGGGTCCCAGGCAGACGTGACTCCCCGAGAGCCAGCTCCCCCACCTGCACGCCCTCGTGGGTCAGAAGCCACTTCTTCACAGCCTGTCCGCCTCCGTAGTTGCCCAAGGTCCCGTCGCTGCAGACCACTCTGTGGCAGGGAATGAGGAGAGGGACCTGCAAGAAAGGGACAAGAGGGTGTCGGCGCCGTCAGTCCGGCTCTGGCTGCCGGTCCTGGGCTGAGGGCACACGCTGCCCGCGGCTGTCCCCTGCTGCCGGATGGGTCTCCAGATGGCAGAACGCTGCCACGGAGGCGTGTCAGCTCCCTCAGCATCCTGCCTTGTTCCCCAGGGGGCCTTGAGTCTCTGCTGGGCTCCTGTCGGGCTGGAGGGACGCGGCCCCATCACGTTAAGACCCAAGGTCAGTATCAGGAAGGGGACACTCAATTTCATCCGGGGGGTAATTTATCTCATACATTTACAGAGCTAACACCATGTTTCTAAGTCCTGCGCAGGATGTAACTTGGCACTGCCGACTTGTACCTGGAAGTTTCATATCTGTGGCTGCTATGCCCAGGCATCAAGTAGTCCCTTCCCTGCCCCTCGCAAGAAAAGTTGACGCCTGTTGACTCTGCCCAGTGCTTCTTTTTCTTCCGGAAACCTGGGGTCTGAGAGGTATCGACCTCTGCTCCTCCCCTGCAGAAGCTCTTGCTGGGAGCCTGCCCCGTGGAAGGCAAAGTCCCCAGACAGCCACCCGCAGTAGGGTGCCCTGGCCTCACCACTCTGACGGCCCAAGTCACACAGGCCACCCTCCCGCTGTAGTATTGGAGCAACACAGGACCAGGCCGTGCTAGCTTTACTCCAAGGGACGCCGTGTCTGAACAAGAACAAGCATGTCCAGTCACACAAGATGACCGGCTGCCGGAGGAACCCGGGAGATGACCACCAGGTCCACGGAGCCCGGGCCAGAGTCTGCGTGCTTGGAGCATCCGCCCAAACTCATCCACAGAGCAAAATGTCACACGGATTGCAGAGTCGGGGTTGGAGGAGGGGCTGGCACAGTTCCAAAGAGTTCTCAAACACAAATGTTTCTTCCCACTGATTCTGACAAGCCCACAGACGGGGCCCCGAGTAGAGCCTCGAGGGTCCCCGGTGGAGCCTAGCCCACCGTTACCTTGCCTGAAGGCAACATCATCGGACCTGCGGGGTCCACACACAAGACCAAAAGCTCTGGGTTGGGTTAAAACGTGAGGCTCACACGTGAGCCTGCTGCCCGCCCTAAAGCTACCAGTCATGGTCCTGCCCAGCGCCCTTAGCTGTTTGGAGGGGGGTACCTGTACTCTGCTCGCATCGAGAGACCCCACAGGAGCCGGGGGCCGCTCGCCTGGTCTCTGTGCTGCAGGCTGGGGCGTGTGGCGAGAGCACTATGTCCGTGCTGGGCAGCTGCTGTGGCCTTCTCTCTGCCCATGTGTGGCGTATCCCCGGCTCCGCCTGCTCCACCCGCAGACGGATGAGACCAGGCAGCCAGCATCTCACGGGTTCTGCTGGGCGACTTGCCCGTCCGCTGGCACGGAGCACCTGACTCCTAACGTCAGTGCATGCTGAGGGGGGTGATCTCGCAGAGCGGGTGATGGGGGCCTCGCCCTGGTGGGAGTCGCTGGGAATGCACTAGGGCTGCACTGTGTTCTTTGACCTTGCTTTCCTCCTACGGAACCTAACCTGGCTTCCCCATCCTTCCTTTGGCTCAGAGCATGGGGAGAAAAGTCCCCCCATTGTGGCCTGTGCCCCCCGAAAGCCTGGCGGTTGGAGTCAGCTCCAGCTCCCCATCTCTCTCTGGAAGCAGTGTGATATCATGCTCAGTCTGCCAGCAACGGCCCCACACCAGGCCTGCCAACGGGCTCCTCTCATCTGCTACTGCGGAGGATGTTGGGGGCCCAGGACCCCAACAAGCAGCTCCTGAGTGAGCTCCCTTGAGTGCTTTGTGTGGAGGGAGGGCTCACACAGCCGTCTTTGCCCTCGTAGTTGGACAACTTGGGTCCAGTCCCCGCCATCCAAGAGACTCTGGACTCCTGTAGGGTCGCATCTCAGCCTTGAGCACAGTATCATGGTGGCTACTGTGGGGAGAAGGAGCAGGGCCAATGAGAGCACCCGGAAGTCTGGGCAACTGAGCTAGGGAGGCACGGGACTCATTCTGGAAGGTTCTGAGCAGTGAGTGATGTGATGGGGGCGCTAGTCATTCCGCGCAGCAGCGGGATGGGCAAGCTGTCAACACGTACTACCTGTAGAAATGAACCCTGCATTCACAGCTGACAGCCAGAGTTTTTGACCAGGACAATGAAACCCACAAAGGGGCACCGGGGACCCACAGCCGTTTCTGAAGAACCCACCCCTCCCCCTCCCCATGCCTGTGTCGATAGCCTGCGGCATGCAAGGCGGCCCACGCCTGAGCAGCTCAGGGTGCCACAGCTGCACTGAGAACTTCACGCTGTGAAATCTAATTCGTCCAATACCCAGACCCGTCACTCGCACAAGCCCTTCTCAACTGCTATAAAACTTCCAACCCATAGATTTGTCTCCAACAAAAACAACATGAAGGGACCTTTCAATCAATAATGGAATCCCTCTGATTCCGGAATGGGCTGAATATTTTTTCCAACTTCGCCTTTGTTCTTCTGGGCAGAGCCCACAGGGGACAAAGCTCGTTTCCACCCGCGCCTCATCAATACCTCAATCGTGGGGGACAAGTGACATGGAGAAGCTGGAATCAATAGCTCCTGGCGCGTTTTCTTCTTCTGGTCAAATGGTTCATTCCACTGACAACCTGACGCTCGGAGCACGACGTTGAGTCTCTATCCACAGCCATCCGGGTGGCTGGAGAACAGGACTCGGGGGTCGCACACGCTCATGGCGATCTGCTAATCAACAGACTCCACAGGAATGCGGTTCACATTGACTGCTTCTGAACTGCGTTTAGCAGATTCTGTCTGAAGGTGCAGTGGTTGGGGTGTGTGAGGAGGAGGGAGGAACAGGGAGTCCGAGGGGTGTAAGTGAAAGGGCGCTACCCTCCCGAGGCAGCGGGGACGCCTGGCAGGGCTGGCGGGTCTTGCCCGGGCAGCTCGGGAGAAGCTGAGCTTCCGGACGCAGGCTCCCACCATGCCTACCCCGTCCCCGACTCTGGCAGGGATGGTCCCTGGAGGGGCGTGGCAGGGACGGCCAGGGCGTGACATGATGACACGGGGCGCCATCTGAGCAATGCGTGCTGGACAAACTTGACAGCGACTGCGCCACATCTTTCCTGCTCCCCCAGCCCCTGCAGGCTGCCCTTAATATGGGAGGGGTGGGCGGCTGAGATGGGGACGGATGTCTGCGGCGTGAGCTCCCACGCCACGTCTCCTGGCTTCTGCACTTGATGGGGCGTCCACGTGTCACAGCCCATGGTCGCCTAGAAGTCAGAAGTTTGGGGAGACCCTAGCTTATAAATTTGGGGATGGAGGCATGTCTGAGCAGAAACCTTTGCAGAGACCAATGCGGGACAAAGTCACGTCAGCCCACAGACGAAATGATGCTTCTTAACACGCCACAGCTGGTCACGGACAAGCCTTCTCCTCTGCAGAGAACAAGAAGCCACGCGCGACAAAGGCCGGTGGCGGTGACTAAAAAGCACGGCGGTCACCAGGGATTATTATTAAAGTTCAAGATGAGATTTGCACGACTGAGGATACGGTGACGTCGGCGCTCACGGCGGGCCTGTCCTCTCCTTCATGGGCTCACAGGGAGCCGGCTGCAAAGTGCGACAAGCTGATGCCCGTCGTCACTGAGTGTCTGCGTCCAAGCTGCAGGAGCAGCCAGTGTCCACTCCTCTCCTGCCTTGAGAGAGGACGCCAACCTCACTGGGGAAGAACAGAAAGATCGGTGCCCCCCAAAGGACAGGAACGGACCCGTCTCAAAGCCCGGCTGCGGGAGGCAGGGATGAGACCGCGCGCTCGTTCTCATGTTTTCCTGGGGACATTAACTGGGCCGCAGCACAGCCTGAAGCTGTTCCTCTGCCTACAGCAACATCAATGCTTCACAACTGAGTCACGGGCTGGGAGACAGCGGTGGGCTTCCCATGGGAGGTGGAGACAGACCCTTGCTGGGAGACATTCAACCCCCTTCAGGGTTAGACCCAGACACGTGGCGCAGTGCTGTGAAAATGAGTCGTGGGGGGCTTGTTTCGGGGAGGAGCACCCAGTAATTAGCGCCCGAGAGGTGCCAAAGGAGACGGTGAGTTCCAGCAGTAGCATCTCTGAAACCCAAATGGGAGCCCCGGGGGCGTGTGGTGTGCGATCCACACGGCCCTCCCTGTGGCATTTCAGAGCGCTTCGACATGGTGGAACGGGCCTCTCTGAGGACATGCGCTGAGGCGGCGAGGCCCACTGGGCGGCGTGGCCTGCTGCAGGCCCCGGGGGCATGGCCCACTGGACGGCGCGGCCCGCTGCAGCCCACAGGAGCTTCTGCTTCCAGAGCTCCAGGGCAGCCGTCACGTCCCCAGCCTGGCGGCTGTGAGGCAGGGGCAGCGGCCGCAGAGGGTCTTGAAAGCTCACAGCAGAGCTCCGGCAGCTTGGAGGGCGCGTGGGCTCTCTGAATTCTCATGCTTTCTGGGGTGTGGTGGGGGCTGGATGGTCCCCACCTTGGATGCCAACCTTCCTCCCTGGGCCAGCTGCACCGGTGGCCTCTGAAACACAAAGGATGCTCAGCCCCAGTGGCGAGACCCACCTGCAGCCCGCCGGGCCAGCGCCAGTCTGCAGAACTTACCGGGTTGCTTCTCATTGCTCCTCCCACCGCGCGAGCGGCTTTGGGGTTCCCCGCCAGAGCTGCTAACCGCTGGTAAGAAACCATTTCTCCTAATTTCACATCCTTCAGCAGCTTCCATAACACCTGTCTGGTGAATGAATCTGAAAGGAGCAAACGCAGAGTGACGTGATTTGGACAAACAGCTGACGGCTTGGGTATAAACTGCCGCCGGTTCCCAAGCAGAAGATGCAAGGACACGAGTGGGGGTGCGGCACACAGTTAAAACTCCTCCACACGGCGCCCTGTGTGGGCAAGGAAGCAGGAGGGCACGGGCACTAAGGGTCTCCCCGATCTGTAATTTCCTCCCACCCTCTCCTGTTCTTCCCAAGAGCAGGCTTTACACACAGCTCAATTAGCGAGCACAGGCGTCTGCCTGCTCACCTGCACCGAACCTTTGGACCGCGATTAATTTCCAATATCTGCTGCGACACGGGAGGAGGAAGCAGCCAGGGCCGGCCACAGGCTGGCCTAGCCATCTATGCCCAGTGAGGCACTGGGTGCCAGGCAGGGTGTCTGGACGGGGGTGACCGGGGCTGTCAACACTTTGAAAGACAGTGACTTGTCTCATCTTCTCTGCCCGGCTTATCAAGCGTCCTGCTGCCGCGCGTCCTGCTGAAGAGCCTCTGGGTTTTGAAACCGCTTCCTGGCAGTGTAGGGGGCAGGACGGAATCTGGGCACAGGTGAAGGCCTATGAACGGATTCCTATTGTCTCCCGGGGGGGGGGACCCGTGGTTCAGGAGCCCCAAGACAGCCACATGCTCAAACGCTGGGGCTCAGACACTCGTGGGCAGACTTTGCGAAGGACAGTGGAGGGGAAGGCTCTGTGGGCAGGAGTGGGGTTCAGGAGCCTGTCCACGACGGCGCTCATTGTACTTGGTGCCAAGCTGGGAGAGGACGATTCTATCCTTACAGGACGCACACCCCGACATGCACGTTAAATAATAAAAATCACTTCTTCATAGAAGGGAAGGATAATCACGGCGCTAGGAAAAAAAAAACCCTGTTTAGTCTTTATTATAACATTAAGCAAATTAAACATCACCATAATCCAGGTGATACTAGAAAAGGGTCATCAAAGAAATTAACTTTGTTGTTCATTAATTCACATGGATTAGTGGAGGGCAGAAAGATAGCAAATGTGCTCTAGTTTTATGATATAATTTCAAACTGTACAGCGTTTGTGGCAGGAGGGTGACTTTGGGGTTAATCAGACTGATTTGTCCTTTTAATTGCTTTCTATTCAAAGAAAATTCATTAGATAATGTTCTCTTCAAAATTCATGAATCAATTTAACCGAAGAAACCGCATTAGCAGCGTTGGGTTCATTAGCACGCGGTTTGAGTGGCTGGTTGCTGTGACGGTATCCTTAGGCAAACAGGCTCTGTTTACTGTCTCAGAGAGGGACTGAACCTCCCGCGATGGGATATTGTTACCGTTGTTGAGGTGTCTAACCTGGAGGGAGGGAAGGGACCGTTCCCAGGAGCCCGGTCTTCCTGGGAGGCCTCAGACCAGAAGGGCTGTTTTCTGTGCTGAGACGCAGCCGAGGATGCAGCTGAGGTTTTCTGGAACAGCCTAGAACTTACTAACTGCTGGCATTCAAGGAAGGGGTGACCCAGCTAGAGCAGAGCACAATTGTGCTGTGAGACACAAGGGCACCTTCCGGAGCCAGTGGCAAAGGCTCAAAGGTGACAGCTCCTGGTCCTTTCTCTCCAGGCGGAAAAGCGCTTATCGTGGGTGATTTATGCGCCCGTGTTTAAGTGCAGTTTACCAAATGGCTTTGGAGTCATTTTAACATGGGGTCTTGTGCCAGTCATGCTGGCCTGGACGCTGCTATGCAGCTTCCCATGGGATTCTCCTGCCCCCGCCTGAGCGTAGGCATGACACGCATGCACCCCACATCCCGTTTTATGTGGTGCCCGGGATCAAACCCAGGGCCAGGCAAGTGCTCTACCAACTGAGTGCTTTGCCAACTGCTCCTTTAACCAGCCCACCAGGCCATGCACTACGTCGGATGCCTCAGAGGACGCAGTATTTTATAATCGAGCACATCATTTTACAAATGCACCTGAAAGCCGTGTTTCACTCTTGGGGAGGCAACCCACCAAGAAGCAGATGTGGCCCTCGGATGAGCTTCAGCCCCCGCGGAGCGCAGCTGGACGGTGCTCTTCACCTTCGTGCGCAGAGGGGCTGCAAATGCAGGGGAACTCAGAGTCACAGTGTGGAGAGCGTGAAGCGACTCCAGTCCTCTGCGGCCAGCCTGGTCACGGGTGGCCCAGGGACTCCCGCTGCAATGACTCCCGCTGCAATGACAGCCGCTGCAATGACAGCCGCTGCAATGACAGCCGCTGCAATGACAGCCGCTGCAATGACTCCCGCTGCAGTCCCAGCCCCTCTCCAGCCTGGTTCTCTCCCAGCTGCAGCCCCGGCTGTGGGAAGCAGTCTCTGCGTGCCACACACGCCTTCCTATCGCCTGCTCTGCATCCTTTGCAGACCTTTCCCGGCCTGCTCCTGGGTCCCGGGGACTCTGCAATGCTCACGAAGCTGAGGCGGAAGAAGGCTTGCCTACATCCGGCATCCCTGCCTCTGATGGACAGGGCACAGATGGCTTGGGCACCCGCAGCAGATCCACTTTAGTAGAAGCGATTCGCCTACTTTACTTCCTTGGCGGGCGGTCAGCCGAGAGGCGGGATGCTTTGTGGACACGCGTGTGGAGACGATTTAAGGGCGCGGGAAGCACAGGCCCAGGAGGGGGGAGCAGACTCCACTTGCCGACTTGGACCCATGAAGAAGCCCAGCCGCCCTCGAGAAGCCCCACGCCAGAAGCGCGGCAGCAGGAGGTGGCTGGCTCCTCCCTGCTGCCCTCAGGGGAGTCCCGGGCCGGGCTGTGAGGACAGACCCTCAGGTAGATGCTCAGGTATACCACCATGGCCAGGCCTGCCCAGGGAGCCCCCTGGGGCTGTGCCGTGGCTGCTCTGGGGAGCACTGCCTAATTCCTGCAGGGTCCCCAGGGCAGTAACAGGCTGCTTGGGAGGGACCCCCCTGGGGCTGGTATCCGGCACATTGGTCAGGGCCATTTGACTTCTGAGGAATGATGCTGCAAAGAGCCAGAAGGAGCTGAGGAGATGTGGGCTCTCGTTCTGGGCAGAGGGGGGCACCTTAGTGCATCGATCCCCTTTACCCCAAGCCTTCATGGGACCTGGCAGAATTCAGTGAGGGGCTCAGTGAGGCTGTGGTCAGTGGACAGGAGGACATGACACGTGATGAGCAGCCCCCACTGTCCTTTTATCCCAAGCGGACCTCCCACACCCCAAGTTCCAGGGCTGAGAGAGCGTCTGCCTCAGCAGCCAGCAAACGGCCTCTTGGGATCCTTCAACTCCTGTCCTGGTGTTGGGTGTGGTGGCCCCAGAAGCCCAAGTCCTGAGGCGGCGCAGCCTCTTTCCCTTCGGGCAGACTGGCAGGGGGGTTGTCTAGAGCGCTCCGCTCGCCTCTTTTGCTCTGAGCTCCAGCTCTGTGTCCAGGGGAGCCCCCAGGCCTGGAGAGCTCCAGGGGGTATCGAGGAGAAGGGCTTATTCCTTCCTGCATCATCTGTGGGTGAGCTGCCTCCCTGGCTGTGTGTGAATGGGCTTCCCACGTGAGCAGTGCTGCAAGACTGACGAGGGTCAGACACGGTCGCGTTGGGCCCAGTGGCTCACGAAAGGACAGAGGTGAAGGGAGAGCAGCAGATGGGACGGCACAGAAGCCACAGGCCCACTGGACCCCAGACCCACGCCTGGGCATGGTGGGCAGACCCGTGACACCCCCAGGCACAGAGGGCAGATCTGTGACCCAGGGGATGGTGGGCAGGCCTGTGACCCTAGGGGATGGTGGACTGATCTGTGGCTCCAGGGGATGTGGGCCGATCTGTGACCCCAGGGGATGTGGGCAGATCTGTGACCCCAGGGGATGTGGGCAGATCTGTGACCCAGGGGATGTGGGCAGATCTGTGACACAGGGGATGTGGGCCGATCTGTGACCCCAGGGGATGTGGGCAGATCTGTGACCCCAGGGGATGTGGGCAGATCTGTGACCCCAGGGGATGTGGGCAGATCTGTGACCTCAGAGGATGTGGGCAGATCTGTGACCTCAGGGAATGGTGGGCAGATCTGTGACCTCAGGGGATGTGGGCAGATCTGTGACCTCAGAGGATGTGGGCAGATCTGTGACCCAGGGGATGGGGGTAGGCCTGTGACCCCAGGGGATGGGGGTAGGCCTGTGACCCCAGGGGATGGGGGTAGGCCTGTGACCCCAGGGGATGTGGGAAGATCTGTGACCCAGGGGATGGGGGTAGGCCTGTGACCCAGGGGTTGTGGGCAGATCTGTGACCCAGGGGATGGGGGTAGGCCTGTGACCCCAGCTATGTGGGAGGCAGAAAGGCCTTGAGTTACAGTTGGCTGACAACAGCAGGGCTGTCTCAAAATAAAGCAAGAAAGGGCTGGAGAAAACATCTTTCCTGGCATGGAGAAGCCTTGTCTTCCACACCTGAACCACCAACCAACCAACCAACTGCAGGAAATGTTGGGGAGAAGGTGAACACATGGCTAGATGCTAAACTAGCGATTCTTTCTGGTGCTTTGAAATGCATTCTGGAGACAGAAGTAGACGGTGTTACAATGGGAGAGATACGGCACTGTGTCCACGGCCCGGCGATCGATGCGTGTGTCTCCCTCTGACCTAGAACCCAAGCCCACTTCCCTCCACCTCTTCATTCAAAAACCAGGTTTCGACATCATTCTTCAGATGGAGAGGACCTACGTGGTGGTAGTGGGTTTCCGGGCCCCACTAGAAACGGCAAACGTGAGTTGTCATTTGATGGTGAAAACAAATGCTGCACGCTCCACGGAAACAAAACAGGAGGAAAAGTGCAAAAGCAGAAACCACAGAGTAACACGAGCTGAATGAAAGAACACGGCGTCCGCGACACGACCCAAAGCAGGAAAGCAGAGGAGGGCACCGAGGGGCGAGCCGGGAGCGAGCCCAGGGAGCGAGCGGGTCCTGCGGGAGACTGTGTTATGTGAACAGTCTCAGCTCGCTAGCAGCCCACGCTGGCTGAGAGTGAAACACGAGCCAGTGGCCGGTCTGTGGTGGCATCTTTATCTGGTTTGGGATTAGAGTAGTTCTGCTTCCTGAAAGGGCTTGGAAGCCTGCCTTTTCTCGCTTGTGCACTAATTTGAGAGGTCCTGGCTGCAGCTTTTTAAAGATCTGCTGTGCGCCCATCTGGACCCTGGGCTTCTGCTAGTCGGGAGTTTTTATTACTGTGCCCATCTCGCGGCTTGTTTTAGATCTGTTTAAATTATTGTCTAAAAGTCAAATGAGAGCCACAGTCAGATTAAAAGCAAATGAATGTCAGCGAAGTTAATCGGAGAGGAGGTGGATTGAGAGCAGAAGGATTCCCAGGAGAAAGGAGTTTCCCAAAGGCAACATACTCTTTCTGGGTTTATATAAACAACAACAAGGAAGCTTCAGGACGCATGCAGAAAGATCTGACAAAGGAGAATCAGACACATCTGCAATTACCCTTGGACAGTCGAACACTTCTCTCAGCGATCGATAGACCTGCAGACAAAAAGATCAGGAAGGATAGACGCCTGCAATACATACGCCCTAGCAGCTGGGTCTTGGAGTGAGCCGTTTGCAGACCACAGCAGCACCTTGCGTGCACGCTCCTTTCAAGTGCACACGCGAACACTGACCGATGGGGATACGCACTATATGCTGAGTCACGAAACATACCATAACACGTATGCAGCAAATGGCGCTCCATGAGTTATGTCTGTGATAATCTCACAATCAGATCACAAACGCGTCAGAATGACAATAGGAAACCCCTCTAACACCCAAGCGGTGAAGACGACACATTGAAATGATCAAAGACAAAATCTTCAGGGAATTTAAAAATACACTGCAGAGAATGACCACGAAATATACACAGTAAATGGGCAAGGGACGACATTCCAGGTCAAGTTGCAGCACGAGAGGGCCACACGAGAAAGGTCTCATCTGAACTTCTGGTGTAAGAAACAAGAAGGGAAGGCAGGGGGTGGGGGTGGCTCAGAGCTTGAGCCTTTGCCTCCCAAGCAAAAGGGCCACAGTTTGGATCCCCAGAGCCCATGAGAAAACAGAGGCGGAAACGGCAGCGGCCTGCACTTCTGGCCCTGGAAGGTGGAGCCTGGGAAACCCTGAGCAATCCAGGATGATGTCACCTTTGGACGGCCACAGGCAACAGACTCAAGTGCCGTCTTCTCTACACACACATGCATGCAAGCGCGCACGCATGCACACGCACACACACTCGAAAATTAAAAAAAAAAAGAAAAAGACACAAGAACAGAGCCAACCCAGCCAACATGGAAGAAGGACAAAGTGGGGAAAAGAGGATATCAGTGGAACTGAAGACAGTGGAAGGTGCAACCAGTGACTGGCTCACTGACGTCAGCAATGAAGCTGACGGTGGAGGTTAGCAAGGGACGAACCAGACCCCAGGGGACGAGACGCGACTCCCGTGACAACCTCATATAAGACCATGCTGCTCAGGTGAACAGCTGATTTAGCAAAACCTGCAAACTACTAGAGCCCTACGTATTTTATTAATCCTATCACAGGACATTAGACATGGTCGACCTCATAGTTGAAGACCAAACAACCAACCGACTGACTGACCGAGCAAGCAAGCTTAACTGTGGAGGCTTGGTCCTGAAGACATTATAGGTAAAACAAAACAAAACACCCTGTTTCCCAAGAAGCTGTTGTGGCCATATTTGTCCTCTTAAATAAAATTAATTTAATTTTATTCCTTTGATAGCTTGAGTTTGCCTGTATAATTTAAAACAAACCTGTTTCGGAGTGGCTTTGTTTGTTCATTTTTACACTGAGTTATTTCCCATAAACAGAGCGAAATGAAAGCCAAGAATACAAACACGGAGGACCCTGCCATGCAGGACGCCTGCTCTACGGTGCATGTCATAGTTTGATACAGGCGTACCTTGATAGTTGAATGTTCGAGCTCTGGGCACATCTGTAAAGAATTTGGGATTGAGTTAGCCCCAACCGAACCTTCAGGAGATTATCTCGTTGATGTCGGTGTGGGTCCTACCAGGTGGGACGACGAACCGGAACTAGACAACTGTAAGCCAGGATAAAACAAGCCTTTTGGGGCGCATTTACTGCCAGCGTGCAAAGTAGGCGCAGTAACGCCCTTCCCTCAGGAGGACTGCCCGGTGCCCTGCCCTGCCCTTCCCAGCAGCTACTTCTCAGCTGGCCTGGAGACACAGCATGCCCAGCTCCGGGGGTGCAGAGTTCAGAGGGAGAAGATATGCATCATATGACTTCAGACCGAAAGACCACCACGGAGCACAGCCACTGATTCATCTAATTTAAATGCATTCCTTTGAAAATCAATGTAACTTTCAGGAATCCATACTGATAAAACACTGCATTTTGAACCTTTTTTCATTTATTTGTGAATCAAAAATTTTTCAAAAGTTTCTTCATTTAAAAATTAATCTTCCCAATATTAACATTATTTAAAGCAGCATATTTAGTTGAATCAAAACAGGAAAATTACTAAACAAAATCCAACATCCATTCATGACAAAAACTTTAAGTGCAAGAAGAATGGAGGGAAATTCCCTTTAAAGGAACACAGGCCTCTAAAACAAGCCTTATTAAGGAGCACCTGGAGATGGAGAAGGAAATGGAAACCTGCCTCTGCCCGTCCCGTTCAGTATCTTACTGCAAGTATTGGCCACTGGAATAAAGCAAGAAAATAAAAGGCACGCATGTTCAGAAGTAAAATCACATATTTAGAGACAGCATGCTTATTTATGGGGAAATACTGAGGAATCTCTGCCCAAGTCTTAGGACTAGTAAACCAACTTGGTAATTTGATACAAAGTCACAAAACTAAATTGCATTTTGTGTTCCACAGATAATGGCTCCAACTAAATGAAATACTTAGATGCAAATCTAATGAATTGTGAACTATGAAACACTGACAAGGATCAAAGATGCAAAGTCTCTAAAGAAGGGGTCACCTCACTTAGGGACCAAGCCCCAGCACCCAAAGCTTTCAATTCTCCAGACGTGATTTACTGCTTCAGTTACAAGGCACGAGGAAAGGCAGGGGACGTACAAAAGCCAAGCCTCTCGCAGACAGGAAGTAGGGGTCGGAGGAGTCACACTGCCATGACTTGCTATGTGACCCTCGCTGAATGTGGAAGCCCATAGGAGACACGCCTCTGGGTGTATCTGCGGGGTATTTCCAGAACGCAGAGCTGAAGAGAGAGGCCACCCCGAATGTAGGTAGCAGCAGCCCTGAGTGGGGTTCCAGGTTGAAAGAAAGGCAGTTTGGGGACTGAGTAGCAGGAGCCACCTCTCTTGGGCTCCTGGCTGTGGACACAGTGTGACGCCCCCCTCCACCTTGCTCTGTAGTCAGAGTTGTCCTTACGCCTCCCCTGCCGTGATGAGCAGCACCTCTAAGCTTGAGTCCAAACCTTCCTTCCTTGCTTAAGACGCCTGTGTCGGCATTTTGTCACAACAAGACTAGCAGTCAGGCATTCGGAAAGGAAAACGTACCAGACATAGAGATTTCTAGGGCAGAAGAACGCGTGGACGGAAGTCTCCTTTTCAATGAGGAAAGGGTTGTTTTTAAAAGTGGTCCTGGAAAAGTCATTTTCCATCTTCAAAGAACTCAGGTCTCATGTCCTAGCACTGGCTTCAGAATGCACCATAGAGAGAAAGGTAAAACAGATGAAAAAGGTCAGAGGAAGCACGTGGTAAACTGTCCTGACCCCGGGACAGGCACACGGGTCCTAGATGTGCTACCCAAAGCATGACGCGAGAAAAGCAGGCGTCCTTACAAAGGGAAAAGTAGTCAGTGAAAGGGAAATGAATGAAAGACTAGTTAGAAAGTGGATAACAGACCTCACAGAGTCACTTCTAGAACATGCCAAGAACTCTCCAAACTCACTGTATGAAAACAAATCATTCAGTTTAAAGCAGGCAAAATACTTGGCCGAACACTTCTTCAGGAAGACATGTGTGTGGTGAACAAGCACACAAGATATTCAGCTCAACTGGTCACTGGGGAACTGTAAATTTAAATCTCGATGAGATGCCATTACATAGTTACTACAACGGCTAAAATAAAAAACTGGGAGCCTGGGCTGGGACGCAGCTCGGCTGGTAACTACTTGCTGCACAGTGTGGGGACTGGAGTTGGCTCCACAGAACCCACACACAGGACCAGGTGGGGTGACCTGCAGAGCGGAGGAGACAGGGGCGTTCTCTGGGGCTCTCTCGCCACCCCGTCCAGCCCACCTGGCAAGTCTCAGGTCAGCGATAGACACTTTCTTTAAAAAAAAAAAGAGATGGTGCCTACGGAAACCAAAGGTGTCCTCTGTCCTCCACATATACGCGCACACAAGTACACGCACACACATGCACATACATGCACATGACTATGCATTGCAGATACACGCACCCATACATGTGGACACACATATACACACGTATATGCCTGTGCATCTGCAGACACATGCAGCCACACGTGCACACACACACGCACAAGAACATGCATCCGCACTGAGTACATTCACACCATGGAGCACTATGTTAAAATGAGTTGGCCGCAGACACTTGCCACAGCTCGGATAAATCTCACAGGCACGAGTTGAGCACGAGTCAGGGTGGAGGCTAAATCCTGTCGGAATGCACGGGCAGGGCATTTGTAGTGGTGGGGGGCGGAGGGTGGGCAGGAGGTGGAAGCTGAGAGGGAGGAGAGGTGGGGCTGGCGAAGGTCCGATGGCTCTGGGCGGCAGACACGTCACAATGCAGAGCTCAGCGGTAACTACCGCAACTTTCACGTGCATTAACTTCACAAGCCAACACCTCGAAGGCCAGCTTCACTTAGCTTAACGTAAAAAGCAGAGTTTAGGAACAGAGGAGGGCAACACTTTCTATCACCTTTCCTCTTACCAAACGAGGTCCCCTCTGGTGTTTGGACTGCGCTTGGAATCCCAGCGCTGCGGAGCAGACAGGTGGATGCTTGGTGCTTCTGGCCAGTCAGCCCTGCTGAATCAGCCAGGTGACAATGAGAGATTCTGTCTCAAAACGCTAGATGGCGAGTGACTGAGGAAGACAAGACCTTACACACACACACACACACACACACACACACACACACACGCACACTCCCAGATACACACACACACACACATTCCTAGATACACCACACACACACACACTCCCAGATACACACACACACACACACACACACACACACACACACACACACACACACACATTCCTAGAAACACACACACACTCATACACACACTCCCAGATACACACACGCACACACACACACACTCCCAGATACACACAGCGCATTCCCAGATCACCCACAACCCACACACATTCCTAGATACACACACACACATACACTCCCAGATACACACACACACACTCCCAGATACCACACACACACACTCCCAGATACACACACGCACTCCCAGATACACACACACACACACACACTCCTAGATACACACACACACACTCCCAGATACACACACACACACACACACACACTCCCAGATACACACACACACACACACACTCCCAGATACACATATATACATGGACACAGACACACATGGACACACCCCCTGACACACACTCACATACACACACAGACACACACACACACACACACACAGACACTCAGACACACACACACTCACAGATACACACACAGATAGACACACACACATGCACACTCACACACCCATGACTGACATTGGACAGAGTAAAGAGTCCCGGGGGGCAGAACCCACTGGACGGAGGCTACAGGGACGATCCATTTGCAGCTAGTCTGCCTCCCCGCTTGGGGACAAAGTTCTGAGTTGGTGCTGGGGTTTGCCTGAGTGTGGGGTGCAGGTCAGCGGGTGCAAGGGGACGTGCAAGGACACACGCACACCCCCAGTGCACATGTCTCCAGCTGCGTACACCACAGTCGGGGTTTGGAGCGCCCTCGCTGCGCCACAAGCTAGACGCAGCAGCGGCCGAGAAGGCAGCGCAGAGCGACGGTGGGCGCGGCTTCCAGCACCAGGTGCTGCAGGAAGTGCTGGTCGCACAACCAGACTTAGGACAATGGGCGCGGCTGGCTATGATTTTTAAGCCATGCAAAAGATCCTCAGGTTTGATTTTCAACATAGTAAATGTTTACAGACGAAACCCTTGCTTCCAAAGGCCCTTTGGGGTTCCCAATCACCGGAGAGAAGGCAGCGGGCTCTAGAAGAATCCCTGGCTTGAGGGGCTAAGCTGGGTGGCCCCCCACGGGGGGGGGTGCGGCTTTCGTGCACAGCAGAGCTCTGGGTGGCTCGGGCTGCTCCTGGCGCCCCAGACAATCTCTGAGCTCATCTTGCAGACGGAGCACACCATTAGCCCTCGGAAATGCACTTGTGCCTCGCTGAGAAGTCAGGAGCCAGCTTGGGGGAGGGGCGGAGGGGTCTCTCGCCCGGGAGGAACCCTTCCTAGAGGAGAGGTAGGGCCTTTTGGGGGGGGTCCTTCTGGGTGTATTTGCTCTTACTCCCCCAATCCTTCAAGCCTCCTAAACTTATTTAACAAAAGAATTATGCCTAAGACTTTAAGCACAAACTCAAGGAAGCCTACAGAGAAATGATTAAACCGACTGTCCGGGTAGGAATGTGAATAATTATATATTAACACCCCTTCCGCTCACATAATTGTCATTGAGCTCAATGTCGAAGGACTGACTTTTGAACAGGCGTTAATAGTCTCAGAACAATAGCGGCAAAGTGTGTGAAAAGTCTGAGAGCAGAGGAGGCTGAGGAAGAGAGGCCGACCCGGGGTCGGTACTGTGTCGCCGAGGCTAACCCTAAAAAAGAGGCGAACCCACACGGCTGAACTTGTTGCTATGGTGCCAGCTGAAGTTCTGGCTTCGGACAAACCTCTCCAGGCAGCTCTGCTTGGACACCCAGGCACAGGGAGCACTGCCCTGGGAGCACTGTCCCGGGAGCACAAGCCTTCGCTTGCACACCTAGAAACCTGCAGGCTCCCCAGAGTGGAGCTGCACTGAGCTTTGAACTCAGGACCCCAGGGGAGGAAGACGCTGGCCTCAGCCACCGCTTTGTCCACGCCCAGGGCAGTGGGCGTCTCTTTGCCACTCATGGCTGTCCCGCTGCCTCCCCGTTGCAAGCCTCTGCTCATTCCCACGGACTGGCACTAGGAAGTTAGTGAATTCCAGGCCGTTTCATGATAAATACACACGGGTCCAAAAAATGCCAGTGAAGCTGGGCAGACGGGCGTCCGCCTGCATCCCAGCGCTTGGGAGGCTGAGGCAGGCGGGTCTCCAACCGGACAACCCGGGTAACAAAGTCAGGCTCTGTGTCCAAAAAGAAAGAAAAACCAAACCAAAACACACAAAACTGAACCAAACCACACTCAAGAGTGGGGAGCACCAGGAGCCCCGGCAGTCTCTGTATTCCAGCAATTTCTAGATACCTTCAGCCTCCCTCCCACTCCCCAAGAAGAGAAACTGCCAATGCCCTGGGCAGGGTAGCAACCCAAGCTCCAGAAGCTCCTTCCCTAACTGGGGCAGTGCCCGACCTGCCCGCCCGGCCTGGCAGACACCTTGTAGCCAGCATCGCCTGACTTAATCCTGGGAACATTGACAACCCTAGATGACCCTGGAGGGGGCGTGCCCTGCGGCCCTGCGCTCGGCTGAATAATTTTTCATTGATAATCATGCCACCATTGCCATTAGCGGACTTTTGAAGACCAACCAACAGAAAGGAGTTGGGCCCTTAATTTCTTAATGAATTATTCTCCACCGCAGGACAGGGGATTACGCCCGGCGCAGGCATCTCATTACTGACAGAGCCGTCAGAAGGACGGGCAATCGGAAAACTGGCAAGCTTTAATTTCTCTGCAGAGAAATGAGGGGCTCTTTGGGGATTAATCTCAGTACCAACATTGAGCCTCTGCCTCGGGGCAGCTGAGAATTCAAAAGAACTTGCAGCTGAATTCTGAGCGCGCCGGAATCCCACTCAGACGGGGCAGCTGACTTTGGATTCTCACCTATTCAAATGAGGAGCTGGCTGTGCAGCTGCCAGTGGGGGGGGGGGGCCAGCTTGCAGGGCAGGTAGCCGGCGCGTGCACAGCAGGTCAGGCAGCAGGAGGGTGCCCTGCATGCTGTGGAGAAAGGCCACTGTGTAAAGATGCCTGGCAGGCACACCGTGACCGTCACCTCGCCCAGCCAGCAGGGTCTGGTCCCTGAAGCACTTTGCAAAGATGGGGTATGAAGGCTGTGTGGGTGGGTGGCACCCCTGGTTCCTTACCCTTCTCCGGAGCTGCTCCTTACCCCATGGCAGAGGGCACTCAAGGGTATGACTTCTTCCTGTGTGGGGGACACCACCCTCACCCCCAGGGGACCTGTGGCTTCTGAGAGCCGCTCACTGCTACTGTCAGGAAAGAATGGTCTCCCCTTGGAGACAGAGGGGTCACAGGTGGGGTGCCCCGATAAGGCCCTCCTCCTTCAACACGGGGCAGACGACCTGGTGTGACTGATCAGACTCACTAACTTATTAATCAGTTTCTCATGTTCCATAAATATTCATAGGGCAGACACCACTTGCTGACCTCTGGCGCGTGCTCGTCGCTGAGCCGGGGAGGGGTGGGTGGCAATGCTACATGCCCCTCACAGCGGGATGTGCCAAGACCTGGAATGACAGGGACGTGACCGGGGATGGCATCTGAGCTGCGACCTGCAGCTGGAGGTGCTAGGGGAGCAGTGGTCTCCCCCATCCTGCAGCCCCATCTTCTTCCTAGGCTCCCCAGACCACCTCTGGATTCGCCATCTGACTGAGATCCCAGCAACCCCCCTTTCCTTTCATTTCCCTCCATTTCTTCCATGCCCATCACCCCAGTCTTGGCCCCCAATTTGTCTTCACTCTCAGGGGATATTGCTATACTGCCAATCTGGGGTGTACCCCAAAGGTCTATGTGGAAGGCTTGGGATCCGGTGATGGCATCTTTAGGGGGCTACAGGAAGCTATGTTACTGGGGTGACCCTTGCGGGGAGTGGGCACATGCCTCTACCAGGGCGACCTGTGTGACCATGGCTGAAGCGCAGGGCCACGCGGCATGGACTGGACTCTGAGGCCAGGAGGCAAATGAATCTCCCTTCTCCAAAGCCAGCTCCAGGATCCGCCACAGTGACGACTCCCACGCCATCCCCAGCCCAGCGCACTCCAAGCTCAAAGCCCGAGGTTCCTGGCCCTTCCTAGCTTGAGCCCAGGAGCAGCTGGCGAGGTGGACATTCTGCCCACAGGCTGGTTCTGGGTACCGCAGGGAGTTGCAGCAGAAGACTCTGGGGGATGAGGCTGCGTCCTGGCGGATGAGATGCTGGGATGCAGAAGCCACAGCAAGTCAGTCAAGTTCCGGAGGGGGGGGGTGCGAAAGGGAAGCCCTGGGGACCAACGATACACGAAGACTTGGAGGTGGAATCTAATGGCCATGATGTCTCCTCACTGCTAGATGACGTGTCAGCTGTGGGGGGGCTCAGCCCAGCCTGTGCCAGCTCCCTGGTGAGCCCCGTGCATCCACAGACACCAGCGCACAGGCTGACGGCCACGTGTGGCCCTTCCAAAGGCCCATGTGGGTCAGCCGTGTGCACCCCCAGAGCAGCACAGTAGCAACCAAGGCTGTGTGGAGCAAGACGCATGTCTCTGCACTCTCCCACGTGCGCAGGGAGGGGGGCGGTGAGCGAGGCTCACTGAAGGCCGGGAACAAGGCTGAGTCCCTCAGCCCAGGGGCTCCAAGCCCCAGCACAGCAGGCCGGAAAGTCTGCGGCACTAGACGCTGTCATGATCTGAGCTGCTCTGGTCCCGGCTGCTCACACGGATGCTCCAGACGGCCCAGGCGCTGGGTGGGCACTGAGGTGAACCCACAACCCTCTGGCAGGCGGGCAGCTCCGAGAGGGACTGGCAGAAGGCCAGTCCAAGACGAGTGGGTAACAAGTGCACACCCCTCACTCAGCCCTCAACACTAGAACAGGCCAGGGTGTGAGGGCCAGACGCAGCCTTGAGACCACCCTGGCTGCGGCGTGGGAGCAGGGGGCTCCTGATGCCGTGGGCTTCCCTCCCTGGCTGCTGACCTGTGCTGGGCACCCCTGGTGCACAGCCCTGGCGCCTCTTACTCAAGACAGTGCCACAGAGCCCAGCGCTTCACCTTGGCCTCTCGTTGGCTGCCGTGCCGCAGGGCAGGAGACACAGCTCACCCAGCTGCACCACCTACCAGTCCCCTGGGCTCTGCCACCTTCAGGGTCTTTACCATCACCTATCAATCACATGCCATGGCCCCGCCCACTCAGCCCGCCCCCCTGCCTACTGCAGTTGGAATGCACTGACCAGAACCTTCTCGTCTGCTCCCCTTGCCCGCTGGGGTGTAACATCCTGTTTGTGCCACTTTAAGGCACATAACACCTCCCTGGAGGTCTCAGTGCATCTGCGCCTGCTCAGCCCTGGGCCCAGGGCTCTCCCTTCTGGACCCCCGCGTGGCTGTTCTCCGGGTTCCTTTGCTCTGGCCCACGTGCCATCCCCCTTGGGTCCCCTGGCCCTCGGAGCTAGGTGGCCACTCTTCCAAGCACCCGTTGGCTTTGCCAAAGGGCCCGCTGTGCGACTGGAAGATGGTGTCTCCTCGGGTATTCATGCTGCCATCAGAGTCACTCTCCTTTCTTCTGTGCCCTGCAAGGACTGGCGGCGGAGGCTCCGACACACTCCTCTCTAACAAGGGACTTGGAGGAGCACAGCTACGCAAGAGAGCTGGCGGGTGCCAGCGTCCACCCTGCCTCCCACGTGCTCAAGAGCACAGAGCACAGGAGTGCCCTGGGTGCAGCCGTGACACAGATATGGGCTTTAGCTGGGGACAGAGAGGCCAAATTTAACCCCCTAATAAGATGAGTATCTGCCACCACCAGGATTGCTAAGTCAGCACCTGTACCTGCCTGGTCTCTCTTCTCTTCTTTTGTATCCCCGTCATACAAGCCTAATAGGTGCCCTGTCCGCTCCCTCCCTCCTCTCTTCCCTAGTCCCCCCCTTGTATCCTCCCCCTTTTCCCCTTACTTTCACCCCGTCCCTCCCTCCCTCCTTTTCTCCCAGTGCCTCCCCTTTCCTCCCTCCCATCCCCTAGAGCATCTTTTTAAAATTTTTTTTATTATTATTTATTCAACTGTGCGCATGTGCGTGTGTATGTGCACGCGTGTGTGTATGACTGTGTGTGTGTCTGTGTATGTGTAGAACCACGGACGAATTCGCGAACCACCATGGACACCTTCACCTCCTTCTGCCCCGGGATTCACAGGCTCCACCCCACCAGGACCAGAAGCGCAGGTCGCCCCCGCTTCCGCCTGGCGTCTATACATGGGATCTGGGATCTGAACTCAGGACCTTCTGCCTGCAAGGCGGAGGCTTAACCCCTGAGCCACCTCTCCAGCCCCCCTAGAGCATCTTTTGTGTGAATGCCAAACCTCCCTCTGAGTCCTCCACCCTAGTGAGGGGTAAGGACTCAGTGGCATAGCCTGGAGCCCTTTTTTGGGCTCCCTGTTGGTATGGGAACTCTATTATGACTGTTAATCCCTTGCCTCTAAGGATCCTACTGCCTGGAGCCTTCTCCCCTGTGATCAACGCTAGACTCTGGGAGGTCGTTGATATGTCAGCCCTTGTGCAGGTCATGCGAAGTCCAATTATGGTTACTGCAGCCCTGACTTGTGTGGAGTATCTTGCATATCACTGGTCCTCCCCATCTTTGGGCTCTTACAATCTTGCCGACCCCCTCTTCCACAAGGTTCCCTGAGCTTTAGGCGGGGAGAGATTTGGCTGGTCTTGTTCCCTTGCCTGGTTTTCTCACACAGCTGTCTTGCCATCTCTGTGTATCTTGAAAGAATTCATTGTTGGTTTACTTCTTTTCTGCTTAGATGTAGCACTTATAAACGGTGAAACACAGTCTTCAGTGTGCTTCTGTGAGTCTTGACATATATGCATACCTGTGTAACCACTGCTAATATTCATCTAGAACAATCCCTCATGCCTTCGTTGCAGGCAGCGGCCGCCTGGATGACCCCAGCAGCAGACTCTTTTGTTTTTTGGCCCTAGGTCACTTCCAGCACCTGCTCTTCTGCGTGTGCCGAGATGAACGTGCGCCGACGAGAGCGCGGTTCACGCACGCCATCCCGCCGTGGAAGTCCCGGAGTGTCCCAGGACACGCTGTCAGCCACACTCTCCCCAGGGGGACAATGGCTCCATGCTAGCTGTTGACAATTGCAAGCAAAGTTCCTGTGAACCACTTTCACATCAAGTTCATCTTGTCTGGGCAGATGCCTGAGAGAAGGAAAGCTGGGGACACACCCTCCCCCCACGAAATCTATCGCTTACATCCCATCAACACACAGGGAGACTGAGGTGCTCTGCACCCTCAGATGGTGGCGCTGTGAGCCGAGTCTGGGTAGATGTTCGCCACCATGACGCCAGTGTGCCTTTCCCTTAGGATGACGTTGACTGACTTCTGTCCTAGTCAGGCACAGGTGTCAACCTGATGGTTCAGGGTTTGCGCTCTGGGCACATTTGTAAAGAATTAGTGATTGAGTTAGGCCCAGAGCAAACCTGCAGGAGATTGTCTAGCTGATGGGGAAGGGTGGGATTAGGCCCTGGAATAAAAGTTGGAGGGACTTGGGACTTGGCATCCTTGTATACACGTGGCCAGGCCTGCTGGTCTGGCAAGTGAGGATTGTCCCTCTCTCAGCCGTATGTAGAGATGGTGTGGGTTCTGCGCACACAGTGCAAGTGCAAGTTAAGTTCTGTGTATGGTGTGAGGTAAAGGTCGAGCTAGTTTTTTTTCTTTCTTTTTTTTTTTTGAGAAGAGTGTTTGGTTACTTAACCTCATTAGCTGAGACATTCTTTTCCTTGCTGATATCTTTGGCAGGATTCTGAAAGGTAAATGACCTTCAAGGATGTAGGTGTCTGCTTCAAATTTGGGTCTCTATCCTAGTGTTTCAGTTGCCAAAGATTTGAAGGAAGTCTTTGTTTTTCTTTTCAAAATGTGTTTTTTAAAATATTCTCAGCTCTAAATAATTTTAGAGTCTGTTGGGGGATTTAAAAGCCGAATTTAACTGTTCATAGAACAGTTCATGGAGAGTTGACTTTCGAAGGTCAGGGACAAGGCACATCTGCTCAGTACTGCTTTATATCGTGCAGGATAGAGGCGTGGAATCTACAGCATTAGTGGGAAAGCTAACTATTTTACACTTGATGCTATCATAATGTAACTATCTTAAGTTACTTTTTAACTCTCACTATCTAATAACACCTTATGTCATACATTAATATTGTATCCTCAAACCTGCTGTTAGTTTTTTCCCATATTTTTGAAATCTATTGAGTTCTATGCAAGTAATCACACACTCTAGAAATAAAAGGAACTGTTTCATATATTTCTGATGTACAGTCCAGTTTTCTTTTCCTTTCAGCTTCACAGTATGTTTTTCTTTTCTTTTTGTACACGTTTGCCTGTGTGTTACATGTATGCAGGAGTCTTCATCGGCTGCTCCCAACTTTGTGTGTGTGCATGCATGCGTGCATATGTGTGTGCATGTGCAAGATGGCGCTGCAGTGTGGAGGGCCAAGGGTGGCATTGGGAATCATTCTGGATTATTCTTCTTCCTTACTGTTTTGCCTTGGGGTTTCCCAGGCTGTGCCTTCCAGGAATTGCAGTTAGCTGCTATTTTTGCCCCGCACTTTTACATGGATTCTGGGATCCAAACTCGGATCCTTTTGCTTGCTTGCAAGGCAAAGGCTGCGACTGAGTCATCTCCGCAGTCAACTTATTTTCTGAGAAATAGCTTCTTACTGAAGCTGGAGCTCTGATTGGCTGACAGGTGCCAGGGATCTTCCTGCCTCCCCCACCCATGCTGGGGTGACAGGTATGTGCTGCCGCTCTTGGCTTGTTTTTTTTTTTTTCTTTCTTTCTTTTTTTAACGTGGGTGCTAGGGATTGGAACTCATGCTGGCCTAGCAAACATTTTACTCACACAGTCGTCTCCCATCCTCCTTTCTTTGGAGTAAGCATGTCTTACCAGAAGTATTCAGAAGGGTCCGACTCATGGAAATCCGACAGATTTCCAACTGTCATGGTTTGAAATTTGTCCCCCACAGTCTCACATGTTTGAGAAGGTCATGACACCTTTAGGAGATGGAGTCCTGCCAAAGAAGGCAGTCACAAGGGGTGGGCCTTGCGGTGTATTAGTCCTACCCTAATTCCAGGAGAGGTCTCTCACAGTGGCAGTCTTGCAGCCTTCTACCTCCATGATATCTGCAGTGACCTAGGCTTACTCCTCATCTGTGCCTTTTCCTTGACTCAAGAACACTTGCCTTTACTGTACTTCTCATTGTTTGTGTTAAAGTCCAATCTATGCTGTCTACCCATTCCTCTGTCTTCTCTTAGATTAGTTTTACAAGCCAGCAATCCATTTTTGAGCAATGCACCTTAGGTGCAGCAGGAGTCTAGGATTTGAAATATGTAGCACAATTGATGGGAACAGATATTATACTCCAGTAAGATTCCACTTGTCCACGAGAGCACAGCACAGCACAGGGCACCCACCCCTGTTTCTCCAGGACCACCTTCTGGGCCACGCTGTCATGCATTCGCTTCTACACATCATAAAGTCCCAACACGCAAGACGAACTTCACCAAGAACTGTTGATTATCTTAAAAAATAAGAATACCGAGAAGCCATTTGTTGCCTGGCCATGCGTTTTAGGGGTTAGTTGATCTCATTGTGCGGTGAACTGCTTAAGGCTCAGCTTGCCAGCCTCCGTTACCTGACCTCTCTCTCTCTCTCTCTCTCTCTCTCTCTCTCTCTCTCACACACACACACACATACACACACACACACACACACACACACACACACACACACGGCAGGATGCTTCGGTGTCGGGTTCCCAGGCTCCTGGAATTTGGTCTGTACCATTTCTTCTTCTTTAGTATTTTGTCCACAGAGCCCAGCCAATGGGGGACCCTAGACACATGGCCAGAAGTCATCACAACATCTGTTCCAAAGGCAAAAGCCAAGAAGAACCCACGTGTGCACTGACAGGGACAGGAAAAAGTGGTATCCAGTCGCGGCATGGGCTTCTTTGTGGCAGCTGTAAGACATGAATGATGCTACACAACTCCAAGTTCACTAGCACATTGACTGCAAAAAGCAAGTCACAGAATCCTGCCCAGCCACGCACTGTCTGCAGAGACCAAGGGGACCCACTGGCACCATTCCGGTTAGCCTGCTGGTGGCTGCGTGACCTGCCCTTTGTCCTCTGTCACCTGCATGCTCACTGTGAATATTCTTTTAGCCGAAGTAACTCTTGTGGTCACGTATCGAAGCTGTCAGCTGCTGTCCACGCGCCTGGCCGCTGCTCCTCGTGAAGCAGCGAGTCGGCAGCTCCCTTCACATGGCTTCCCGCTGGTGCAGAACAGGAGTGGGGCGTGGGGAGACGCCCATGCACCTGCAGGCAGCCCATGCCCTGAGGGCAGTGCAGGTGGCCGCCGAGCGGATGCTCACTCTGGGCCACTGCGTGGGGACGGGGGCGGGGCGTCAAAGGTGTTCTGAGAGACAGATGACACTTTACACCACCATCCTCACACTCACGACACCTGCTATGAACCAGCCCTGGGCTGCGTGCTGCCTGGGGGACAGGACCCTTCTGTGAGGCCTCTGGGAGACAGGCAGCAGGAGACCCTGGCTCACACAGCAACTGTGGCTGCCACGGTTGAGTCAGGTCCCTCCATCGCTGCCCTGCCCTGGGTTGAGTCAGGTCCCTCCATCGCTGCCCCGCCTGGGTTGAGTCAGGTCCCTCCATCGCTGCCCTGCCCTGGGTTGAGTCAGGTCCCTCCATCGCTGCCCTGCCCTGGGTTGAGTCAGGTCCCTCCATCGCTGCCCCGCCCTGCCCCCATCTGTCTGCCGCACACGGAGGCAGTCCTCGGATGCTCCGGAACCACCCTTCAATGCCGAATGAAAGGCCAGAGTCAGGTGCCGTGGAGAACAGCAGGGAAGGGTGACGGCCAGACACGTATCCTCTGCTGACTCCAGCACGTGTGTCCCAGTAGGGGTAAGGCTGTGTGCCGAGCCAGGAGGGCTGAGCCAGGTGCACTGAGCCAGGTGCATTGAGCAAGGGGTAATGCTGTGTACTGAGCCAGGAGGGCTGAGCCAGGTGCATTGAGCAAGGGATAAGGCTGTGTACTGAGCCAGGTGCACTGAGCAAGGGGTAAGGCTGTGTACTGAGCCAGGTGCACTGAGCCAGGTGCACTGAGCAAGGGGTAAGGCTGTGTGTACTGAGCCCAGCCACAAAAGCTCATCCTCTGTGTCTGTCCAGGGGCATGCTGGGAGCCCCTTGTCCTCTGTGTCTGTCCAGGGGCATGCTGGGAGCCTCATCCTCAGTGTGTCCAGGGGCATGCTGAGAGCCCCTCATCCCTGAGCCTCAGTCACATGTTGTGGCCAGCCCTTCACAGTGAGCAGACAAAAGCAATGACAGGCTGGAAATGTTCTTTTTATCGCGAACACAATGACGAGCCTCGCCCTTACCCTCCTGTGAAGGAAACCACAGACCGAGGGTTTTCTGGACAGCGATGGATTCGTGGCAGCCGTGGTCCCTACAGCCGACAACAGCCGACAACACGCCGCGGAGCGAGAGGGACCTTAGGGAGCGCTGGCGTAGAATGGCACCCGGAACGTGGCTGAGCCGTCCGTGAGCTGCAGCCGGGCAGAACCAGGGCAGCTGCCTGAGCCGGAAGCAGCCCCTCTCGTGCTGCGTCATGACCGCTCAGGTTGTGGGGGACCCACGGGGTGCTGGGGCCTGAAGCGGGCTCTGAGAAAACTGACCTCTCTGAAGAGCTCTCCCTGGGCATGGAACATCTGGGGAGGGTCTTCAGGGGGCTCCGAGAGGTTCGCACGTTTGCTAGAGCAGGCCCAAATCCAGTCTGGCAGGTGGGCTTGAGACCAAGAGATCAGGGGACAGAGAAACACCGGCAATGGGAAAAGGGCAGAGGTCGCAATAGAAACCACCCCCGACACTGTGATTGTGGCGTCCAGCCGCCTCCACAGCCGCGCAGCCCGCAGCCCGACGCGGGAGGCGAGATGTCCCTGTATGGGGCATCAAGTCACCCCCACACTGGGCAGGCACCCCCACAACAGCTCTGCACACTTTCTGCTTGGGAAGGTCCAGCAAGGGGGGCCGCAGAGCTCCTTGAGCTCTGTCCCCTCAAATCGTGGGAGAGTCAGCATGAAGCAGCATTGGAGAGACACGGCTGCTGGGGACTCTCAGCGGTTGCGTGGACAGCTTCCCTGAGCACTGTGTGAGCAGCTCTGGAGAGACGAACAGACCCCTGCTCACCATGCAGGACACGCGTGACCACAGACGACGCCCCTCCATCTAGTTCCCAGGACTACAGTTCTCCCTAGGAGCAGCATCCCACACAGAGATGTACACACCACACCACACCACACCACACCCACACCACAGCACACCACACCACACCACACCCACACCACAGCACACCACACCACACCCACACCACACCCACACCACACCACACCACACCCACACCACACCACACCCACACCCACACCACACCACACCACACCACACCACCACCACACCACACCCACACCATACCCACACCACACCATACCCACACCACACCACACCACACCATACCCACACCACACCATACCCACACCACACCACACCCACACCATACCACACCATACCCATACCACACCACACCACACCACACCCACACCACACCACACCATACCCACACCATACCCACACCACACCACACCACACCACACCACACCACACCCACACCACACCACACCACACCCACACCACACCCACACCACACCATACCCACACCATACCCATACCACACCACACCATACCCACACCACACCACACCACACCATACCCAGCACCCCCTGCCACACACCCCACCACACACCATTCACCCCCCAGCCACCCTCAGAGGGGTGGGGCTGCCCCCGTGCCCCAGCCCACAGCGGTGACGAGGGTGAGCAGAGCTGGCTTTCCCTCGTGGGCCAGGCGTGCTGCCCCGTGCATGCCACCTGGACCCGCTCAGCCTCCATTCCCACACACGACACAGGGCTGGGACCAGCACAAGTCGCCCGACGCGGACTCAGGACTTGGCAGCGGGAGCAGCACAGGCGTTGGGCCTTGAGGCTGTGGCCACGTAACTCACATGCTTTGTAGAAACCACGGGCTTGGCCCGGAGGCCTGACCACAGTCAGGTGCCCCTGCATGGGGGGTCCAGGGTGGTTGGCCGGCTGACAGAGTCTGCACGTGCCTCCCAGAGCTGAGCTGACCTGGGGCTTCTCCTGGAACGTGGCTGGGGTGCCTCTGTCCTCTTGTGGCCAGGCTGGGGCTGGAAGTAGCTGCAGTAGTCCCACCCCCGGTGACTCCACCTTTGCCATATCAATGGGGCCATTAATAACTGCATCGAGTTCGCCTTAGCACCGATGAACAGCACACCCAGGGACAGGCCGCAAACAAATCCTGTCTCTCTGGCAAGAGAGGCAGACATGGCGGCCCCTGCCGTCCCCAGGTGAAGACACTGTCCCGGGCCAGGTGCTCAGCACCGAGATGTCGCGGCCGGCGGGCTGCGGGTCTATGACACGGGCTGTAGCGCACATCAAAAGGTGTTAATGGTTTCAATATTTATCTGCTGCAGGGAAGCACTCTAAAAAAGGAAACCTAGAAAAAAAAAGATTCTGCTAATGGCTGTGTCTTCGCCATTAAAATGAAGAGCCTTGGTGCATCTTCTAATCAGAGGACAATTTGCAAATCATTAAGAGAAATGTAAAATTCCATTAAAATACAAATCAAGAGACTCTCCCCGGACTAATAATCTTTTTGATATTATTTTGCATTTCACTATTTCTGTTCCAATACCCAGGCCCCACAAATGATCAGTTCCTGAGCACGCTAGTCACTGCAGCCTCCTTCTTTAACGAGAGATGGAGGGGAAGGGGAATCTGCTATTCAGAGCAGGTACTAATGAAGAATTCCATATATTCTGAAATTTAATTAAAACCCCAAAGATTTCAAATTAGATGCAATTTGAAATGCCTGAGGCAGAAATACATGCACTTGCGTGGCGAGGGTATCACACTGCAAGTTGATACCGTAATTGGTCTTGATGTATTTTTGTGTTGCCGGGCTGAAGCACAGAACTCATAACCATATAAAAATTCTCTGTAGATTACCTGCTCATTGAAAATACCATCACTCAGGTGGGCCCTACTAAATTACCATGCTACTAAAATGCACAAAGTGATTCGCAGACTACAGTGGCACAGCTGGTCGACGCTGCCAATGAGTTATGCATGCGTCGACGCCGCCTTTTTTCTTAGTAAAATATGCTCAGCTGAATATTAAAATATAATTGGCATTCAACCTAAGTAGCTTAAACCATTTTGTTATCTTCTTTTAAACCGATTTGGCTCCTCCACAGTTATTTTCAAGGATGCGATTCACAAACTAATGACACCATCAGATTCGGCTGGATTTGTGCGGTTTTACATTTGTCATAAATAGGGATGGTTTTTCCAGCCTTCCAGGGATGGCCTTTAATATCAGCTGCTCTTGAACATCAAAGACCCAATTCTTGGGGAAGAGAAAGGGGCGTATGCCATTTATGTTCCTTCTTGCATATTTTATTCTGAGAAGAGAGAGAGACACGAATTTCCTATGAAAAGTGTGTCCTGGTTACAGTAAGTCCTTCTGTCTCCCAGCTCAGTTGCTAAGTCTTCCCAAAGCCATTTTAGGAAGGAAGGCTGAAGGAAAAAATTACTGTCCGTGCATGCGTGTGTGTAAGTGTGTGTGTAACAGTCCAGGCCACGACTGTTTATTGCTTTTAAACTGCAGACACGGTACAATCATACAAACATATGAGAATTCACAAATGGGCTTGTTTCGCACAATATGCATTTGTGCCCTAATTAACAGTAGTATTCAAGAAAAGAAAAAGTAGTTGCCATAGTAACGGATCCACTGTGAGTGCTGATGCTGGCCGAGGGCAGGGCTCACCTGAGATGCTAGCTCCCCAGTGCCGTCAGCCTTGTCTCCACATCCAGAAAGCAGGAAAACCCTCGTCTAAACTAACGAAGGAATCGTTTGCGAGCACTTGAAAAAGAGGCCCTGCCCCCTCTTGAGTCGACCTTGACTTTCTTCAGGAGTAGTTCACCAGGTGGCATAAAAAGACAACACAGGCTGGAATGCAGCTGGGGCCCACGGGTCCACCATGCTGTAGTTTCCTGCTTCCACATATCTCATCAGCCATACAGGTGGCCGCGCACCTCAGGAAGAAAGGACAGCCTGACTCTGAATGCTGACTCTGTCTTCCACAAGACACACGACCTTGGAGATGGAGACTAGAAAATCTCTCATTCCAGTGTGAACACAGGGGTTCAGGTAAAAAAAAAAAAATCACGTGTTAAAGTATTTAAGTAGTTAAGTAATAGCTTTTATACTTCAGGCTTCTGCAAGTGTTTTGTTGGCATCATCTCTCATTGGTTTTATACCAATATTTAACAAATGATAAATTATAATCTTGTTCCATGAATATTTCTATTAAAATATTTTTCCATGCATACAGGCAATAGAGATAATTCTGTTGTGGTTGGAATAGTTTTTGAAATGCACTGACATTATCTGTTAAGTGTGAATAGTAAAGAAAGCAAAATGGGGCTGGAGAGATGGCTCAGGGGTTAAGATTCTGCCTCACAAGCAGAAGGTCCTGAGTTCGGATCCCAGGTCTCACAAAAAACGCCAGGCAGAAATGCACTTCTGGCACTGGTGGGCAGAGCCTGGGAAATTCCAGAGTGAAGCAAAAAGGAATTAGAAGCGATCTAGGGTGATTCCTGAAGTCACCCTCACAGTCCTCCACAGCGACACACAGTGCCCTCTTACACACACACACACACACACACACACACACATGCAAAATGAATGAATGTATGCACTGTCTTTTGAAGTGACATGTTTATCTATACACTGGGAGGACAAATTTAAAAAGCGTATTTAGATGAAGTCTGTTTTGCTTTAGCAATATTTACCAGATAGACGATTTGTATATTCCATAGTTCATCTCAATTTAAAACCAAAGAAAACAGAAAAGGGTTTATTCATGCAGAAATCTAAAGGTGCGTGAGTCCTAGGCCAGCAGTGGGCTCTGTAGACTGTCCCTGTAAGTGTGCCCGCGAAACTAGGGGTGACCTGCTCTTAGGAGAAATTGCCAGAGACTTGTTAAGGAAGTCTAGAGTTAAGCTCTACCTCATGTATCTCCCCACGACGCATCGCCCATAACAAAAGTGAACCCTGAGCCCCTGGCACGGCCGTGGGGGCTGGTCTTGAGCAGGGCTGTCTCTCACTGCCTCACATGGTTGGGTTGCATGGTGCGGCCGGAGCGAAGCCATTCTCAAGCTCACCTCCCTAGTCACCGGGGGAACCTTGGGACCGAAGCACGAGCTGCTCTTAGGGTCCATGTGAGGCTCTCAGGTGGCTGGACAGCCTCTGGTGTTTCCGGCTGGCCTTGGCGGCCCTCTGGGGACTCTGCTGGCCAGGCTGCCGAGGTGAGCGGGGCACCGACTCATGCACTTCCATCACCTGGTGGCAAAGCCAACGATTCTCAGCACATGACTCACTCTTCCCAAGGGAAACGAGCAGCTTAGAGGCACTTTTAACCACCCATGCTGCTGGATGCCAATCCCTAGATCAGGTAGACAGAGCACCCGGAACCCAGAATACCGTCTGGCAATACACAGCAGCAAACACAAATATTATCAGGGACGATAGAATCACGGTGGACCAACACCAAGAATTGGGTCTTTTCTCCCTTTAGAGAGCAGTTCTGGGAAGAACCTGGAGACCTGCGCATGGTAGGTAAATGTTTGACCAACAAACCACATTTCTCTTGCATTAGAGCATTCATTCTCAAAGTAGGCTATGTGTTTGCCTAGCCAAAGTTTTGATGTGTCTCTTGGAGGGCAAGAAGTGCAGACATTTGTAGATATAATGAACAAGATTCTAGAAGATTCCGATATAGTCTCCCTGCTGCCTCCCTGACCACAGGTCCCAAGGAGAGACCGAGACTAAAGACCGACCCGAGAAGCCATGCACTTGAATCATAACCACTTTCTGGAAACCCCGACCTATCAGTCCAAGGTGTTGCCTGGCACAAAGCAAAGTGTAAGAACACCAAGCTGCCAGGCAGGAGCTGGCACAAGAACCCAGGACAAAGTGAGTGGAGGGGGCCTGAACCCCGGGATGGTGGCTGTGAACTCAGGGAAGGAACTGCTCGCTCAAGCTGAGGGCTGGCAGGGCAGCGGGGGACCCCTGGGGCCAGCCCTGGGCAGACGTGGGCAGGGCAGGCCAGAAGCTGCCCTCAGGGCTTCTGCAGATGTGTCCCCTGAAATGAGGCTGCTAGAGATCTGGCTGACGCAGAGAACCCCCCACCTGGGGCCCAGCACTCAAGCACGTCAGGGTGGGAGTGACGTGGGCACTCGGGTGTCAACTGGGCAGTAAGTTGCCAGGAGAAGCGACAGGAGCCCTCCGGGAACCTCCTAGTGGGGAGGGAACCAGCCCCAGGGAGAGGCGCTTCTAACGAGCAAGGGATGATGGTGCTGTGATCGGTCGTCCACCTCGGGGAGGGGACCCCTGGACCAGGTGAGGAGCCGGGCTGAGCCCAAGATGGGGACGGCAGCTGCCACACTGTGTCCTCCAGGACGATTCTACGCCCCTGTGAAGGTCTTTGTCTTACCCGCCACTGCTCGGGCTGCCTGACAAGGGCTTTGTCTCCAGGATCCTGTCCGGATCCAGGATGTGTGGGGTCCACCGGTACGAGGGTCCCAGCTGCTTCAAGCTCCGGGGCCTGCCATCATCTCACAGGTCCTGTCTCAGGGGTCTTTTTCTGGTGTGTGTGTGTGTGTGTGTGTGTGTGTGTTGAGCATGCATGTTTCCACTTTGGTGCGTACACGTGTGAGTATATGTTGATGTCAGGAATCTTCTTCAATTGCTTTTCTACCTTTCCTTTGAGGCGAGTTCTCTAATCAAACCAGACCTCGCCGACATGACGAGCATTGCTAGCCGCCTTGCTCTGGGAATCCGTTTCTGCCTTCCTAGGCTAGAATTACAGGTGGGCTGCCACACCATTCCCACGGGTTCTGGGCATGTGAATTCTGGTCCACCTAGATGTGTAGCAAACAGTGTGCCCACCGAGCCCTCTCCCCGCCTCTGCTGGTCTCTTATCTTCACCTTCCCTGCTTTGGCCTTTGACCCCCGCTCGCGTAGAGTCCACTCCTGCCAGCGGCTCCTGTCCCTGTGGTCTACACGCTCCACGCTGGCTTGTTCTGCTCAACAGACACAACAGCAGAGGGAGATTTGCCAGTCTTTGGGCCCCGCAGGCAATGTATCAGCAATAAGCCACCATCTTGTTCCTTCCGTCACTTTTTGGTTTCAAATGTCAGGAGCAAAGGGTGAAGTTCCAGCGCGCCGGGTCTGGGGGGCTGTCGGAATGTGCTGGAATAGCACCTCTCTCAGCCCAGTGGCTCTACACACCAACTCGGCTGTCTGAGGAGCACCACGGTGACCCAGGGCACTCGAGGACGGCGGCAGAGCCTTCGCCCCAGTGACTCCGTGGTGGGGTCAGAGCCGGCTGGATCGCTCGTCCCTTATGTTGGGTGGTGACAGGAGGATTCAGCCTGTGGCTGAGGTGGGCGTGTGTGAACTAGGTCTGGGATGACTGTTTTGGTTCTCCCAGGAAGTTTTCTATTTATTTGTTTGGACACTGGACACTCATATACCTCAGGCTGGCCTAGAACTCACTGCATATCCGGAGCTGACCCTGAGTGTTTGCTGTCCTCCTGCTTACATCATCTGGGCGCTGGGACGGGAGGGGTGGGCGCTGGGACGGCAGGGGTGGGCGCTGGGACGGCAGGGGTGGGCGCTGGGACGGCAGGGGTGGGCGCTGGGACGGCAGGGGTGGGCGCTGGGACGGCAGGGGTGGGCGCTGGGACGGCAGGGGTGCCCCACCTCACGCCCAGTTTATAAGTGCTGGAGACTGAGGCTGGGGCCTCGGGCGCGCTAGGCAAGCACTGTATCTGCTGAGCTACAGTCCCAGCCGCATGAGGCAAGCTTTGCCTTGTGTGTGGGTGCATGTGTCCATGCGTGTGTCTATGTATGTGCAGATACATGTTTGTGCATGTGGAGGTCAGAGGTCAGCCTTGAGTCCACGATGCAACCTTCTCTGCTTCTCTGGCACTGGGTACAAGGGCACATTGCCAAGACAAGCACTGACTGACACAGTCATATCCCAGGTGATTTTTGATGGACACGCCCTCCTGTCATGAGCTGCCTCCCAGGGTCCATGTGGCCCCCAATGGGTTAGTTTTCTAGGACTCTTTGGTAGGTGTTGGCCGAAGGCCCCTTTGAACGGAGGTTTCCATGCAGGCTTGCAAACGGCATGAATCAGAGGCTCTCTGATGGGGCAGCTCGAGCTCTTACGTGTAGCCAGGGGTTCAGAAACCTATATATGACTGTTACCACGCGCTTGCTTTTACAGCAGCACGCCAAGGCTGTACAGGGCCTTGGTAAAGTGCTAAGCATTTCATTTACAAAGGGACACTGCAGCCACTTTGGAAAGAACGCAACTTGCTTGCCAAAGACTCCCACTCATGAGAAGGGCTAAGCAGGACCACCTGGGCCCATGTGCACATAGCTGTTGGGTGGTCAGGGCCCACTTCTGCCCCACATAACCGCATTACCTGGTGGGAGCAACAGAAGGCCCAAACCCAGGCCTAAGCATAGCAGCCCCATAGCCCACGATCCCGGCCACCTAGTTGTGCTGAAGAGTCTTTGGGGCTCACAGCCCCCTCTGAGGGTGTCTACACGCCTCTGCACCAGAAAGCCCAATAGTGCTCAGGGCCTCTGCTTCTCCTAAACTCGCTGCACAGTGGTTTCTCGGCTTGGGCATCCTTCCCTCCTGTAAATGTCCCGGTCAACGATCACTATTCCCGCTGCGTGAGGCAGGCGATACGGAGGATCTACATTTCGAGGCAAACGCATGCACAGACAATCAAGGAGCGAGAGGAAAAAAGGCCAAGTGAAATTTCACAACGGAAGAAACACCCAGGTGTAGTTCAAGAACAAGCAGGCACTCCCCGGGGAAAACGAACCTGCGACCGATGCGGAGCTGCCCTCCGGGGGAGGCTCCTGCGAGGACCGACCTGCTCAGAATCCTTCATCAGGCAGGGCGCGCGGCTCACATGTGGAATCCCAGCACTGTGGAGGCTGCCGCGGGAGGATTACAAGTTCAAGTCCAGCCTGGGCTACACATTAAGTCCTGTCTTGAAGCCACGTCCCAAGCATACAGAGCAAACCGTTTGCAGCGCTGGACGAGAGTCCGAGGATCTATCACATCTGAGTGGGAACAGGACTCTTTCGAAACTTAACGGAGCGGCAGCCGCCAGCACAACAAAAGAGAAACGGAGGCAGGTTTCCTTGAAGAGCTGAACTGACTGGCCTGAGCAGCAGCAGCCTGACGGGAGGCCGCATGCGCGCGCCCAAAGCTTGCCTCCTCCCCCAGGGGGCTGACCCGTTCCCAAGGAACGTGCCGACACGAGAAGGCCCAGGACAGGGTGAGTCCTACCCCACCACCCAGGAACACCACATAAACCGACCTGCTACTGAGCTCTGGGAATTCAACAGGAGCAGAAACACATGACGTTTGCAGTGTTGCAGCGCTGAGATCTGCGTGCTGGCACTTTCTAGGGTGCAACTCAGGACATGTTTCTGGGTCTTGCTTTATGAAGACAAGTCAGAGGTGCACACTCATTGCACAGAGGGGTCCTGCGAAGGCAGCGTCGCCTTCAGGGACAGGACAGGGTGTGTCTGAGTGGGGAAGGCTCCATATCCGACCCCGAGGGTTGGAAGTCCCATAGTCCAAGACCCAAGGAGCAAAACGTGCTGCTGTGCAAGGTTGAGCCCAATTATTATCACTGTTTAAAAGCGCGGCGACACAGGCGGACCTGCTCGAAATCTCTTAGAACATGGTGGAAGGATGGCAAGCCAAAGCAGGCCAAATACATCCCCAAACTAAGAAGCGCGGAAAATATGGCTCCAATTCCTCGCCCCCAGAGTGGCCACGGGTTGGCTTTGGGACGCCATAGCTTCCCAAGAGCCCGGAGCTGCCGCAGGCTCCGCTCTGCGGGCCTTTTTCCTTCTTGCTTTTTTCCTGTCATTACAATACACCAACTGGACAAAAAGGGGCATTTACGCATCTGGGGTAGAGCCAATTAACTCCACACCAGCCATGGTACCCTAACCAGCTCCCTGCCTCTTGCAACTGTAAAACCCACACACCTGGTCCCTGCCCAGGAAGGAGTAAACGGCTGCACTAAATTAAACGAACTTGGCCTGCGCATGCCGGGGCGTGGGAAATGCCAGCCCCGCAGCAGACACTGATTGTCACGGGCTGATCAGGGGACCCGAGCGCAACAGCCCGGGACACGTGGGAGGGTGTGTGCAGGACACCGTATGTGTATAGTGTGTGGTGCAAGGTTGAGCCCAAATATTACCCAGCTGCACAGACCCTAGGGTAACAGGCTCTGGACTGCTGGAGTGGACTCATCTGTTACAAGTGTCCCCTGTACCACTGAGTTGGGGGGTGTGGGGTCCATGGCTTTGTCCTCTTTTCAGTAGTCTGCCTATCCTTTCTGGTGCCAAAGACCCACGGGCACCTGCTGGCATGGGCAGGCCTGGCATGGGCTCCGGGGCCCGGGAGGCAGAATAGGGTGGCCTCTGGATGTGCTGATATGCTGGGGGGGGGTCCAGTCTGCGTCTGATCAGGGGCCCGCCAGCCTGCTGTGGGAGCAGCAGCTGCGCTGAATCTGGTGAGCACCTGCCGTCTAGGGACCCCCCTTCTTTCTGGTCACCGTCTCCACGTTGGCCGCTGCAGACGGCTCCTCGTGCACACCTGGCCTGGCACGCACCAGAGCACACCGCTCTCTGGACCTGGAGGGACCAGGCCAGCAGGCTCCACGGTGTGGTCAGCCGTGTCCGGGCCTTTGCAGCTTTGTGCACTTTTCTGCAGTGACACGCAGAGGCTGGTATTTTACAGGCTCCTCCACTGCACCGCGAGCTCACACAGACGGCCCTGCCTTGTTTTGGAGGACGATCTTCCATTCCGAGACATTAAACCGCAGTGGATGGCCCTGGCAGGCTGAGAAGACCAGCTTGCCGGCAGGAGCCCCGAATGGACACATAGGGTGGAGGACGCCCCACCTTTGAGGTTCCTAGCCCTGCTTAAAAGCCAAGTTTACCTCCACAGCAACACGTGTGCCCTGTGCTGGGCAGCAGGGGCGCCGAACGCTCACCTGTGGTGCGGACTGCAGGTGGGCACAGAAGGCATGGCTGGGGCACATCTGGGGCCAGGTCCCATCCCCCCATCCCGCCTCCCTTCTAGGGGTGGAAGACGGGGTTGTGGTCTGTGTACATGCACAGTGTCCTGACGCACCCACCCACATGTCCCAGAGATCCGATGCCAGTCCCCTGGCGTCAGTTCTGAATGATGGGGGCGGAGAGGAGAAGGCAACTTGTTTGCTGCACTGCGGCTTCAGTTTATTTACACTGAAGTCGGCCCTTCGCTTTCTGACCTTGCTAGTGAACTCGGCTGGGTACCAGCCTCCGAGGGCTTTGTACTTGAAATCCCATCTCTACTTCAAGTGTGTGCTGAAAGCCAACAGCCACCCAAGCACCTGTCTTTAGTAAGCACCACTCTGAACCAGATTGCTTAAATTCACCAGGTCTAAATCTCAGGGTAATTATTTTCCTTGAGAAAATGCATATTTGCACATATAGGTTTGAATGTGAATATATATTCATTTAGAGTAGGATGATTATTTATAAAAGTCGCTGTGCAGAATAAATTCCTGGTGTGTCTAGAATAATTTTAGCTGTCAGTCGCTGTGATTAATTTCTGTGTTGAGCTCCTCCACAATAAAGCTTGAAGGAGATATCTGGCTAAGTGTGTGTCTCAGGTTGCGAGGACAGTTTAAGCGTCTTTAGTAAACTACATGTAAGCAAGCAGTTCTCGATTTCCCTCTTGGGCTATGTTAGGGCAAGTGGGAGAAATTACAAACTTATCCTAGAAGACACAGTGTCACTGTGAATTCTGATGTGGCAGCCGCCAAGCGACTCTACCGGCGAGGCAAAGTGTCCAGATACAAGGCTCGTTTTCTGTGCTGTCGGCAGGCAGAGTTTAAGTTAACAATAAGCTTATTGAAAAGCTGACTGCCATTCAGATGTGTTCCTAGTTAAACCTTTCAGCCAGAGAGAGCCGAGAGCTGATCTGCATGTATCACTTTTTCAGGCTGCATCGAGAATGATGTGACTGTATGCCAAAACCAACACAGCCCCGGGAAGGGCCCGGGCCCCGCGCGCTCTACGGTCCAGCTTGGCCGCGTGCCTCGGGTGTTCAGATGATGTGAGAATTCCAAGTCTGTGAGGTCCACAGGCAAGCTGTGACGTCAGCGATGGTTAGTAAGCCAGGCTACTCCAAGGCAGCACGGGAGAGGCGCGGTTACCGACCTTTCTGGAACACAGGGTGGTGGAGGGCAGGCAGGGGGAGGCCCTCCGTGGCCTCGGGCTTGCGGAAGTAGGCGTCCAGCCAGGCTGTGCACTGCACCAGGGGCTCGGGAAGTCCTCGTTTGCTCAGCGCCTCCGGAGCGGTTGGGGCCTCCGCAGGGCTGCAAGAGACAACACAGGTTCAGTAAGCCCCGAGCGTAGAAAAGCACATGCGTCCCCTAGGACGGCCGCTTCCCACGTGTCTGCGTGTCCGCCCTATGTGCACAGCCTTGGGGCAGAAAGGACGGCCGGGAGGGGTCGGGTGAAGATGCTGGGGTCCCGCGTCCACTTGTCCATCTCAGGACTCGCGGAGCCCAGGGGGAGGCACAGTGTAAAGTCTGGCAATGGGGACCCGCGGCAGTGGCCCGTAGGTCCATTCATGTGAGAGCACCGCCCCCTTTACGGCCCCAGGGCTGCACTAAGTGTGGAGTGATCACCCTAGATACATCTCCAGGAACCTTGGCAGGTAAGCAGCCGTACCACCACCTCCCACCCTGAACCCCAAGAGCAGCGGGGCACTCTTATGTCTCAGGTGGATTAGTGCTGTGCCCAGGAAGCTCCTCAGGGGGCGCTGGCCCACGTTCCCCACCACCCATACCTGCAAGTTTAGAGCGACAGACGCTTCCTCTCTGCCTGTCACCCTTGCTGGTCTCTAGCTGACACCCTCACCTGGACTCGACACTTCACAGCAGCTCCGGGTCCCTTCCTGGTGTCCCTACACGCAGCCACTTTCTAATCCTAGCCCCGCCTGCAGTCCAGGGGTCGTCCTCGGCGAGCTCTGTCTTCTGCACCTGCCCGACGGAGTGGACACGTGAAAGCGGTTGTGCCCGGGCTCGCGGCCTGCAGCGGGTCTTGTTTTGCTTCGGTTTCCTGGGACCCACATCCAGAGGGCGTCTGATTTCTTTAATGGTTTTCTTCCTTCTCTAGTTTTTATGGCCAAAGCAGCAGTGCTGTTGGGTGGGCCTTCCGGGACGGGTGGGTGTGGCGTCGCTGGCCATCTGGGTCCTGAGTTCTCAGGGGAAAGGCTTGCGTGGCGCGGGCACAGAGACTCCTAGAGGCGGCTGGCTCCCCACTGGCTTTCCCAGGTCCCCACACGTGTGGGGCTGTGTGTCTACAGAGGGTCTGTGTTCACTCACAACCCTCGAATGCACCTTTGTGAGGAGGGGATGTCTTCACTCAGCTTGGTAAGTGGCACGGCGCAGGTGTGGCAGGAAGAGCCTGGGCGCCAGGAGCAGGCCTGGCACAGAGAAGATGCCAGTGTGGACTAAAGACGTGGAAGGCCTTGTGGCTGGATTTCAGAGGTCAGGCCGCGAAGAGGGAGGTGGGTGGAAGTGGGGGGGGGCAGAGGCAAGAGAGTTGTGTCATAAAAACTAAGCTGCTTGTCAGCATTAAGAGTTCATCCTCAGCCTTGCTCAGGGGGTGCAGAGCTGGCTGCCCCCTGTAGGTACGTGGTCCTGAGGACACAGTTGTACCCGCATCTCCAGGAGAAGGGCACGGTAGGCCAGACAGACAGCTCCCCCGAGGCCTTGCCACCGGGGAGCCTGTCCCACTGCAGCCCCAGGGTCCGTGCTGGCCCGCCAGCTCAGCAATCTCTCTGACTCTCACAGCTGCACCGTCCCCCTACAAACCTGGGGCCGGCAGACCTGGCTGTCCTGAGAGGTGGACACCAAACTCACGCACACCTGGCCAGTCATGGCTGCCTGGAGAGGCATCCCGCCTGCCGCGTGTTCTCAGATGCAAGGAGCAACGCGAACGCGTGTGCACCGTGGGTTGACCTGCAGGAATGCTCTGCTTCTCTCTAAGTAGTCAACTGTAATCTGCTGGTTCTGGGGCAAATTTCGACAATACACCTGGGAGGGTCGTACTTTCAGTAGGGGGCTGTTGAACATGACAGGCCTGGGGCCCAAGGGAGTTCTAGGTTTTAAGTCAAGGCCCACAACGCCCTTCTCCAGGGACACAGCTACACCACCTGTCCTGTGCAGAGGCGTGGTAACACCGTGAGGAGCGTTGTGTCCTCGCCTTCACACTGTCTCGTGGAGGCAAAGCCCGGTGTGCTGATTGCGGGTCATCCGCACACTGCAGACCCGACTCCCACAGACGGGAAACTCCTGCGGGTCATCCGCACACTGCAGACCCGACTCCCACAGACGGGAAATTCCTGCGGGTCATCCGCACACTGCAGACCTGACTCCCACAGACGGGAAACTCCCACGGGGCCTTGCGAACAGGCCTGGCTGTGCCCAGGTGCCTGGTCGGGATCTCTGGGTGGTTCAGGGTCTCTACCAAGTCCTTGGTTCTTCCCGGAGTTGCATGTCCTCACGGGGTCTCTTCGCACTGTTCGGGGGTGGGGGGAAGTCTTTTTTTCTTTTTTCACAGAGGGTCAGCTGAGCACACAAACATTGCAGACCATCTGGAAGGAACCGGAGAATGGAAGGAGAAAGGAGCCCTGAGGAAGCCAGTCCTGTCGCCATAACGGGACGACGTGGCACGGGCCTCTGCCAGCAGGAAGGGCCCTGCTCACCTCGGCACCTAAGCAACCAGCTGCGGCTTCAACCCGAGCCGCTGGGTAGCAACGCTGGGCTCACTCCATGGGGAACGAGCCCCTCGTGCCAGGCTCTGGGATGGAGCCTCCTCGTTGCCCTGACTGATTCGTTAGTAACTTCTGCCCGTGTTCCGCTTAGATATCATTCAGTTTCAGAGGCACGTTCACTGTTGGCTGTTCTTGCTCTGTTGTTCACTGACCAAGTGAATGTTGTGCTGTCACATGTGAAAGATGGAGAATGTGTGCCGGTCCCTAGGGACGGCAGGAGAAGGGAGATGCAGCAGTGTCCGAGGTGAAACGGATCCTCCAGTGCACAGGGGCCGGTGGACGCTCACTGGCAGGGACAACTGCTCAGATGGGCAGTGACCGCAGCGCCCGGCCTCACACGCTGACCCTCAACCCGGGACCCAGGAGATGCCGCCATAGCCCGCGTTGGCCTGGGGTCGGGCGCAGCCAACTCTTCCCCAGGGCCTGAGTGGCAGGTGGGACAGATCAGTAGGCAGCAGAGACCAGTGTTTGGAGCCAAGGGGTCGGCGCTCAGAGCGTGCTGGGCTTCTCTGGGATACCAGCACTCACGGTGTGAAGGGGCATTTTACAGCATAAGGCGCAGGCTCCCGGACCGACGGGCGACCGTCAGCACGACTCCCAAGCGGGGCTGCCCATGCGGGTCCATCCACCTTTCTGACAGACCTGACTTCAGGCCTGGGTTTCCTCGCGGCTCCCACTCTTAAAAGGGTATGTGAAGGATTTTTATAGTAGTAAAATTCATCTTAAATTGATTTTTTATGCTTGTGCTAAAGATCTCACCTCTGATTTAGTCTGCACTCTTCCTTTTAACTCTTTCTCCATCGGCATTAGATAACTAGCCGTGGGTGAAATGTAATTAAACACGTTTGACTCCGAAGGATTTATGGGACTACATTGAAAACGAATGGCTTTAAACACACACATAAAACCAGGTTTCCATTTCTACAATAAAAATGAAATTTATCCTCCTGCCCTGCCCTCTTCCTCCAACCTTGCCTGCTGCCCATACAGGAAGGACTGTGGCATGAAGGCAGCTCTAACGGCCGCTTTATGATGGAGGAGTTGCTCCAGACTTCTTCACTGACGAACCCTGAAACTGACAATTAGGGGCTCTGCGACCCACATTCTTTCAGATCTCACATCCAAGTCTTTCCAGATTGAGCCAAGGATGAAGGTGGCCCGCCCAGCCCGGGTGTCTCCCAGGCACCGTGGATGTGGCCCGGCCAGCCCGGGTGTCTCCCAGGTACTGTGGATGTGGCCTGCCCAGCCCGGGTGTCTCCCAGGTACTGTGGATGTGGCCTGCCCAGCCCGGGTGTCTCCCAGGTACCGTGGATGTGGCCTGCCCAACCCGGGTGTCTCCCAGGCACTGTGCAACAGCACTCTCGTGCCAACACCAGTGGGTACACTGCAGAGGGCACTCAGTCTACCTCCTTGGTCTCTGCCCAGCAGTCACCTTTTCCCACGGAGGACAGGAATCCTGAGATGAAGATGGACACATACGACCCATCTTCTCTCTTTGACCTGCCACGAGGGGGTGGCTGGGAGCTGAGAAGGAGCTCTGGCTTCCTCAAGCGCCTCCATGAGCAAGGCTGGGTCGCTGTGGCCGGCTCTGAGGATTTCTCAAGAAACAGCAACCGTGCACAAGCTCAGGTCCCCTGACACACAGGGCGAGTCAGTGCTGCGACCTGGAGTCCCAGAGCACAGGACACTCCTTGGGCGCGTCCTGTCCAAGCCGGTGACAAGGGCCTTGACCATTGCTGGCCCGAGAGGAAGCGTGGTTTGCGGTGTGCTCTATTTCTGTCCTAGCCTCCAATTTGAGATGGGGCAAAGACAAGAGGTTAAAGCAGCCCAGCCAGACTCCCACCACATGAACACAGGGGGCTTTTCCCTCCTGCATGAAGCCACGTGGGCACACGACACCCTCAGAGGCGGGAAAGAAGGTAAACACAAGAGGGAGACGGCTTGGTTCTCTTGTTTTCCTTTTGAATCTAGACCTCTGTCTCTGGGGACTGTCCTCAAAAGACACTGAGAAGCCAGGGCCTCCTTCGGGAACAGGACAGGTGCCAGGCAGGCTAGAGAAGGGAAGAGCTTCTCTGGGTCTCCTTTGTTAGGCACTGAAGGTGCATGCCGCTACAGCACAGAGAGCAGAAAGGGGGTACCTACCTGCACCCCATTCCCCGCCTGTCCCAGGCGCACCTGCACCCCATTCCCCGCCTGCCCCAGGCGCACCTGCACCTCACTCCAGCCTACCCCAGGTTGCAGGGACTAAAATTTAAAACAGGACCTTGTCCATGGTAGACTTGGGCATGCAGATCTTTGGGTGCCCTGGGACTTTGCTATAGGAGAGAATCAGCACTTAACTTGATGAATTCTACTTCCCCAAGGTACTGGAAGCCACACCCTTTCCTTGAATCCCATTGAAGTAAGAAAGACGGCACAGTTCTTCAGAAACTATTGACCTTTGATAAACAATACTAGTCACCCCCAGTGGGCGAGGGTGGGGGAGGATTGGCAGGATTGTGGGATGATTCAGAAGACACCCCCCATGCTCGGTCCTCGCTGACCCCGGTGTGTGCCCAGTCTCTCTGACAAGCCGGCATCTTTGTGCTCTGTGCTGCGAAGGTGTCACACTGGAAAGGACTTCACCGGCCCAGCTCCTCCCAGCTCCTGGAATCTGGCGAGCAGCCCACACTGGCTGTGTCCTTCAGCACGGGGTAGAGGAGGCTGCACGGGACGCGTGAGGCCCCGGCCCGGCTCTGCGTGGGAGGAAGAGCCCAGGGCGCAGGCTTGCATGACACACCGGTGGACCTTGGGTGACAGGCACTTCCAAAGCACAGTACATCTTGCTTCCTCTGCCTCTGTGGAGGGTGGGGAGGCCTCCGGGACCCTGGGACAGAGCGCCAGACTTCACAGGCTCGGAGGTGCGGCTGCGCAGAGGTCACTTTGTAAGCACCGTGTGGAGACTTGCTCAGTCGTGCTGGTACGTGCACAATTAGGTCCAATTTAGAAGATCTCTAGCCGAGTGGCTAGTGTTTGATGGATGGGCCCTGCATCTAATTACACCTTCTTGCTAAAACTCGGGTGTTTTGTTTTCTTTCGGGGTAGGATTGAAGACCAGACACACGCTACGCTACCTGCTATCAATAAAGACTTTTTAGAAAAGCAAGTTGAATAACGCCTTTAAACGCTTCACTCCAGCCCGGTGCAGGCTGGATTCCATTCAAGCACCAAGCACGCGGCTTACTGGGGAGCGTGCCCACCCAGGCGGCCCCCTCCTCCTCAGGCACCTGCTGCCAACCGTGCAGACGGAGGGGATGTGAAGGTGAAGCTCACAGACACAGCGGTGGCTCTCACGGCGGCCTTCAAACAACGCCGAGGATGCGTCTCTTCCTCATCGGAACTTGCTTGTGCCAGCAGATGAACCGGAATGCTTGGTCGTGCCAGGGCGCCGTGGGAAACATGCACGGCCGTGCCAGGGCGCCGTGGTGGTGCTGGAGCCGCCGGGCAGTCACCGTGAGGCTTCCAAGCTACGGACAACTGCTCATGGCTAGGGATATTCTAGGAAATAAAGGCCAAGAGGACCTCGCCACAGATGTGCCCCCAAGAGGACCTTGCCACAGATGTGCCCCCAAGAGGACCTCGCCACAGATGTGCCCAGGCCCTCACCGGACATCCATTCTTATCTCATGAATATGCACGCGTGGACACCACTTCATCATAGGCAAAAATGACAACAATGAGATGGTCCAGCGCCGGGACAAAGCTGCTCTTCGCCCGTTGGGTGACCGGAGGTCGGCCCCTCAGCAAGCACAGTGCAAGGAGACCTGTCTTCCGAAAGTCGCCTCCGAACTCCACATACATTGTCCACACACCAAATAAATATATAAATGTAAAAAAAATCGAAAGGAAGTTTTTTTTTGACTGAGAATATTCATAACTCATAACAGGAGTTTTCTGACCAGATTCAAGGTTTGCGTACTTGGTACAGTTTGAATCTTCAATGTCCCCAAAGGCTAAGGGCGACAGTTTGACCGTGGTCGCAGGGCCACTGGGAGGCAGAGCCTAGAGAGAGCACAGATCATACGTGTGCACTGGAAAGGGATGTTGGGGTCACAGCACCTTTCTTTCTTTCTCTCCTTTGCAGCTGCTGGAGCAGCCCCCACGGCCCGTGTCCCCCCATGATGTTCTGCCTCACACCACTGACCGCGGACTGAAAACAGGAGACAAAATAAACGTTCCTTCCTTCTACCCTGTGTTTTCCAGGTGTCTTGTTAGAGGAACAGAATGCTAACAGAAGGCTGTTCTCAAAAGATGTGGTCCCCACTAACCAAAAGTAGACTTCCTGTCAGATCAGACCAGGAAGCAGATGACCAAGGCGGCCACTCCTGGCTAGTGCAGATGGGCAGATGCCAGGCACATGCAGGGTGGGCAGTGCCCTGCCCTTCCCAGCAGCAGAGCATTCTGGCATCCGCTCAGCACCATGAGTTGTTCCCATGTGATATGAGGCCCCGAGGGATCTAAACATCACTCGTTGCCTTTCCATCCCACATCGCACCCCACGTGAGCTCTATATCTGTCATCCTACCAAAGCCGCCAAATGAACCCTGTCCGGAGGTCCACAGTATTTGGGCAGCCCTGAAAAATCCAGTGGTGTCTCATTCACTTTCTGGGTGCCCGAGGTATGTTGCTAAGACTGGACATCAGTCTTTTAAGACATAGTGAATTCACATTTTAGGGTCACTATGCCCAGGGAGGCGGAAGGATCATGAGTGAAAGGCCAGCCCAAGTCACACAGCGAGACCCCAATTCCAAAATATAAACAAAGAAACGCAGCTGGGGCTCAAATGGACGCCAGAATCCAAGCAATGCTGTGGGGGAATTTACTGATTCAATGTTTTACAACTTCCACCAAAATAGAAAAATTTTATGTAAATTTCCAACCTTTCCCCATAAGAATTACTCATTTTTTTCTTTAAAAAATAATTGCTCCTTAAATACACAATGGTAATTATAAATATTATTTTAAAGAGAGTTTAAATAGTATACGTGAAAGATTAGAATATCTTTAAAAAGCTTATTACTTTCATACCTAAATGTAAATCATTAATAGAAAAATTGCATTTTACCAACACTTAACATATCATTAAAAGTCTCCAGCATTTGACAGATGAAGATGAAAACACCCCAAAACTGCAGATGAATGATCAGGTCCCTGATGATTTCAGAACAATTACAGGATGCAGAGTAGTCTAGTTGAATTTTATTCAAAAGCTGACTACACTTGTGTTTTCTTTTATTTTTCTATCAAGAAGCCCATGAGGTTTAAGCACAATTCATTATGTATGAGACCCCACTTGCGGTGCTTGGCTGTTGATTAATAGCAAAGTTTGCTGTCTGTACGTTTGCAACATTAGATGCATACAATATGCTAACTTATTCTTTCACTGAAACTAATTATTTACAAAAATGACTACTCGAGACTGCAATTTATTAAATGCATGCATCCGGTTTCAATTCGGCCCCCAAAGACAGGCTGGAATGAAGATCTTTTACTTGATGTGACAACTTCTAGAAACACTGTATAATATTGTAAACGTGGCAAATAAGAGTTCAAATAGCCTTATGTCTGTTTTGCCTTCGCTTCCCGCTGCTGAGCGGGAACAAAGAGGCTTTTCATGTCCCAGCCACACGGCAAGGTGCATTCCTGCCTCCCTACCTAATTTCGCTTCTTAAAATAAAATGCTGGCTCGCTGGGTATAGCTATCTGCGTGCAAACTTGGGCACCCGAGTTCAGTCCCTGGAGCCTGCACGGTGGAAAGAGAGAACGCACATCTAAGAACTGTGTTCTGACCGCCACGCTCTTCTCCCTTTCCCATAAAGAAGCACAAGGCTTTGAAAAGTAGGGAAGAAGATGTTTGGATATCTGCATTGGGACTTTTGCAGGACATTTCTCTAAGCATCTGGGAATGAGGTGACAATTTCCCTTCCCAACTCTAGAGAAAAAGGACATCACTGTGTGATCTGTCAACAGGTGTCACTATGTCAACTGCTACCTGATCCTTGGAGCACCCAATCAACTACTGCCTAATCTCCTGTGCTCGTGGCTAGGGCATCTGGTCAACTTCTACTTGATCCCTGGATGGGAATCTAATTGGGGCATCAGTTGAATCTCTGCCTGATATCTGGATGGGAGTCTAACTGGGGGATCTGTCAACCTCTAACTGATCCCTGGGTGAGGATCTCAAATGGGATATCTGGTCAACCAGTTGTGTCCACCCCTGCTCATTAGCTCCACGGTATGCATGGCTACAAACAGAAATACTCCATATATTTTTTGTCTTCTTGATTGTGTACTGGACAAACCTGAACACACGGTTTCCTCTTCTGATGTCCTGAACCCTCCACAGTGGCCATGTCCTGCCTGACTGAAGTGCTCGCTGCCGGTTAGCAGAGAGAAAGGAGTTATGTCTTTGTTCTACATTTGTAAGTGCAGTCGGCATCTGCCCAAGAGGCAGGGGGACGGTGCACAAGGTCATGATGTGTTAACCACTGTCTGCGCCCTTAAGGTTTCTTAAGACACCCGAGATGAGATGACATCAGTTTCAAATAAAGGCTGGCTCAGGAACATGATGGGGACCGAGGGCTGAAACACCAGGAAAGGACCCTCGCTGTCTTCAGGAGCGAGAGTTGGGGGTGTGTGTGCGCAGAGAGCGGGAAACCCCAGCACAGGCTGCCAGAGGGTCAGACGACCACCAGGGTTGTGCAATTCTCCATCTTGACTCTGCAGTGAGACACAGGCAGGAGGCCGACCACAGAGTCCAGTGGGGACCACTAACAGCACCCTGACACGTGGAACAGTGTCTTGGGAAGGGGTCGGTCTAATGCCAATGAGAACCCCCCAACACAGAGCGACAACTCGAGGTCAGCCCCCACCCCCATATTCGCTGCCCTTGTCAACGCACGGCATGAGCCAGGCCTGTACGAACAGCCATTCTACCTGCTCCTCCAGCGCCCCGCGGGGAGGAGCTGCTGTTCACGGGAAGTGACGGAGGAGGCAAAGGAGGGACAGCGATTTACACCGAGAAGCCACCATGCAGATCCCGCGGAGACCACGGCCGGGAGACAGCGCTCTGTGGCTTACGAGTGGTGTCTCCCGCAGCTCCTGCAGTGGGCTCGGCTCGGGTGGTGCTATTCGGGACGGCCACCGCACCTTCAGGACGTGGGGCGTTAATGGAAGGAAGGCATTAGTACAGGTGAGCTTGAGGTTCTACAGCCAGACCCCAATTCTTGCTGTCTGCTTCTTGCAGCTGTATGGTGTGAACTGCCTGCCGCATCTTCCCTTGATGGTGGACTCCTTCCTACTAGAGCATTGAATTTAACCCTTTCCCTTTAAGTGGCCTTGGCCAGAGTACTTCGCCACCACAGCAGAAGAGCCACCAACACATCACATATTTGGCTCATCCTTTGAAGTGGAGATGTATAGCCATCCGCTTACCCCGAAGTCTTGTGCGCTACGCTGGATGGCGTACATTCTGTGCTTTATTTGTACTTGTTCTTTATAATTTTGGGAGAAACATTTGTAAATAATGCCCTAAGCCACAATCTTCTTTTTCTCAGATATTGGGAATCCGATTACTAATCTAGTTCACTTCCAGAAAGCGGACTAGGTTCTCGTATCACAGTTCTCAGATCCCCACACTCGCCGGTGGAAGAAGGCCACGCGCGTGCGCAAACACGCCAGCGATCTGGCTACCTGGCTGGATTACCGTGTAGCTGCTGTCTCCAACCTCAGACACTGTTCTGCATGGCAGAGTGAGTCCACTGGGACTCCGTAAACCCAGAAAGTTCCAAGACTCACAAGGTCCCTTCCCGAGGGCATATGCACAGTGAACAGCAACTTCCTGGAGCTGCCTGTGAACTAGGCAGGGAGGGGGCTATGGGGCTGAGATGTCAAACATGCTGGGGTGCGCTTAGGTGATGCTGCGTCCGAGGGGCTCAAGTGCCCGTGAGGAGCCCGGCGCACTCCCTGGCTGCAACGGTTTCTTTGGTCTGTTGCTGGTGTCCCGTCTGGAATGGACAGACTCGTTCACCTGACCCGGGTCACAGAGCAGGCTGGCTCCTGGAATTTCCCAGGCCTATCGCCTTCTGAAGGCTGAGCTGGAAGTGAGGCTCAGGACGAAGTCCACAGCTTCCACATGGCCCCATGAGGAGGAGGACAGGGCTGGGCGAACCAGGGCAAACCACGGGTGCTCCACCAAGACCACTGGGCAGAGCGATCCAGCCTGACCATTTCCCAGCCCTGGAGTCTTGTGCGGCATTCTCGACACACAGCATCTGTCCATGGAAAGGTGCCAGGATGTGTGGAGGTCCCAACATGAGACACATCTGCCTTTCAGACTCCACTTCTCAGAGGAGACCCAATCCCCTAGAATGAGCGATGCACACAGACTTTCTAGACCGCAGGAGCTGTTCTCTTCCTTTCCACATCTTGTTGCAGGGTACAGAATAATGAAACATGCTACAGTTGAGGGAGCAAGCCATGCATGCTGCAGGTGGGTGAGCGGCCATGCATGCTGCAGGTGGGCGAGTGGCCATGCATGCTGCAGGTGGGCGAGTGGCCATGCATGCTGCAGGTGGGAGAGTGGCCGTGCATGCTGCAGGTGGGTGAGTGGCCATGCATGCTGCAGGTGGGGGAGTGGGCTGCACACGCTGCAGCCCTGGAAGTGGGTCTCATTCCATTTCACTATTTTGAGGGACTCTGCAGCTAGTGCTAGAATGGTGCAGGTTTAGGTCATAAGACAAAAGGACTTTCTCTGTGTCTGTTCATTCCTTGCTTCTGACATAAGCAACTGACTATAGGATGAGATGGAGCAAAAAACAAAAAGTCACTCGGAGCAAAACCCCACATCTCATGCTTCCTGTAACTACAGAAAGTGGCTGACTCTGGCAAGAACTCAGGGTCTCAGTGTTTCACGAGGAGCTGGGCGGGTCAGAGCTCCTGGGGAAAAGCCAGCACCCCGTGAGCACAGCAGGCTGCTCCGTGGTACCTCCTCTACACTGGAGGGCAGTGGGAGGCCCATGAAGACAAACACTGTGGGAACTAGAGGGGTGCACCCCCTGTGCAAAGCACCTGAGGGGGTGTGGGGACCCACCCAGCCCGTGGGTCGAGAGCCCGGAAGTCAGGCCTCTCTGCGAGCGCCTCTTCCTCTACCAGTGCAGGGAAGTTCCTGGCACCTTTTCTTCCTTTAGAAACAAGCTTGCTTCCCTCCCGTGACCACAAGGCAAAACAACACATTTGTGACTAACAAAGCCGACCACCTCGAATGGGGCTGTTGATCTCCACACACCTAACTCTGTCTTCACAAGGATCAAGAAAAAGATCTTTCGTCTTGGCGATGCGATATTTAAAATGATAACTAAACACGAAGACTCGGGAGCTTTTCTTTCCAGAGGCTTCGACGGCGGGGGACTGACCTCTGAGGGGCTTAGTCCATTAAATGTGTTTTGGCTCATTAATAATAATTCTCCCAACTAAATTACCTGTCTTGCAAATTGGTTTGTACAGTTCTAAATAAATAATAGACAAGCCCTATTATCAAACAAAATGAAGTTTTCACAGACAGAAAGCACATCTTAGGTAGAAATTTGCAGTGTGGTTTTCCCCGGAAGAATCCTCCAAGACTCGCTTCTGAGAAAGCTCTTGTTTCTCCTGTGCTATGGCTAGGACATGTTAACTGGTCACGTTAGCTGATCAGTGGGGTCGAGAACATTGTATTTAATATCAGTCAAGTATATGGAGTTGGAGATGGAGAAGGAAATGGCAAACCTGCCTCTCCCGTCCCGTTCCGTATCTTACTGCAAAGATTGGCCCTGGAAAAAGCAAGAAAAGTAAAGCACGCATGTTCAGAAGTAAAATCACATATTTAGAGACAGCATGCTTATTTATGGGACATACTGAGGAATCTCTGCCAACGTCTTAGGACTAGTAAACCACTTGGGTAATTTGATACAAGTCACAAACTAAATTGCATTTTGTGTTCCACAGATAAATGGCTCCAACTAATGAAATACTTAGATGCAATCTAATTATTGTGAACTATGAAAACACTGACAAGGATCAAATATGCAAGTCGCTAAGAGGGGTCACCGCACTTAGGGACCAGCCCAGCGGCCCACAGCTTTCAATTCTCCAGACGTGATTTACTGCTTCAGTTACAAGCACGAGGAAGGCAGGGGACTACAAGCAAGCCTCTCGCAGACAGAAGTAGGGGTCCCCGGAGGAGTACACTGCCATGACTTGCTTCATGTTGACCCGCGCTGAATGTGGGAAGCCCATAGTATACACTCTGGGTGTATCTGGGGGTAGTTCACAGAACCGCAGAGCTAAGAAGAGGCCACCCGAAGGTAGGTAGCAGCGCAGCCCTGAGTGGGGTTCCAGTTTGAAGAAAGGCATTTTGGGGACTGAGTAGCAGAGCCACTCTCTTGGGCTCCTGGCTGTGGACGCAGTGTGACCCCCCCTCCACCTTTTGCTCGTAGTCAGAAGTTGTCCGTACGGTACTCCTCCCCTGCCGTGATGAGCGCACCTCTAAGCTTGAGTCCAAACCTTCCTTCCTGCTTAAGCGCCTGTGTCGGCATTTTGTCACAACAAAACTATCAGTCAGGCATTCGGAAGGAAAACGTACCAGACCTAGATATTTCTAGGGCAGAAGAACGCGTGGACGAGTCCCTTTTCATGAGGCAAGGGTGTTTTAAAAGTGGTCCTGGAAGAGTCATTTTCCATCTTCAAGAACTCACTCTCATGTCCCTACACTGGGCTTCAGAATCACCAGAAGAGAGAATGTCAAACCAGATGAAAAGATCAGATGAAGCCCACGTGTTAAACTGTCCTGACCCGGGACAGGCACACGGGTCATAGATTTGCTAAAACCCAAAGCATGACGCGAGAAAGCCGGGCGTCCTTACAAAGGGAAAAGTAGTCAGTGAAAGGGAAATGATGAAAGACTAGTTAGAAAGTGGATATCCGACCTCACAGAGTCCACTGTCTAGAAACATGCCAAGACTCTCCAAACTCAACTGTATGAAAACACATTCATTCAGTTTAACGAGGCAAAATACTTGGCCGAACACTTCTGCATGAAGACCTGTGTGGGTGACCAGCAACAAGATAATTCAATCACTCACGGTCATGGGGGGGGAAACTGTAAATTTAAATCTCGAATGAGATGCCATTACATAGTTACTACAAACGGCTATAAATAAAAAACTGGAGCTGGGCTGGGACGCAGCTCGGCGGTACTACTTGCCTGCACATGTGGGGACTGGAGTTGGCTCACCTAACTCCACACACATGACCAGGTGGGGTGACCTGCAGAGCGTGGATACAGGGGCGGTTCTCGGGGGCTCTCTCGCCACCGCCGTCCATCCCACCGGCAGTCGCATGTCAGCGATAGACACTTTCTTTAAAAAAACAAAGAGATGGTTGCCTAAGAAACCAAGGTTCCTCTGTCCTCCACATATACGCGCACTAACAAGTACACGCACCACATGCACATACATGCACCTGACTATGCATTGCAGATACACCACCCATCCATGTTACACACATATCACACGTATATTCCTGTGCATCTGCAGAACATGCAGCCACACGTGCACACACACACACAAGAACATGCATCCGCACTGAGTACATTCACACACACCATGGAAGCACTATGTTTAAAATTAGTTGGCCGCAGACAACTTGCCACATCCGGATCAATCTCACGCGACGAGTTGAGCAGAGTCAGGTGGAGCTAATCCTGTCGTATGCACGGGCAGGGCATTTGTAGTGGTGGGGGCGGAGGGTGGGCAGGAGGTGGAAGCTTGAGGAGGAGAGGGGGCTGGGCCGAAGGTCCGATGGCTCTGGGCGGCAGACAGTCACCAATGCAGAGCTCAGCGTGTAACTACCGCAACTTCACGATGCAATTACTTCACAAGCAACACCTCGAAGCCAGCTTCAGCTTAGCTTAACGTAAAAGCAGAGTTTAGGACAGAGGAAGTGCAACACTTTCTATCAATCACCTTTTCCCTCTACCAACGAGGTCCCCTCTGGGCGTTTGGACTGCGCTTGGAATCCCAGCGCTGCGGAGCAGACAGGTGGATCTGTGCTTCTGGCCAGTTCTCCCGCTGAATCAGCATGATGACCATGAGATTCTGTCTCACACGCTAGATGGCGATTGACTGAGGAAGACAAAAACCTTACACACACACACACACACACAACACACACACTCCTAGATACAACCATGCACGCACATTCCTAGATACACACACACACACACACACACACACCACTCCTAGATACCACTGCCACGCACACTCCCAGATACCCCACACACACACACACCACACACACAACACAGATCACCTTCCTAGAAACACACACACACTCCCAGATACACACACGCACACACAACACACTCCCATATACACAAGCATCGCATCTCCAGATCACCCCACAACCCACACCACCTTCCTAGATACACACCACACCTACACTCCCCGATACACACACACACCCCAGATACACACCGACGCACTCCAGCTACACACACACCACACACCCCACACTCCTAGATACACACCCCCACTCCCAGATACACACACACCACCCACACCCCACCCACACGCCCAGAACACACACACACACACACACCCAGATACACACAGATTATACTGGACAACAGACACACGGGACACACCCCCTGACACAACACTCACTACACACACAGCCACACACACCACACACACACACCAACACACCCAGACCTCATGACACCCACACACTCACAGATCACAACTGATAACACACACACATGCACACTCACATCATACCATGACTGACAATGGGACAGAGTAAAGAGTCCGGGGGCAGAACCCACTGGACGGAGGCTACAGGGACATCCATTGCAGCTAGTCGCCTCCCCGCTTGGGGACAAAGTCTGATTGGTTTGCTGGGGTTTCTGGTGTGGGGTTGCAGGTCACGGGTGCAGGGACGTGCAAGGACATCACGCACACCCCAGTGACACATGTCGCCAGCGCGTACACACAGTCTGGTTTTGGGAGCGCCCTCAGCTGCGCCACAAGCTAGACGCAGCAGCGGCCTAGAGGCGCGCAAGAGCGACGGTGGCGCAGCTTCCACACTGCTACCAGGGTGCTGCAGGAAGGCTGGTCTCACACCCAGACTTAGGACATGGCGCGGCTGGCTATGATTTTAAGCCATACAAAGATCCTCAGGTTTGAATTTTTCAACATGTAAATGTTTACAGTTACAGACGAACAACCCTTGCTTCCACGGCCCTTTGGGGTTCCCATCAACACCGGAGAGGAGTCGCGGGCTCTAGACGAATCCCTCTGGGCTGAGGCTAACTGGGGGCCACCCCCCACGGGGGGGTCCGGCTTTCGTGCCCAGCAGAGCTCTTGGGTGGCTCGGTCTGCTCCTGGCGCCCCAGACAATCTCGTGAGCTCATCTTGCAGACGGAGCCACCATTAGCCCTCGGCAATTCACTTGTGCCTCGCTGAGAGTCAGGAGCCACTGGGGTAGGGGCGGAGGGGTCTCTCCCTCTTGAGGAACCCTTCCTAGAGGTAGAGGTTCGGCCTTTTGGGGGGGGTCCTTCTGGGTGTATTTGCTCGTACTCCCCAATCCTTCAAGCCTCCTAAACTTATTTAACAAAGAATTAGGCCTAAGACTTTAAAAGCACATAACTCAAGGAATCCTACAGATAAATGAATTACCCGCGCTGTCGGTTTAGGATGTGACTAATTATATATTAACACCCCTTCCCGTCACAATAATTGTCATGGAGCTCATGTCGAAGACTGACTTTTGAACAGGCGTTATGTCTCAGAACAATAGCGGCCAAATGTGGTGAAGTCCCGAGAGCAGAGGAGGCTGCGGAAGAGAGGCCGACCCCGGGGTCGGTACTTACTGTGTCTGCCGAGGCTACCCTAAAAAAAAGGTGACCCCACTGCTAACTTGTTTGCTATAGTGCCACGCTGAAGTTCTGGCTGCTTCGACAAACCTCTCCAGTCAGCTCTGCTTGACACCCAGGCCACAAGGGGCACGCCCCTGGGAGTGCACAACCTCGCTTGCTCAAACCTAAAACCTGCAGGCCCCCATAGTGGAGCTCAACTGATCTTTGAACCTCAGGACCCCAGGATGAAGGACGCTTGCCTCAGTCCCAGCCGCATTGTCCACGGGGGGGGGGGGCCCAGGTGCAGTGGGCAATTCCTTTGCCACTCATGTGCTGTTCCCGCTGCCTCCCCGTTGCAGCCTCTGCTCCATTCCACTGAACCTGGCACTATCGGAAGTTCGGGAATTCCCATGCCGTTCATGATACTACACACGGGTCCAAAATGGCCGTGAAGCTGGGCAGACGGGCGTCCGCCTGCGTCCCCGCGCTTGGGAGGCTGAGGCAGGCGGCTCTCCAACCGGACAACCCCGGGTAACAGTCCCAGGCTCTGTCCAAAAAAAGAAAACAACCAAACACACAAACTGACCCCAACCACACTCAAGAGTTGGGAGCACCAGGAGCCCCCGACAGTCTCGTTAATTCACAGCAATTTCTGCCACCTTCAGCCTCCCTCCCACTCCCCAAGAGAGAAACTGCCAATGCCCCTGGGCAGGGTACAACCCAAGCTCCAAAGCCCTTCCTACACTGGGGCAGTGCCCGACCTTCCCGCCCGGCCTGGCAGACACCTATGGTAGCCGAAACATCGCCCTGACTTAATCCTGGGAACATTGACAACCCTAGATGACCCTTGAGGGGGGCGTGCCTGCGGCCCCTGCGCTCGGCTGAATAATTTTTCATTTCAATCATGCCCACCATTGCCCATTAGCGGACTTTTGAGACCAACCAACAGAAAGGCGTTGGTCCCTTAATTTCTTAATGAATTATTCTCCACCGCAGGACAGGGGAACGCCCCGGCGCAGGCATCCATTACTGACAGAGCCGTCAAAGGACGGGCACTCGGAAAACTGGCAGCTGTAAATTTCCTGCAGAGAAATAGGGGCTCTTTGGTGATTAATCCAGGACCAACATTTGAGCCCGCGCTCGGGGTTCAGCTGAGAATTCAAAAGAACTTTGCAGCTGAATTCATAGCGCCGCCGGAATCCCACGCTCAGACGGGCAGCTGACTTGATTCTTCACCTATCCAATGAAGGACTGGGCTGTGGCAGCTGCCGTGGGGGGGGGGGGCAGCTTGCAGTGCAGGTAGGCCGGCGCGTGCACGCAGTCAGGCAGCAGGAGGGTGTTCCCTGCATGCTGTGGAGAAGGCCACTGTTTAAAGATGCCTGCAGCAACCCCGGGACCGTCACCAACTCGCCCAGCCAGCAGGGTCTGGTCCCTGAGCACTTTGCAAAGATGGGTATGAAGGCTGTTGGGTGTGGGCAACCCCTGGTTCCTACCCTTCTCCTGAGCTCTCCTTACCCCATGCAGAGGGCCCTCAAGGGTATGACTTCCTTTCCTGTGTGGGGGACACCACCGCTCACCCCAGGGAACCTGTGGGCTTCTGAGAGTCGCTCACTCTACTGTCAGGAAAGAACTGGTCTCCCATTGGCGACAGAGGTGTCACAGTGGGGTCCCCCGATAAGGCCCTCCTCCTCAACACGGGGCAGACGAACCTGGTGTTACTGAATCAGCCTCACTAACTGTATTATCAGTTTTCTCATGTTCATAATATTCATAGGGCAGACACCACTTGCGACCTCTTGGCGCGTGCCCGCCGCTGAGCCGGGGATGGGTGTGTGGCAATGCGACATGCCCCTACCGCGGGATGTGCCCAACCTGGAATTACAGGGACGTGACCGGGGATGCATCTGACGCTGCGACCTGCAGCTGGAGGTGCTAGGGGAGCAGTGGTCTCCCCATCCCTGCAGCCCCATCTTCTTCCTAGGCTCCCCCGACCACCTCTGGATTCGGCCATCTGACTGAGATCCCCAGCAACCCCCCTTTCCTTTCATTTCCCTCCATTTCTTCCCTGCCCATCACCCCCTTCTTGCCCCCAATTTGTCTTCACTCCAGGGGATAGGCTATCTAGCCCTCTGTGGTGTAACCCCCAAGGTCTATGTGTAAGGCTTGGGATCCTGTGAATGGCATCTTAGGGGGCTACAGGAAGCTATGTTACTTGGTGACCCTTGCGGGATTGGGCACATGCCTCTACCAGGGGCTACCTGTGGTTACCACGGCTGAAAGCGCAGGCCAACGCGGATGGACTGGACTCTGAGGCCAGGGACAAATGAATCTCCCTTCCCAAGCCAGCTCCAGGATCGCCAGAAAAAAGAACCTGACGACTCCCACACCATCCCCGCCCAGCGCACCCAAGCTCAAGCCGAGGTCCGGCCCTTCCTAGCTTGAGCCCAGGAGCATCTGGCGATGTGACATTCTGTTCTGCACACAGGCTGGTTTCTTGGTTATCCGCAGGGAGTTACAGCGAAGCTCTGGGGGATGAGGCTGCGTCCTGGTCGGCTGAGATGCTGGGATGCAGAAGCCACAGCAAGTCAGTCCAGTTCCGGAGGGGGGGGGGCGAACGGGAAGCCCTGGGGGACCCAACGAACACGAAGACTTGGAGGGGAATCTAATGGCCATGATGCTCCTCACGGCTGACGGACGTGTCAGCTGTGGGGGGGCTCACCCAGCCTGGACCCCTGCGCCAGCTCCCTGGTAGTCCCCGTGCATCACAGACCCCACGCACAGGGCTGACCGGCACGTGTTGGCCTTTCCAAAGGCCATGTGGGTCAGCCGTGTGCACCCACAGAGCAGCACAGTAGCACCAGGCTGGTGGAGAAGAACTCATGTCTATGCACTCTCACGTGGCGCAGGGAGCGGGGCCCGTTGAGCGAGGCTCACTGAAGGCCGGGACAATCCCCCTGAGTCCCTCAGCACCAGAGGTGCTCCAAGCCCCAGCCACGCAGGCCCGGAAGTCTGCGGCACTAGACGCTGTCCTTATCTGAGCTGCTCTGGTCCCGGCTGCTCACAACAGATGCTCCAGCCGGCCCAGGCGCTGGGTGGGCACGAGGTGAACCACAAAAACCCTCTGGCAGGCGGCAGCTCCGAGAGGGACACGGCACAAAGAAGGCCAGTCCAAGACGAGTGGTACCCAAAGTGTCACACCCCTCACTCATCCCTCACACTAAGAACAGCATGGTGTGAGGGCCAGACCGCAGTCCCCCCCCCCCCCCCCCCCCCCCCCTTGAGACACCCTGGCTGCGGCGGGGTAGCAGCGGGGCTCCTGATGGCCGTGGGCTTCCCTCCCTGGCTTCTGACCTGTGCTGGGCACTCCCTTGCAAGCCCTGGCGCCTCTTACTCAAGACAGTGCCACAGAAGCCCGCGCTTCACCTTGGCCTCTCGTTGGCTCCGTGCCCGCAGGGCAGGAGACACAGCTCACCCACTGCCCACCTAACCATCCCTGGGCTCGGCCACCTTCAGGGTCTTTACTCATCACCTATCAATCACATACTTGCCCCGCCCACTTCAGCCCCCCCCCTGCCTACTGCAGTTGGAATGCACTGACAGAACTTCTCGTCTGCTCCCCATGCCCGCTGGGGTTACATCCTGTTTGTGCCCCTTTAGGCCCTAACAACCTCCCGAGGTCCTCGTGCTCTGCCGCCTTCTCGCCCTGGGCAGGCCTCTCCCTTCTGGAACCCCCGCGTGCTGTCTCCGGGTTCCTTTGCTTCTGGCCCACGTGCCATCCCCCTTGGGTCCCCTGGCCCTCGGAGCTAGGTGGCCACTCTCTCCAAGCCCCGGTTGGCTTTGCCAAGGGCCCCGCTGTGGGGCGACTGGAAGATGGTGTCTCCTCGGGTATTCATGCTGCCATCAGAGTCCCTCGCCTTCTTCTGTGCCCTGGCAAGGACTGGCGGCGGAGGCTCCTGACAACCTCCTCTCTAACAAGGGACTTGGAGAGCCGCTTACGTCCAAGGAGCTGGCGGGTGCCAGCGTCCACCCTGCTCCCACGTGGCTCCAAGAGGCACAGAGCACAGGAGTGCCTGGGTTCAGCCGTGACACAGATCTGGCTTTAGCTGGGACAGAGAGGCAAATTTAAACCCCCTAATAAGAAGATATCTGCCACCACCATGATTGCTAAGTCACACCCGTTACCCTGCCTGGTCTCTCTTCTCTTCTTTTGTATCCCCGTCATACAGCCTAATAGGTGCCCTGTCCGCTCCCCCTCCCCTCCTCTCCTTTCCCTCGTCCCCCCCCTTGTATCCCCTCCCCCCCGTTGCCCCTTACTTTCACCCCGTCCCTCCCTCGCCTCCTTTTCTCCAATGGCCTCCCCTTTCCCTCCCTCCCATCCCCTAGAACATCTTTTTTAATTGTTTTTAATATAGTTTTCAACTTGTGCGCATGTGGCGTGTGTACTGTGCACGCTGTGTGGTATGACTGTGTGTGTGTCTGTGTTGTGTAAACACACGGACGAATTCGCGAACCCAAAAAACCATGACACCGTCACCTCCTTCTGCACCGGGATTCACAGGCTCCACCCCACCAGGACCAGAGCGCAATTTCGCCCCCGCTTCCGCCTGGGCGTCTATCATGGGATTCTGGGATCTGAACTCAGGACCTTCTGCCTGCAAGGCGGAGGCTAACCCCTGAGCCAACCTCTCCAGCCCCCCTAGAGAGCTTTGTGTGAATGCCAGAACACTCCTCGAGTCCTCCACCCTAGAGGGGTACGGACTCAGTGGGCATAGCTGGAGCCTTTTTTGGCTTCGCCTGTTGGTATGGGACCTCTATTAGGACTGTTAATCCCTTGCCCCTAAGGATCCTACTGCCTGTAGCCTTCTACCCTATTCAACACGCTAGCTCTGGGAGGGCGTTGATATTTCGCCCTTGTCAAGGTCATGCGAAGTCCAATTATGGGTTACTGCAGCCCTGACTTGTGTGGGAGTATCGTGCATATCACGGTCCTCCCCATCTTGGGCTCTTCCAATCTTGCCGACCCCCTCTTCCACACGTTCCCTGAGCTTTAAAGGCGGGGAGAGATTTTGGCTGGTCTTGTTCCCTTGCCTGGTTTTTCTCACACAGCTGTCTTGCCATCTCTTTGTAATCTTGAAAGCATTCATTGTTGTTTACTTCTTTCTTCTGCTTAGATGTAGCACTTATAAACGTTGAACACAGTCCTTCAGTGTGCGTCTGTGATCTTGACATATCTGCAGACCTGTGTAACCACTGCTAATATTCTCTCTAACAAAATCCTCATGCCTCTTCTTGCAGGCAGCGGCCGCCTGGATGACCCCGCACAGACTCTTTTGTTTTTTGGCCCTAGGTCACTTCCCGCCCCTGCTCTTCTGCGTGTGCCTATATGCAGGTCGCCGACGAGAGGCGGTTCACGCACTAGCCATCACCGCCTGGAAGTCCCGGAGTGTCCTACCCAGGCACGCTGTCATCCACACTCTCCCCAGGGGACATGGCTCCATGCTAGCTGTTGACACTTGCAAGCAAAGTTCCTGTGACCACTTTCACATCAAGTTCTCTGGTCCGGGCATATGCTGAGAGAGGAAGCTGGGACACATGTCCCCTCCCCCACGAAATCTATCGCTACATCCCAATCAACACACAGGAACGAGGGGCTCTGCACCCTCAGATGGTGGCGCTGTTGAGCCGAGTCTGGGTAGATGTTCGCACACATGAACGCCAGTGGTGCCTTTCTCCCTAGATGACGGTTGACTGACTTCTGTCCCCTAGTCAGGCACAGGTGTCAACCTGATGGGTCAGGGTTTTGGCGCTCTGGGCACATTTGTACAGAATTAGTGATTGGAGTTAGAGTCCCCAGCGCCAACCTGCCGGAAGAATTGGTCTAGCTGATGGTGAAGGGTGGGATTAGGCCCTGGCATAAAGTTGGAGGGACTTGGGATGACGTAGCATCCGTGTATACACGTGGCCAGGCCTGCTGGTCTTGCAAGTGAGGATTGTCCCCTCTTCGTCAGCCGTAATGTAGGATGGTGATGGGTTCTGCGCACACAGTGCAAGTGCAAGGTACTTCTGTGTATTGTGGGTGAGGTAAGGTCACGCTAGTTTTTTTTCTTTCTTTTTTTTTTTTGAGGAGAGTGTTTGGTTACTTACCTCATTAGCTGAGACATTCGTTTCTTGCTGATCTCTTTGGCCGAGTCTGAAATGTAAATGACCTTCAAGGATGTGGTGTCTGCTTCAATTGGGTCTCTATCCTATTTTTTCAAGTTGCAAAATTTGAGAAGTCCTTTGTGTTTCGGCAAAAAATGTGTTTTTAAAATATCTCAGCTCTCATAATTTTAGAGTCTGTTGGGGGATTTTAAAGCCGATTTACTGTTCATAGCAACAGTTCATGGAGAGTTGACTGTCGAAGGTCAGGGCCAGGCACATCTGCTCAGTACTGGCTTATATCGTGCAGGATAGAGGCTGGAATCTACAGCATTAGTGGGAAGCTACTATTTTACACTTGAGCTATCATAAATGTAACTATCTTAAGTTACTTTTTAACTCTCCTACCTAATAACACCTTATGTCATACCTTAATAATTGTATCCCTCACCTGCTGTTAGGTTTTTCCCATATTTTTGCAATCTCTTGAGTTCTATGCAAGTAATCACATCACACACTCTAGAAATAAAGGAACTGTTTCCTATTTTCCTGATGTAGCAGTCCATTTTCTTTCCTTTCAGCTTCACAGTAGGTGTTTTTCTTTTCTTTTTGTACACGTTTGCCTGTGTGTTAATGTAGGCGGAGTCTTCATCGGCTGACTGCTCCCACTTTGGTGTGTGTTGCATTCATGCGTCATATTTGTGTGGCATTTGCAAAGATGGCGCTGCAGTGTGAAGGCCAAGGGGGGCATTGGTGAATCATTCCGTATTTCTTCTTCCTTACTGTTTTGCTTGGGTTTCCCAGGCTTGCCGTCCCGGAATTGCAGTTAGCTGCTATTTTTGTGCCGCCGCACTTTCATGGATTCTGGGATCTCAAACTCGGATCCTTTTCTTGCTTGCAAGGCAAAGGCCGTGCGACGGAGTCATCTCCCAGTCAACTTATTTTTCTGAGAATAGCTTCTTACTTAAGCTCTGGAGCTCTGATGGCTGACAGGTGCCAGGTATCTTTCCTGCCTCCCCCACCCCATGCGGGGGTGACAGGTATGTGCTGCGCTCTTGGCTTGTTTTTTTTTTTTTTTCTTGCTTTCTTTTTTAGCGTGGGTGCTAGGGATTGGACTCATGCTGGCCTACCAGCAAACCTTTACTCACACAGTCGTCTCCCATCCTCCTTTCTTTGGAGTAGCATGTCCTGACCAGAAGTATTCAGAAGGTCGACTCACTGGACATCCACATATTTCCACTGCATGGTTTTTGAATTTGTCCCCCACATTCTCACTGTTTGAGAAGGGCATGACACCTTTAGAGCTGGAGTCCTGCCAAGAAGGCAGTCCACACGGGGTGGGCCTGCGGTGTCTAGTCCGACCCTACTTTTCCAGGATAAGGTCTTCTCCGTGGCAGACTTGCAGCCTTCTACCTCATGATATCTGCAGTGACCCTAGGCTTTCTCCTCATCTGTGCCTTTTCCTGACTCAAGAACACTTGCCTTACTGTACTTCGCATTGTTGATGTTAAGTCCACTCTATGCTGTCTACCCATTCCTCTTCTCTCTTAGATTAGTTTTACAAGCCAGCAATCCATTTTTGAGCAACACCTTAGGTTGCAGCCGGCGTCCTAGGATTTGAATCATGTAGCACAATTGATGGGAACAGATATTATACTCCAGTAAAGATTCCCCTGTCCACGAGAGCACCGCACAGCACGGGCAACCCACCCTGTTTTCCTCACAGGACTCACCTTCTGGGCCACCTGTCAGCAATTCGCTTCTACCCATCATAAAGTCCCAACACGCAAGACGAACTCACCAGACTGTTGATTTATCTAAAATAAGAATACCGAGAAGCCATTTGTTGCCTGGCCATGCGTTTTAAGGGGGTTGTTGATCTCATTGTGGCGGTGACTGCTTAAGGCTCAGCTTGCCAGCCTCCGTTACCTGACCTCTCTCTCTCTCCTCATCTCTTCTCTCTCTCTCTCTCTCACACACACACACACATACACACACCACAACACACCACACACACACACATCACCACCACACGGCAGGATGCTTCGGTGTCGGTTCCCAGGCTCCCTTGAATTTGGTCTGTACCATTTCTTTCTGCTTCTTGTATTTTTGTCCACAGAGCCCAGCCAGATGGGGGACCCTGACACATGGCCATCAATTCATCCAACCAACAGCTTTTCCAAAGGCAAAGCCAAGAAGAACCCCGTGTGGCACTGACAGGGACCCAAGGAAAAAAATGGTATCCATTCCGCGGCATGGGCTTCATTGTTGGCAGCTGAGACATGACTGATGCTACACACTCCAAGTTCCACTAGCACATGACTGCAAAAAGCAGTCACAGATCTTGCCCGCACGCACTGTCTGCAGAAGACCAAGGGACCCACTGGCACCATTCCGGTTAGGCCTGCTAGGTGGCTGCGTGACCTGCCCTTTGTCCTCTGTCACCTGCAGGCTCACTGTGAATATTCTTTTAGCCGAAGTAACTCTTGTGGTCCACGTATCGAAGCTGTCAGCTGCTGTCCACGGCGCCTGGCCGCTGCTCCTCGTGAAGGCAGCGATTCGGCAGCTCCTCACATGGCTATCCCGCTGGTGCAGAAAAGGCTGGGGCGTGGGGAGACGCCCCATGCACATGCCAGGCAGCCCAGGCCTGAGGCCGTGCATGTGGCCGCCGAGCGGATGCTCCTCTGGGCATGCGTGGGGATGGGGCGGGGCGTCAAAGGTGTTCTGAGAGACAGATGCACTTTTAAACACCGAACCATCTCACACTCACGACACCTGCTATGAACCAGCCCTGGGCCTGCGTGCTGCCTGGGGGGACGGACCCTTCTGTAGGCCTCTGGAGACGGCATCCAGGAGAGCCCTGGCTCACACAGCAAACTGTGGCTGCCACGGTTGAGTCAGGTCCCTCCATCGCTGCCCCCTGCCCTGGGTTGAGTTCAGGTCCCTCCATCGCTGCCCGCCCCCCTGGGTTGACGTCAGGTCGCTCCATCGCGCCCTGCCCTTGGGTGAGTCAGTCCCTCCATCGCTGCCCTTGCCCTGGGTTGAGTCAGGTCCCCTCCATCGCAGCCCCGCCCGGCCCCTCTGTCCTTGCCGACACGAGGCCAGTCCTCGGATGCTCCGGACCAAACACCCTTCAAATGCTGAATGCAGGCCAGATCAGGTGCCGTGGAGAACAGCAGGGAAGGGTGACGGCCAGACACGTATCCCCTCCCTGCTGACTCCATCACTTGTGTCCCAGTAGGGGTAGCTGGTGTGGCCTACCGGAGGGCTGAGCCAGGTGCACTGAGCAGGTCATTGAGCAAGGGGTCATGCTGTGGTACTGAGGCCAGGAGTCTGACCAGTTGCATTGAGCAGGGATAGCTGTGTACTGAGCCGGTGCACTGAGCAGGGGTCAGTCTGTGTACTGAGCCAGTTGCCCTGAGCCCGGTGCACTAGCAAGGGTAAGGCTGTGGTGTACTGAGCCCAGCCACAAAGCTCATCCTCTGTGTCTGTCCCGGGGCATGCTGGGAGCCCCTTTCCTCTGTGTCTGTCCAGGGGCAAGCTGGTAGCCTCATCCTCAGGTGTCCAGGGGCCATTCTGAGAGCCCCCATCCCCTGAGCCTCTTCCACATGTGTTTGGCCAGACCTTCACAGTGAGCAGACACAAGCAATGAACAGGCTGTAAATGTTCTTTTTATCGCTAACACAATGACTGAGCTCGCCCTTACCCTCCTGTGAAGGAAACCACGACCGAGGTTTTCTGGACCGCGATGGATTCGTGGCAGCCGTGGTCCCTACAGCCGACACAAGCCGCAACAAACGGGCCGCGGACGAAGGGGACCTTAAGGGGAGCGCCTGGCGTAGAATGGCACCGCGAACGTGGCTGAGCCGTCCGTAACTGCAGCCGGCAGAACCAGGCAGCTGCATGAGCCGGAAGCACCCTCTCACTCGTGCTGGCGTCATGAACCGCTCAGGTTGTGGAGGACCGCCGGGTGCTGGGCCTGAAGCGGGCTCTGAGAAAACTGACCTCTCTGAAGAAGCTCTCCTGGGCATGGAACATCTGGGGAGGGTCTTTCAGGGGGCCTCCGAGAGGTTTCGCACGTGTTGCTAGAGCAGCCCAAATCCATCTGGCCGGTGGGGCTTGAGACCAGAGATCAGGGGACAGAGACACACCGGCAATAGGTAAAAGGGCAGAGGTCGCAATAGAAACCACCCCCGCACTGTGATTGTGGCGTCCAAGCCGCCTCACAGCGCGCGCAGCCTCCGCCCGACGGCGGGAGGCGAGATGTCCCTGTATGGGGCATCAAGTCACCCCCACACTGGGAGGCACCCCCACAACCCTCTGCACACCTATTCTGTTCTTGGAAGGCCATCAAGGGGGAGCCGCAAGCTCCTTGAGCTCTGTCCCCCTCAAATCGTGGAGAGAGTCAGCATGAAGCAGCATGTAGGACTACACACGGCTGCTGGGGACTCTCAGCGGTTGCGTGGACAGCTTCCCTGACACCTTTGTGTGAGCAGCTTGGAGAGACGAACAGACCCCTGCTCACCATGCAGGCAACACGCGTGACCCAGACGACGCCCCTCCATCTAGTTCCCATGATCTACAGTTCTCCCTAGGGAAGCAGCATCCCACACAGAGATGTACACACCACAACCACCACCACACCACACCCACACCACAGCACCCCACACCACACCACAAACCCCCCCACCCAACAGCACACCACACCACACACCCACCCACACCCACACCACCCACCCCACACCCCACACCACCCCACACCCACACCACAACCACACCACACCACCACCACACCACCCCACACCAGAACACCACAAAACACCCCACGCATACCCCCACGAACCCACACATAACACACAACCCCCACCACAACACACCAACCCACGACGCCACCATACCCCACACCAACACCACACCCACACCCTTAACCACAACCATCAAAACAAGGAACATCCCACCACACCACACCGACAAAGCCCACACCACACCACAAACATACCCCCACCATCATAAACCCACCCCACACACACCCACCAACCTACACACCCACCCCCACCACTACCACACCACACCCCTCCCCCCCCCCACACCCACACCACCCATAGCCACCCCCCCTACCCATCCCACACCCACCATACCCTAACCGACACCCGCCACAACCACCCCTTCCCCCCCCACCTGCCACACACCCCACCACACACCATTCAACCCCCCAGCCACCCTCAAGAGGGCGTGGGCTGCCCCCGTGCCCAGCCCACAGCGGTGACTAGGTGAGCAGAGCTGCTTTCCCTCGTGGGCCAGGGCGTGCTGCCCCGTGCATGCCACCTGGACCCGCTCAGCCTCCGTTCCCACACACTACATGGGCTGGGACCGCACAAAGTCGCCCGACGCGACTCAGGCTGGCAGCGGGAGCAGCACAGGCGTTGGGGCCTTGAGCTGCTGGCCACGAACTCACATTGCTTTTTAGAAACCACGGGCTTGGCAGGAGGCCTGACCACATCAGTTCCCCTCATGGGGGGTCCAGGGTGGGTTGGCCGGCTGACAGAGTCTGCACGTGCCTCCCCAAGACTGAGCTGACCTGGGGCTTCTCCTTGACGTGGCTGGGGTGCCCTCTGGCCGCTTGTGGCCGGCTGGGGCTGGAAGTAGCTGCAGTAGTCCCACCCCCGTGACTCCATCACTTTGGCCATACATTGGGGCCATTAATAACTGCACAGTTCGCCTTCAGCCCGATGAACGCACCCCAGGGACAGGCCGCAACCAAATCCTTTCTCTCTGGCAGAGAGGCAACATGATGGCGGCCCCTGCCGTCCCCAGGTAAGACAACTGTCCTCGGCCGGTGCTCAGCACCGATATGTTCCGCGGCCGGCGGGCTGCGGGTCTATGACACGGGCTTTAGCGCCCATCAAGATGTTTACTGGTTCCAATATTAAATCTGCGCAGGGAAGCACTCTAATAAAGGAAACCTAGAAAAAAAAGATTCTGCTAATGGCTGGGTCCCTTCGCCATTAAAATGAAGAGCCTTGGTGCATCTTCTAATCAGAGGACAATAATTTGCAAATCATTAAGAGAAAGTAAAATCCATAAATAAAATCAGGAGACTCTCCCGGACTAATAATCTTTTTGCTATATTTTGCATTTCACTATTTCTGTTCCAATACCCAGGCCCCACAAATGATCGTTCTGAGCACGCTAGTCACTACTGCGCCTGCTGCTTTAACGATAATGAAGGGACAGGGGAATCTGCTATTCAGAGCAGGTACAATTGAAGAATTCCATATCTTCGGAAATTTATTAAACCCAAGATTTCAATAGATGCAATTTGAAATGCCTGAGGCAGAAATACATGCCTTGCGTGGCGAGGGTATCACCTGCAAGTTATACCGTACTTGTCTTGATGTATTTTTGTGTCGCCGGCTGAAGCACAGAACTCATAACCATAATAAACATTCCTGTAGATTACCTGCTCCTTGACAAGTAACCATCACTCAGGTGGGCCCTACTAAATTAACCAGCTACTAAATGCCAAAGTGATCGGCATACTACAGTGGCACAGCTGGTCGACGCGCCCAATGAGTTATGCATGCGTCGACGGCCGCCTTTTTTCTTATAAAATATGCTCAGCTGAAATATTAAAATATAATTGGCATTCAAAACCTAAGTAGCTAACCATTTTGTTATCTTCTTTAACCGATTTGGGCTCCTCCACAGTTATTTTCAAGGATGCGATTCACAACTAATGACAACCCATCAGATTCGGGCTGGATTTGTGCAGTTTTTAACATTTGTCATAAATAGGGCGGGTTTTTTCCAGCCTGCCAGGGATGGCCTTTATATCAGCTGCTCTTGAACATCCAAGACCCAATTCTTGGGGAGAGCAGGGCGTTGCCATTTATGTTCCTTCTTCGCATATTTTATTCTGAGAAAAGAGAGAGACACGAATTTCCTATGAAATGTGTCCCTGGTTACAGTAAGTCCGTCTGTCTCCCAGCCATTTTTGCCTTAAGTCTTCCAAAGCCATTTTAGGAAGAAGGCCTGAATAAAAAATACTGTCCGTGCAGCGTTTGTTTAAAGTGTGTGTGTAACAGTCCGGCCACGACTGTTTATTGCTTTTAAAACTGCAGACACGGTACAATCATACAACATATGAGAATTCACCATGGGCTTGTTTTTTGTTTTTTTCCCCCCCCCACTTTGCGCACAATATGCATTTGTGCCCTAATTACCATTAGTATGCAAGAAAAGAAAAAGTAAGTTGCCTAGTAACGGCTCCACTGTGAGTGCTGATGCTGGCCGATGGCAGGGCTTCCCCTGAGATGCTAGCTCCAACCCCTTGCCGTCAGCTTTTCCCACCTCCAAAAGCCGGAAAACCCTCGCTAAACGCACGAATGCATCGTTTTTTTTGCGAGTCACTTTAAAAGAGGCCCTCCCCCCCTCTTGAGTCGACCCTTTGACTTTCTTCAGGAGTAGGTTACCAGGTGGCATAAAACGCAAACACCGGCGGGAATCAAGCTGGGGCCCCGGGTCCACCATGCTTAGTTTTCCTGCTTCACCTATTCTCATCAGCCTCAGGTGGCCGCCGCACCTCATGAAGATAAAGACAGCCCTGACTCTGAATGCTGACTCTGCTCTTCACAAGACACACGACGCTTGGAGATGGAGAACTAGAATCTCGCATTCCAGTGTGAACACCGGGGTTCAGGAAAAAAAAAAAATCACGTGTTAAAAGTATTTAAGTAGTTAAGTATAGCTTTATATTCAGGCTTCTGAATGTTTTGTTGGCATCATCTCCTTCATTGGGTTTATACCAATATTTAACAATGAAAATTCAACTTGTTCCCTGATATTTCTATTAAAATATTTTTCCATGCCTACAGGCAATAGAGATAATTCGGTCTGTTGTGGGGTGTTGGAATAGTTTTTGAAATGCCACTGACATATCTGTTAAGGTGAATAGTAACGACAGCAAAATGGGCTGGAGAGATGGCTCAGGGGTTAAATTCTGCCTCACAAGCAAAGGTCCTGAGTTCGGATCCCAGGTCTCACAAAAAACGCCAGGCGAAGCACCTTCTGCACTGGTGGCATAGCCTGGGAATTCCAGAGTGAAGCAAAAAGGAATAGAAGGATCTGGGTGAATTCCTGAAGTCACCTCACATTCTCCACAGCGCACACAGTGCCTCTTACACACACACACACACACCAACACACCCACTGCAATGAATGCATGTATGGCACTGTCCTTTTGAAGTGACATGTTTATATCTATACACTGGGAGGACAAAATTTTAAAAAGCGTATTTAGATGATGAAGTCTGTTTGCTTTAGCATATTTACCATATAGACTATTTGTATATTCCATAGTTCAAGCTCATTTAAAAACCACATCAAACAGAAAAGGGTTTATTCATGCAGAAAATCTAAAGGTGCGTGAGTCCAGGCCAGCATGGGCTCTGTAGACTGTCCCTGAATGTGCCCCCGCGAAACTAGGGGTGACCTGCTCGTAGGAGAACTTGCCAGAGACTTGTTAAGGAAGTCTAGAGTTGCGCTACACTCATGTATCGCCCCATCGAACGCATCGCCATAACCAAGTGAACCCCCCTGGATCCCTGGCACGAGGCAGCGGCCGTTGGGGCTGGTCTTGAGCAGGGCTGTCTCTCACTGCCTCACATGGTTGGGTTGCATGGTGCGGCCGAGCGAAGACCATTCTCAAGCTCCACCTCCCTAGTCACCGGGGGAACCTTGGGACCGAAGCACGATCTGCTCTTAGGGTCCATGTAGGCTCTCAGGTGGCTGGACAGCCTCTTGGTGTGTTCCGGCTGGCCTGGCGGCCCTCTGGGGACCTCTGCTGGCCAGGCTGCCGATGTGAGGCGGGCACCGACTCATGCACTATTCCTCACCTGTTGGCAAGCCACGATTCTCACAGCAAGGACTCCGCTTCCCAAGGGAAACGACACTTAGAGGCCCTTTAACCACCCTGCTGCTGATCCAAGCCCGGATCAGGTAGACAGATCACCCGGAAACCAGATACCGTCCTGGCATCCCACAGCAGCAACCCACATATTCTCAGGACGATGAATCACGGTGGACCAACCCAATTGGGTCTTTTCTCCCTTTACGAGAGCAGTTCGGGAAGAACCTGAGAACTTCAGCATGGTAGTACATGTTGTGACCAACAAACCACATTTCTCTTTCTATGCATTAAGCATTCATTCTCACACTAGGCTATGTGTTTGCCTAGCCAAAGTTTTGATGTGGCCTTGAGGGCCAGAAGTGCAGCTTTGTATAAATAATGAACAAGAGTCTAGAAGATTCCGATATAGTCTCCCTCCTGCCTCCCTGACCACAGGGTCCCAAGGAGAGAACCGAGACTAAGACCGACCGAAAGCCATGCCACTTGAATCATAACCACTTTCTGGAAACCCCGACCTATCAGTCCAAGGTGTTTGCCTGCACAAAGCAAAGTGTAAGAACACCAAGCTGCCGGCAGGAGCGGCACAAGAACCCCGGCCAAGTGAGTGGAGGGGGCCTGAACCCCGGGATGGTGGCTGTGACCTCAGGCGAAGGAACTGCTCGCTCAAGCGGAGGCTGGCATTGCAATCGGGGAACCCCTGGGGCCAGCCCTGGGGCAGACGTGGGCAGGGCAGGCAGAAGCTGCCTCCAGTTCTTCTGCCGATTGGTCCCCTGACATGAGGCTGCTAGATATCTGGCGGACTCGAGAACCCCCCCTGGGGGCCCATCACTCAGCACGTCAGTGGGAGTGACGTGGGCACTACGGGTGTCAACTGGGCAGTAAGTTGCCAGGAAAGCGACAGGAGCCCTCCGGAACCTCAGTTGCGAGGGAAACCAGCCCCAGGGAGAGGCGCTTCTAACAGCAAGGGATGATGGTGCTGTGATCGTCGTCCACCTCGGGAGGGGACCCCTGGACATGTGAGGGCCGGGCTGAGCCCAATAGGGGGACGGCAGCTGCACACGTGTCCTCCAGGGGCGATTCTAACGGCCCCTGTGCAGGTCTTTGTCTTACCCGCCACTGCTCGTGCTGCCTGACAGGCTTTGTCTCCAGGGTCCTGTCCCGGATCCAGGATGTGTGGGAGTCCCCCGTTAACGAGGGTCCCCCAGCTGCTTCAATACTCCGGGCCTGCCGTATCACTCACAGGTCTGTCTCAGGGGTCCTTTTTCCTGTGTGTGTGTGTGTGTGTGTTTGTGTGTGTTTGAGCCTTGCCTGTTTCCCAACTTTGGTGCGTACACGTGGTGAGTATATGTTATGTCAGGAATCTTCTTCATTGCTTTTTCTACCTTTTCCTTTGAGGCGAGTTCTCTAATCAAACCAGACCTCGCCGACATGACGACATTGCTACCCCTTGCTCTGGAATCCGTTTCTGCCTTCCTAGGCTAGAATTACAGGTTGGCTGCCACCCCATATCCCACGGTTCTGGGCATGTGAATTCTGGTCCACCTAGATGGTGTAGCAAACAGTGTGCCACCGGAGCCCTCCCCCGCTCTGCTGGTCTCTATCTTCAACCTTCCCTTCTTGTGCCTTTGACCCCGCTCGCCGTAGAGTCCACTCCTGCCACTGCTCCTGTCCCTGGTCTTACACGCTCACGCTGGCCTTTTTTCTCTCAACAACACAACAGCAGAGGGAGATTTGCCATGTCTTTTGGGCCCCGCGGCAATGTATCAGCAATAGCCACCATCTTGTTCATTCCGTCCTTTTGTTTCAAATGTCAGGAGCAAAGGGTGAGTTTCCAGCGCGCCGGGTCTGGGGGGGCTGTCCGGAATGTCGGAATAGCCCTCTCTCAGCCCAGTGGCTCTACACACCACATCGGCTGTCCGAGGAGCAACCACTGTGACCAGGGCACTCGAGACGGCCGCAGGCCCTTCGCCCCAGTGACCTCCTTGTGTGGTCCGATCCGGGGGGCCCCTGTGTGGAATCGCTCGTCCCTTATGTTGGGTTGTGACAGAGGATTCAGCCTGTGGCTGAGGTGGCGTTGTGGACCTAGGTCTGGGATGCCTGTTTGGTTCCCCAGGAAGTTTCTATTTATTTGTTTGGACCTGACCTCATAACCTCAGGCTGGCCTAGACTCACTGCATATCGGAGCTGACCTGAGTGTTTTGGCTGTCCTCCTGCTTTACGTCTTCTGGGCGCGGGGAACGGGAGGGGTGGGGCCGCGGACGGCGGGGTGCGCTGGGACGGGCACGGGTGGGCGCTTGACGGCAGGGTGGCGCTGGACGCAGGGGTGGGCGCTGGGACGGCAGGGGTGGCCGCTGGGACGGCAGTGGGTGCCCCACCTCAACGCCCAGTTTATAAGCTGAGTGAGTCGGGGCCTCGGCGCGCCTATAGCAGCCTGTATCTGCTGAGCTCCAGTCCCAGCCGCATGAGGCAAGCTTTGCCTGTGTGTGGGTGCTTGTGTCATACGTGTGTCTTGTATGTTCAATACATGTTTGTGCATGTGGAGGTCAGAGTCAGCCTTGAGTCCGACGAGCACCTTCTCTGCTTCTCTGGTGCACTGGTACAAGGGCACATTGCCACACAAGCACTGACTGACACAGTCTATCCCAAGGTGATTTTTGATGGACACGCCCTCCTGTCATAGCTGCCTCCCAGGGTCCATGTGGGGGGGGCCCCCCCCCCCAATGGGTTAGTTTCCTAGACTCTTTGGTAGGTGTTGGCGCGAAGGCCCCTTGAACTGAGGTTTCCATGCAGGCTTTCCAACGGCATGAATCAAGGGCTCTCTGATGGGGCAGCTCGAGCTCTTACTTAGGTCCCTAGGTTCAAAACCTATATGACTGTGGTCCCACGCGCTTGCTTTTACAGCAGCACGCAAAGGCTGTACAGGCCTTGGTAAAGTGCGAAGCATTTTCATTTACAAAGGGACAGCTGCAGCCACTTTGGAAAGAACGCAACGGGCTTGCCAAGAACTCCACTCATGAGAATGGGCTAGCCGGACACCCTGGTCCCATGTGCACATAGCGTTGGGTGGTCAGGGCCCACTCTCTGCCCCACATAACCTCATTACCCTTGTGAGGAGCAACATAGGCCCACCCAGGCCTAACAAGCAGCCCCTAGCCCCCGATCCCGGCCACCTAGTTGTGCTGAAGATTCTTTGGTGCTCATCGCCACCCTTGCGGTGTCTACACTCCTCTCACCAGAACGCCCAATAGTTGCTCAGGGCCTCTGCTTCGCCTAAAACTCGCTGCCCAGTGGGTTCTCGCTTGGGCACATCCTCCCTCCTGTAAATGGCCCGGTCATGAAAAGCACCCTCACTATTCCCGCTGCGGGAGGCAGGCGATACGGAGGATCTACAGTTCGAGGCAAACGCATGCACAGACAATCAAGGATACGAGAGAAAAAGGCAAGTGAATTTCACGACGGAGAACCAACCCAGGGGTGTTCAATAAAGGCAGGCACTCCCCGGGGAAAACGAACCTGCGACCGATGCGTAGCTCCCTCCGTGGGAGGCCTCCTGCGGGACCAGCCGGCTCAGAATCCTCCTTCTCATGCAGGGCGCGGCGGCTCACATGTGGAATCCCAGCACTGTGGAGGCTGTCCGCGGGAGGATTACAGTTCAAGTCCAGCTGGGCTACACATTAGTCTGTCTGAAGCCACGTCCACATACAGAGAACCGTTTGGCACGCGCTGGACCCGAGGTCCGATGATCTATCACATCTGAGTGGGAACAGGACCCCCGTTTTCGAAACTTAACGAGCGGCAGCCGCCAGCACAACCAAAGAGAACGGGCAGGTTTCCTTGAAAGCTGAACTACTGGCCTGAGCATCAGCGCCTGACGAGAGGCCTCATGCGCGCGCCCAACTTGCCTCCTCCCCAGGGGCTGGACCCGTTCCCAAGGACCACGTGCCGACACGAAAGGCCCGGACCGTGGTGATTCCTACCCCACCACCCAGGAACACCACATACTAACCGACCTCTACTGAGCTCTGGGAATTCAACAGGAGCAAACAACATGACGTTTGCCGGTGCGCGCTGAGATCTTCGGGCTGGCACTTTCTAGGGATCACTCAGACATGTTTCTGGGGCTTGCTTTATGAAGACAGTCCAGAGGTGCACACTCATTGCACAGAGGTGTCCTGCGAAGGCAGCGTCGCCTTCAGGGACAGACAGGGTGGTATCTGAGTGGGCGGCTCCATATCCGACCCCGAGGTTGGAAGGCCCATAGTCCAAGACCCAGGAGCAAAACGTGCTGCTGTCAAGGTTGAGCCCCATTTTCACTTGGTTAAAAAAAAGCGCGGCGACACGGGACCTGCTCGAAATCTCTTAGAACATGTTGGAGGATGGCCAGCCAAAGCAGGCCAAATACATCCCCAACTACGAAGACGCGCGGAAAATATGCGTCCAATTCCTCGCACCCCCAGAGTGGCCACGGGTTGGCTTTGGGACGCCATAAAAAGCTTCCAAGATCCCCGGAGCTGCCGCAGGCTTCCGCTCTGCGGGCCTTTTCCTTCTTGCTTTTTTCCTGTCATTACAATCCACCAACTGGCCAAAAGGGCATTTACTCATCTGGGTAAGAGCCATTAACTCCACAACCAGCCATGGTACCCTAACCAGCTCCCTGCCTCTTGCAACTGTAAAACCCCCACCTACCCTGGTCCCTCCCAGGACGGAGTAAACGGCTGCACTAAATTAAACCGAACTTGGCCGCGCATGCCGGGGGGGTCGTGGGAAATGCCACCCCGCGCAGACACGGATGTCCGGGCTATCAGGGGACCCCAGCCGCAAAGCCCGGGACACGTGGGAGGGTGTGTGCAGGACACCCGTATTGTATAGTGTGTGGTGCACGTTTGAGCCAAATATATCCGCATCCAGCTGCATCAGACCCGATGGTAACAGGCTCCTGGACGGTGGAGTGGACCTTCATCTGTACAGTGTCCCCTGTAAACCCACTGAGTTGGGGGGTGTGGTGTCCATGGCTTTGTCCATCCTCTTTTTTCAGTAGTCTGAGCTGCCTATCCTTTCTGGTGCCAAAGACCTCCACGGGGGCACCCTGCTTGGCCATGGGCAGTGGAGGGGGGGAGGAGGAATGTACACAATAAAGACGCAAGAAAAGGCCTTTCATGGGCTCCGTGGCCCCGTGAGGCCGAATATAGGGTGGCCTCTGTATGTGCTGATATGTCTGGTGGGGGGGTCGCAGTCGCGTCTGTCAGGGGGCCCGCCAGCCTGCGGTGGGAGCAGCAGCTGCGCGGAATCTGGTGAGCACCTGCCGTCTCGGGACCCCCTTCTGTCCTGGTCCCCGTCTCCACGTTGGCCCGTGCGACGGCTTCCTCGTGCACACCTTGCCTGGCCCCCACCAGAGCACACGCTCTCTGGACCTGGAGTGACCCGGCCCACAAGCTCCACGGTGTGGTCCACCGTGTCCGGGCCTTTGCAGCTTTGTGCACTTTCTGCAGTGACAACGCAAGGCTGGTATTTTCCAGGCTCTCCACTGCAACCGCGAGCCTCACACACACGCCCTAGCCTTGGTTTTGAGGACGATCTTCCATCCGAGACATTAAACCGCAGTGGATGGCCCTGGCAGCTGAGAAGAACCAGCTTGCCGCATGAGCCCCGAATGGGACACATAGGGTGGAGGACGCCCCACCTTGAGGTTCCTAGCCCTGCTTAAAGCCAATTTTACCTCCACACTGCAACACCTGTCCCTGTGCTGGGCAGCAGGGGCGCCGACCGCTCACTGTGGTGCGGACTGCAGGTGGACAGAAGGCATGGCTGGGGCAATCGGGGGCCGGTCCCTCCCCCCATCCCGCCTCCTTCTAGGGGTGGAAGACGGTTGTGTCTTTGTACATTCACAGTGTCCGACGCACCCACCCACATGTCCCAGAGATCCGATGCCATCCCCTGCGTCAGTTCTGATGATGGGGGCGGAGAGGAGAAGCAACTTGTTTAGCTTCACTGCGGCTTCATTTCTTTACAACACGAAGTCGGCCCTTGCTTTCTGACCTTGCTAGTGAACTCGGCTTGGGTAAACCACCTCCGAGGGCTTTGTAGTGAATCCATCTCTACTTCAAGTGGTGCTGAAAGCCAACAGCCCCACCCAAGCACCTGTCTTGGAACCCACTCTGAACCAGATTGCTTAAATCCCCAGGTCTAATCTCAGGGTAATTATTTTCTTGAGAAATGCTATTTGCACATATATGTGTGAAATGGAATATATATTCATTTAGAGTGGATGAATTTTTTATAAAAGTCGCTGCGTGCAATCAATTCCGGTTTGTCTAAATATGTTAGCTGTCAGATACGGTCTGTGATTAATTTCTGTGTTGAGCTCCTCCCCAATACAGCTTGAAAGGAGATATCTGGCTAAGTGTGTGCCTCAGGTTGGCGAGGACAGTTTACCGTCTTTAATAAACTACATGTAACAAGCAGTTCCGATTTCCCTCTTGGGCTATGTTAGGGCAGTTGAGGAGAAATTACAACTTATCCTAGAAGACACAGGTAGTCATGTGATTCTGATGCTGGCGCCGCCAAGCGACTCTACCGGCGAGGCAAAGTGGTTCCGATACCAAGGCTCGTTTTCTGTGCTGTCGGCATGCAGAGTTTAAGTTAACAATAATGCTTATGAAAGCTGACGGCCATTCAGATGTTGTTCCTATTTTTATAACCTTTCAGCAGAGAGAGCCGAGAGCTGATCTGCATGTATCACTTTTTCAGGCTGCATCGAGAATGATGTGACTGGTATGCAAACCAACACGCCCGGGAATGGCCCGGGCCCCGCGCGCTCATACGAGGGGGTTTTCCAGCCTTGGCCCGTGCCTCGGGTGTTTCAGATGAGTGAGAATTCCAGTCTGTGCGGTCCACAGACAAGCTGTGACTCAGCGATGGGTTAGTAATCCAGGCTACTCCAAGGCACGCAAGGGAGTGACGCGGTTACCGACCTTCGAACACAGGTTGTGTAGGGCAGGCAGGGGGAGGCCCTCCGTGGCCTCGGGCTTGCGGAGGTAGGCGGTCCCACCAGGCTGTTGGCACTGCACCAGGGGCTCGGGAAAGTCCTCGTTTGCTCAGCGCCTCCGGAAAAAAAGCCCTTTTTTTGGTGCCTCCGCAGGGGCTGCAAGAGACCACAACAGGTTCAGTAAGCCCCGAGCTTAGAAAAGCACATGCGTCCCCTAGGACGGCCGCTTCCCACGTGTCTGCGGTTCCGCCCTATGTTCACAGCCTTGGGCAGAAGGACGGCCGGGAGGGTCGGTGAAGATGGCTGGGTCCCGCGTCCACTTGTCCATCTCAGGACTCGCGGAGCCAGGGGGAGGCACAGTGTAAAGTCTGGAATGGGGACCCGCGGCAGTGGCCCGTAGGTCCATGCATGTGGAGAGCACCGCCCCCTTTACGCCCAGGGCTGCACTAAGTGTGGAGTGATCACCCTAGATACATCTCCAAGAACCTTGGCAGGTAATCGCCGTACCACCAACCTCCCACCCTGAACACCAAGAGCAGCGGGGCACACTCTTATGTCTCAGTTGGATTAGTGCCTGTGCCCAGAAGGGCTCCTCATGGGGCGCTGGCCCCGTTCCCCACCACCCATACCTGCAATTTTAGAGCGACAGACCGCTTCCCTCTGGCCTGTCACCCTTGCTTGTCTCATAGCGGACACCCTCAACTGGATCGACACTTCACACATCTCCGGGTCCCTTCCTGGTGTCCCTACCCACGCACGCCACTTTCTAATCCTAGCCCGCCTGCAGTCCAGGGGTCGTCCTCGGCGCGCTCTGGTCTTCTGCACCTGTCCCGACGGAGTGGACACTTGAAAAGCGGTTGTGCCGGGCCTCTCGCGGCCTGCAGCGGTTCTTGTTTTGCCTTCGGTTTCCTGGGACCCACATCCAGAGGGCGCTGATTTTCTTTAATGGTTTTCTTCCTTCTCTAGTTTATTTTTTTTTTTTTTTATGGCCAAAAAAGCCTCAATTGGCTGTTGGGTGTGGGGGCCTTTCCGGGACGGTGGGTTTGGTCGTTCGCGGCCATCTGGTCCTGAAAGTTCTCAGGGGAAAGGCTTTGCGTGGCGCGGGGCACAGAGACTCCTAGAAGGCGGCTGGCTTCCCCACGTCTTTCCCAGGTCCCCACCGTGTGGGGCTGTGTGTCTACAAGGGTCTGTGTTCACTTCACACCTCGAATAGCACCCTTGGGAGAGGGGATGTCTTCACTCAGCTTGGTAAGTGGCATCGGCGCAGGTGTGGCAGGAAGAGCCGGGGCCCAGGAGCAGGCCTGGCACAGAGAAGATGCCGTGTGGACAAAGACGTGGAAAGGCCTTGTGCTGGATCAAGGTCAGGAGGCCGCGAAGAGGGAGGTTGTTGAAGTGGGGGGGGGCCGAGGCAGAGAGTTGTGTCAAAAACTACGCCCGCTTGTCAGCATTAAGAGTTCACTCCTCAGCCTTGCTCATGGGGGTGCAAGCTGCTCCCCCTGTAGGTACGTGGTCCTGAGACACCGTTGTACCCGCATCTCCAGGAGAAGGGCACGGTAGGAGCCAGACAGAACAGCTCCCCCCGAGTCCTTGCCAACCCACGGGGACCTGATCCCCACTGCAGCCCAGGGTCCGTGCGGCCCGCCCTCAGCAATCTCTCCTGACTCTCACAGCTGCACCGTCCCCCCTACAAACTGGGCCGGCAATACCCTGGCTGTCCTGAGAGGTGGACACCAAACTCAAACGCACACCTGGCCAGTCATGGCTGCTGGAGAGGCATCCCCGCCGGCCGCGTGTTCTCAGATGCAAGGAGCCACGCGAACGCGTGTGTCACCGTGGTTGCCTGCATGATTCTTTCTGCTTCTCTCTAATTAGTCAACTGTACTCTTCTGTTCTGGGCATTTCGACAATACACCTGGGAGGGTCCGTACTTCAGTAGGCGGCTGTTGAACAGACAGGCCTTGGGCCCAAGGGAGTTCAGTTTTAAGTCAGCCCACGCCCTATCTCCAGGGACACAGCTCACCACCTGTCCCTTGCCGAGGCGTGTAACACCGTGGGAGCGTTGTGTCCTCGCCTTCACCCTGTCTCGTGGAGGCAAAGCCCGGTGTGCTGATTGCGGGTCATCCGCACACTGCAGACCCGACTCCCACAGACGGGAACTCCTGCGGGCATCCGCACACTGCAGACCCGACTATCCACAGACTGGATTCTGCGGTCTCCGCACACTGCAGACCTGACTCCCCAACGGGAAACTCCACGGGGCCTTGCGACAGGCCCTGGCTGGGCCCGGTCCTGGTCGGGAGACATCTCGGGTGTTCATGTCTCTAACAAGTCCCTTGGTTTCTTCCCGGAGTTTCACTTTCCCTCACAGGGGGTTCTTCGCACTGTCGGTGGTGGGGGGAAGTCTTTTTTTTTTTTTCTTGTTTCACACGAGGGTCGCTGAAGCACAAAAAACATCTTTCAGACCATCTGGAAGGAACCGGAGAAGGAAGGAAAAGGAGCCCTGAGGAAGCCAGTCCTGCTGTCGCCATAACGGGACGACGTGGCCGGGCCTCTGCCAGCAGGAAGGGCCCTGATCACCGCGCACTAAGCACCACTGCGGCGTTCAACCCGAGCCGCTGGTATCAACCTGGGCTCATCACTCCATGGGGAACAGCCCCTCGTGCCAGGCTTCTGGTATGGAGCCTCCTCTTGCCCTGACTGATTCAGTTAGTAAATTCTGCCCGTGTTCCGCTTTATATCATTCAGTTTCAGAGGCAACGTTTCACTGTTGCTGTTTTCTTGCTCTTTGTTCCTGACCACGTGATGTTGTGCTGTCACATGTGAAAGTGGAAATGTGTGCCGGTCCCTAGGGACGGCAGGAGAAGGGAGATGCAGCAAGTGTCCGAGGGTGAAACGGATCCTCCAGTGCACAGGGGCCGTTGGAACGGCTACTGGCAGGGACAACTGCTCAAGATTGGCAGTGACCGCAGCGCCCGGCCCTCACACACGCTGACCCTCACCCGGACCCAGGAGATGCCGCATAGCCCCGCGTTGCCTGGGGTCGGCCGCAGCCAACTCTTTCCCCAGGGCCTGATGGGCAGGTGGTACAGATCATTAGGCAGCAAAGACCAGTGTTTGGCGCCAAGGGGTCGGCGCTCAGAGCGTTCTGGGCTTCTCTGGATAAAACCAGCACTCACGTGTGAAGGTGCATTTTACAGCTAAGGCCGCAGGCTCCCCGGACCGACCGGGCGACCGTCAGCACGACTCCCCAAGCGGGCTGCCCATGCGGGTCCATCCAGCCACCGTTCTGACAGATACCTGACTTCAGGCCTGGGTTTCCTCGCGGCTCCCCTCTTAAAAGGGTATGTGAATGGATTTTTATAGTAGTAAATTCATCTTAAAAATTGTTTTTTATGTCTTGTGCTAAGTCTCACCTCTGATTTAGTCTGCAACTCTCCTTTTTAACTCGTTCTCCATCGGCATTAGTAACTAGCCGTGGGTGAAATGTAATTAACCACGTTTGGACTTCCGAAGGATTTATGGACCTACATTGAAAAACGAATGGGCTTTAACAACACATAAAACCCGTTTCCATTCTACAATAAAAATGAAATTTATCATCCTGGCCCTGCCCGCTTCCTCCAACCTTGCCTGCTTGCCCTACAGAAGGACTGTGGCGTGAGGCAGCTCTAACGGCCGCTTTATGATTGAGGCGTTGCTCCAGACTCTTCACGACGAACCCGGAACTGACAATTATGGGCTTGCGACCACCTTCTTGACAGATCCACATCCAATCTTTCCAGTTGAGCCAAGGTGAAGGTGGCCCGCCCAGCCCGGGTGTCTCCCAGGCACCGTGCTGTTGCCCCCGGCCGCCGGGTGTCTTCCAGGTAATGTGATGTGGCCTGCCCAGCCCGGGGGTCGCCAGGTACTGTGGATGTGGCCTGCCCAGCCCGGTGTCTCCCAGGTACCGTGGTTTGGCCTGCCCAACCCGGTGTCCCCTCCATGCACTGTGGCAACAGCACTCTCGTGCCAACACCATGGGTACACTGCAAGAGGGCACGCAGTCTACCTCCTCTCTGCCAGCAGTCACCTTTTTCCACGGCGGAACAGGAATCCCTGATATGAAGATGGACACATACGACCCATCTTCTCTCTTTGACCTTCCAGAGGGGTGGCTGGGAGCTGAGAAGATCTGGCTTCCTCAAGCGCCTCCAGGAGCAGGCTGGGTCGCTGTGGCCGGCCTCTGAGGATTTCTCAAAAACATCAACCGTGCACAACTCGGGTCCCCTGACACACAGGGCGGTCCAGTGCTGCACCTGGAGTCCCAGAGCACCGTACCCTCCTTGTGGCGCGTCCCATGTCCAAGCCGGTGACCGGCCTTGACCATTGTGCTGGCCCGAGGAACGTGGTTTGTCGGTGTGCTCTATTTCTGTCCTAGCCTCCATTTTAGATGGGGGCAAAGACAAGAGGTTAAACGCAGCCCGCCAGACTCCCACCACATGAACACAGGGGCGTTTTTCCCGTCCTGCATGAAGCCACGGGGCAACACGACACCCTCAGAGGCGGAAGAAGGGAAACACAAGAGGGAGACGGCTTGGTTCTCTTGTTTATTCCTTTTGAATCTAAAACTCTGTCTTGGGGACTGTCCCCTCAAGAACAACACTGATAGCCAGGCCTCCTTCGGGAACCGGACAGGTGCCAGGCAGGCTAGAGAAGGGAAGAGCTTCTCTGGTCTCCTGTGTTGCATGAAGGTGCATGGGCCGTCTACAAACAGCACAGAGCGCAGAAGGGGGTACCTACCCTGCAACCCCATTCCCCGCCTGTCCCAGGCGCACACTGACGCCCATTTCCCCGCCTGCCCCGGCGCACCTGCACCTCCCAGCCTACCCCAGGTTGCAGGGACTAAAATTTAAACAGGACCTTGTCCATGGTATACTTGGGCATGCAGATCTTGGGTGCCCTGGACTTTGCTATAGGAGAGAATCAGGCACTTAACTTGATGACTTCTACTTCCCCAAGGGTACTGGAATGCCACAACCGCTTTCCTGAATCCCATTGAAGTAGAAGACGCACAGTTTCTTCTATCAGAACTATTGACTTTGATAAACAATACAAGACTCCCCGACCCCAGTGGGGCGAGGGTGGGGGAGGATTGGCATGGATTGTGGGATTGATTCAGAAGACAACCCCCATGCTCGTCCTCGCTGACCCCGTGTTGCCTGCCCAGTCGCTCTGCCAACCGGCATCTTTGTGCTCTGTGCTCTGCGAAAGTGTCACACTGGAAAGGACTTCAACCGCCCAGCTCCCCCAGCTCCTGGAATCTGGGCTAGCAGCCCACACTGACTGTGTCCTTCAGGCACGGGGTAGAGGAGGCTGCACGGACGCGGAGGCCCCGGCCCGGCTCTGCGTGGGAGGAAAGAGCCCAGGGCGCGGCTTGCATGACACACCGGTGGACTTGGGTGACAGGCACTTTCCCAAAGTCACAGGAACATCTTGCTTCCGCTGCCTCTTGTGGAGGGTGGGGAGGCCTCGGGCCCCTGGGACAGACGCGCCATACTTCACAAGGCTCGGAGGTTCGGCTGCGCAGAGGTTCACTTTACTTTTGTAAGCACCGTTGGATACTTGCTCAGCCGTGCCTGGTCGTGCACAATTAGGTCCAATTTACGAAGATCTCTAGCCCAGTGGCTAGTGTTTGATGGATGGGCCCTGCTGCATCTAATACAACCCTCTCTCTAAACTCGGGCTTTTGGTTTTCTGTCGGGTAAGGTTTGAAGACCAGACACCGCTACGCTCCCCCCTGCATCATAAATACTTTTTAGAAAGAAAGTTGAATAACGCGCTTTAAACGCTTCACTCCAGCCCGGTGCAGGCTGGTTCAATTCAAGCACCAAGCACGCGGCTTTACTGGGGCGCTTGCCCACCCCGGCGGCCCCCTCCCCTCAGGCACCTCTGCTAACCGTGCAGACGGAGGGGAATGTGAAGGTGAAGCTCACAGACCAGCTGTGGCTCCTCACGGCGGCCTTCAAACAACGCCGAGGAGCGTCTCTTCCTCATCGGAGAACTTGCTTGTGCCAGCAATGAACCTGATGCTTGTTCGTTGCCAAGGGCGCCGGGGAACATGCCACGGCCGTGGCCTGGCGCCGTGGTGGTGCTGGGCCGCCTTGCAGTCACCTTGATGCTTCCAAGCTACGGCAACTGCTCATGGGCTAGGATATTTATAGGAAATAAGGCCAAGATGACCTCGCCACAGATTGCCCCCAAGAGGACTCCGCCACAGATGTTGCCCGCCCTCACCAGAAACATCATTCTATCTCTGAATATGCCACGCGACAACCACTTCATATAGCAAAATTACACAATGGATGGTCCAGCGCCGGGACAAAAGCTGCTCTTTCTTCGCCCGTTGGGTGCCGAGGTCGGCCCTCAGCAAGCCCACAGTGCAGGAGAACCTGTCTTCCGAAAGTCGCCTCCGCACTCCACATACATTGTCCACACACCAAATAATATATAAATGTAAACAAATCGAGGAAGTTTTTTTTTTGACTGCGAATATTCATACCTCACTAAACATGAGTTTTCTGACAGATTCAAGTTTGCTACTGGTAGCAGTTTGAATCTTCAATGTCCCCAAGGGCTAAGGGCGACAGTTTGCCGTGGTCGCAGGGCCACTGGGAGGCAGAGGGGCCCTAGAGCGAGACAGATCATACGTTGTGCACTGGAACGGGATGTTTGGTCACAAACAGCACCTTTCTTATCTTTCTCTCCTTTGCAGCTGCTTGACAGCCCCCACGCCCGTTGTCCCATGAGTTCTGCCTCACACCACTGACCGCGGACTGAAAACAGGAGACAAAAATAACGTTCCTTCTTCTACCCTGTGGTTTTCCAGGTGTCTTGTTAGAGGACAGAATGCTAACAGAAGGCTGTTCTCAAAAGATGTGGTCCCCACTACCCAAAGTAGACTTCCTGTCCGATCAGACGAAGCAGATGACCAAGGCGGCCACTCCTGGCTAGGGCATAGGGCAATGCCATGGCACTGCAGGTGGGCATGCCTGCCCTTCCCAAGCTCCGATCTTCTGGCATCCGCTCAGCCCATGAGTTGTTCCCATGTTATATGAGGCCCCGAGGGAGCTAAACATCATCGTTGCCTTCCATCCCACATTCGCACCCACGTGAGCTCGATATCTTCATCCTACCAAGCCGCCAAATGAACCCTGTCCGAGGTCACAGTATTTGGGCAGAGCCTGAAAATCCAGTGGGTGGTCTCATTCACTTTCTGGGTGCCCGAGTATGTTGCTAAGACTGGACATATTCTTAAGACATTATGAATTCACATTTTAGGGCCTATGCCCAGGGGAGGCGGAAGGATCATGAGTGAAAGGCCAGCCAGTCCACAGCGCGACCCCTTCCAAAATATAAACAAAGAAACGCAGCTGGGGGCTCAAATGGACGCCAGTAATCCAAGCATGCCTGTGGGGGAATTTACTGATTCAATGTTTTACAACTTCCATCCAACCAAATAGAAAAATTTTTATGTAAATTTCCAAACCTTTCCCCATCAGAATTACTCAGTTTTTTTTTCTTTAAAAATAATTGCTCCTAAATACACAATGGTAAGATAAATATTATTTTAAAGAGAGGTGTTAAATAGATACGTGAAAGATTTAGAAGATCTTTAACAAGCTTATTACTTTCATACCTAAATGAATCATTAATAGAAAATTGATTTTACCAAACTACATATCCTTAAAAAGTCGCCAGCATTGACAGATGAAATGACAACAACCCCAAAACTTGCAGATGATGATCATGTCCCTGCAATGATTTCAGAACATTTACAGGATGCATAGTAGTCTAGTTGAATTTTATTCAAACGCTACTACCCTTGTGTTTTCTTTATTTTTCTATCAATGAAGCTCCATGAGGTTTAAGCACACTTCAGTATGTATGAGACCCCACTGCGGTGCGTGGCTGTTGAGTAATACAAAGTTTCTGTCTGTACTGTTGCAACATTAGAATGCCTACAATATGCTAACTTATTCTTTCACATCACTGAACTAATTATTACAAAAATGACTACTCGAGAACTGCATTTATTCAAGCCTGCTCCGTTTTCAATTCGGCCCCCCAAAGACAGGCTGTAATGAAGATCTTTTTACTTATGTGACAACTTCTAGAAACACTTGTCTAATATTGTAACCGTGGCAAATAACTAGTTCCATAGCTTATTTCGTTTTTGCCTTCGCTTCCTCCCCGCTGCTGAAAAGACGGGACCAAGAGGCTTTTTCATGTCCCAGCCATCATCGGCAAAGGTGCATTCCCGCCTCCCTACCTAATTTCGCTTCTTAAAATAAAATGCTGGCTCGCGGTATAACATCTATCTGCGTGCAAACTTGGGCACCCGAGTTCCGTCGGGAGCCTGCACGGTGGAAAGAGAGAACAGCCACACTAATAACTGTGTTTCTGACCGCCAACGCTCTTCTCCCTTTCCCATAACGAAGCACAGGCTTTGAAAAGTAGGAAGAAGATGTTTGTATACTGCATTGGGACGTTTTTGCAGGAACATTTCTCTAACATCTGGAAGAGATTGACAATTTCCCTTCACCAACTCTAGAGAAAAAGGACATCACTGTGTGACTGTCAACAGGTGTACGTGTCACTGCTACCTGATCCTGGAGCACCCAATCCGACTTCTGGTGCCTAATCTCCAGGGCTCGGGGCTAGGGCCATCCTGGTCACTTCTACTTGATCCCTGGATGGGAAATCTCAATTGGGGCACTCATTTGAATCTCTGGCCTGATATCTGGATGGGAGTCTAACTGGGGGATCTGTCACCTCTAACATGGATCCCTGTGTGGAGGATCTCAATTGGGATATCGGTCACCAGTTGTGTTCCACCCCTGGCTCATTAGCTCACGGTATGCAATGGCTCACAAACAAAATACTCCATATATTTTTTGTCTTCTGATGTGTACTGGACAAACCTGAACACACGGTTTCCCTCTTCTGATGTCCTGAACCGCCACAGTGGCCATGTCCTGCCTGACGAAGGCTCGCTGCCGGTTGTCAGAGATACGGGGTATGTCTTTGTCTACATTTGTAAGTGCAGTCGGCATCTGCCCAAGAGGCAGGGGGACGGTGCACAGGTCATGATGTGTTTAACCCAGTCTGCGCCTTATTTTCTTAAGACAAAACCCGAATGAGATTACATCATGTCAAATAAAGGCTTGGCTCAGGAACTTCATGGGGAACGAGGGCTGAACACCAGGAAGGACCTCGCTGTCCTTCAGAGACGAGAGTTGGGGTGTGTGTGCGCAGAGAGCGGGAACCCCAGCACAGGCGCCAGAGGGTCCACGACCACCAGGGTGTGCAATTCCCGCCATCTTGACTCTGCAGTTAGACACAGGCAGGAGCCGCCAAAGAGGCCCAGTGGGGACCACTAACACACCCTGACACGTGGAACAGTGTCCCTTGGTAAGGGGTCGGTCTAATGCCAAGAAGAACCCCCAACAAGAGCGCCAACTCGAGGTCAGCCCCCACCCCCATATTCGCTGCCCCTGTCAACGCACGGCATGAGCAGGCCTGTACGAAACAGCCATTCTACCTGCTCCTCCGCGCCCCGCGGGGAGGAGCTCTGTTCACGGGAAGTGACGGAGAGGCCAAAGGAGGGACAGCGATTTACAACGCGAGAAAGCCACCTTGGCAGATCCCGCGGAGAAACCACGGCCGGAACCTCGCTCTGTGGCTTACGATGTGTCTCCCTCAGCTCCTGCAGTGGCTCGGCTCGGGTGTGCTAGTTGGACGGCCACCGCACCTTTCAGGACGGGGGGCGTTAATGGAAGGAGGCCATAGTACAGGTTGAGCTTGAGTTCTACAGCCAGACCCTTCTTGCTGTCTGCTTTCTTGCAGCGTCTGGTGTTATTGAGAGGTGTCCTGGCTGCAGCTTTTTAAAGATCTGCTGTCGCCCATCTGGACCCTGGGCTTCTGCTAGTCGGGAGTTTTTATTACTGTGCCCATCTCGCGGCTTGTTTTAGATCTGTTTAAATTATTGTCTAAAAGTCAAATGAGAGCCACAGTCAGATTAAAAGCAAATGAATGTCAGCGAAGTTAATCGGAGAGAGGTGGATTGAGAGCAGAAGGATTCCCAGGAGAAAGGAGTTTCCCAAAGGCAACATACTCTTTCTGGGTTTATATAAACAACAACAAGGAAGCTTCAGGACGCATGCAGAAAGATCTGACAAAGGAGAATCAGACACATCTGCAATTACCCTTGGACAGTCGAACACTTCTCTCAGCGATCGATAGACCTGCAGACAAAAAGATCAGGAAGGATAGACGCCTGCAATACATACGCCCTAGCAGCTGGGTCTTGGAGTGAGCCGTTTGCAGACCACAGCAGCACCTTGCGTGCACGCTCCTTTCAAGTGCACACGCGAACACTGACCGATGGGGATACGCACTATATGCTGAGTCACGAAACATACCATAACACGTATGCAGCAAATGGCGCTCCATGAGTTATGTCTGTGATAATCTCACAATCAGATCACAAACGCGTCAGAATGACAATAGGAAACCCCTCTAACACCCAAGCGGTGAAGACGACACATTGAAATGATCAAAGACAAAATCTTCAGGGAATTTAAAAATACACTGCAGAGAAGACCACGAAATATACACAGTAAATGGGCAAGGGACGACATTCCAGGTCAAGTTGCAGCACGAGAGGGCCACACGAGAAAGGTCTCATCTGAACTTCTGGTGTAAGAAACAAGAAGGGAAGGCAGGGGGTGGGGGTGGCTCAGAGCTTGAGCCTTTGCCTCCCAAGCAAAAGGGCCACAGTTTGGATCCCCAGAGCCCATGAGAAAACAGAGGCGGAAACGGCAGCGGCCTGCACTTCTGGCCCTGGAAGGTGGAGCCTGGGAAACCCTGAGCAATCCAGGATGATGTCACCTTTGGACGGCCACAGGCAACAGACTCAAGTGCCATCTTCTCTACACACACATGCATGCAAGCGCGCACGCATGCACATGCACACACACTCGAAAATTAAAAAAAAAAAGAAAAAGACACAAGAACAGAGCCAACCCAGCCAACATGGAAGAAGGACAAAGTAGGGAAAAGAGGATATCAGTGGAACTGAAGACAGTGGAAGGTGCAACCAGTGACCGGCTCATTGACGTCATCAATGAAGCTGACGGTGGAGGTTAGCAAGGGACGAACCAGACCCCAGTGGACGAGACGCGACTCCCGTGACAACCTCATATAAGACCATGCTGCTCAGGTGAACAGCTGATTTAGCAAAACCTGCAAACTACTAGAGCCCTACGTATTTTATTAATCCTATCACAGGACATTAGACATGGTCGACCTCATAGTTGAAGACCAAACAACCAACCGACTGACTGACCGAGCAAGCAAGCTTAACTGTGGAGGCTTGGTCCTGAAGACATTATAGGTAAAACAAAACACCCTGTTTCCCAAGAAGCTGTTGTGGCCATATTTGTCCTCTTAAATAAAATTAATTTAATTTTATTCCTTTGATAGCTTGAGTTTGCCTGTATAATTTAAAACAAAACCTGTTTCGGAGTGGCTTTGTTTGTTCATTTTTACACTGAGTTATTTCCCATAAACAGAGCGAAATGAAAGCCAAGAATACAAACACGGAGGACCCTGCCATGCAGGACGCCTGCTCTACGGTGCATGTCATAGTTTGATACAGGCGTACCTTGATAGTTGAATGTTCGAGCTCTGGGCACATCTGTAAAGAATTTGGGATTGAGTTAGCCCCAACCGAACCTTCAGGAGATTATCTAGTTGATGTCGGTGTGGGTCCTACCAGGTGGGACGACGAACCGGAACTAGACAACTGTAAGCCAGGATAAAACAAGCCTTTTGGGGCGCATTTACTGCCAGCGTGCAAAGTAGGCGCAGTAACGCCCTTCCCTCAGGAGGACTGCCCGGTGCCCTGCCCTGCCCTTCCAGCTACTTCTCAGCTGGCCTGGAGACACAGCATGCCCAGCTCCGGGGGTGCAGAGTTCAGAGGGAGAAGATATGCATCATATGACTTCAGACCGAAAGACCACCACGGAGCACAGCCACTGATTCATCTAATTTAAATGCATTCCTTTGAAAATCAATGTAACTTTCAGGAATCCATACTGATAAAACACTGCATTTTGCACCTTTTTTCATTTATTTGTGAATCAAAAATTTTTCAAAAGTTTCTTCATTTAAAAATTAATCTTCCCAATATTAACATTATTTAAAGCAGCATATTTAGTTGAATCAAAACAGGAAAATTACTAAACAAAATCCAACATCCATTCATGACAAAAACTTTAAGTGCAAGAAGAATGGAGGGAAATTCCCTTTAAAGGAACACAGGCCTCTAAAACAAGCCTTATTAAGGAGCACCTGGAGATGGAGAAGGAAATGGAAACCTGCCTCTGCCCGTCCCGTTCAGTATCTTACTGCAAGTATTGGCCACTGGAATAAAGCAAGAAATAAAAGGCACGCATGTTCAGAAGTAAAATCACATATTTAGAGACAGCATGCTTATTTATGGGGAAATACTGAGGAATCTCTGCCCAAGTCTTAGGACTAGTAAACCAACTTGGTAATTTGATACAAAGTCACAAAACTAAATTGCATTTTGTGTTCCACAGATAATGGCTCCAACTAAATGAAATACTTAGATGCAAATCTAATGAATTGTGAACTATGAAACACTGACAAGGATCAAAGATGCAAAGTCTCTAAAGAAGGGGTCACCTCACTTAGGGACCAAGCCCAGCACCCAAAGCTTTCAATTCTCCAGACGTGATTTACTGCTTCAGTTACAAGGCACGAGGAAAGGCAGGGGACGTACAAAAGCCAAGCCTCTCGCAGACAGGAAGTAGGGGTCGGAGGAGTCACACTGCCATGACTTGCTATGTGACCCTCGCTGAATGTGGAAGCCCATAGGAGACACGCCTCTGGGTGTATCTGCGGGGTATTTCCAGAACGCAGAGCTGAAGAGAGAGGCCACCCCGAATGTAGGTAGCAGCAGCCCTGAGTGGGGTTCCAGGTTGAAAGAAAGGCAGTTTGGGGACTGAGTAGCAGGAGCCACCTCTCTTGGGCTCCTGGCTGTGGACACAGTGTGACGCCCCCCTCCACCTTGCTCTGTAGTCAGAGTTGTCCTTACGCCTCCCCTGCCGTGATGAGCAGCACCTCTAAGCTTGAGTCCAAACCTTCCTTCCTTGCTTAAGACGCCTGTGTCGGCATTTTGTCACAACAAGACTAGCAGTCAGGCATTCGGAAAGGAAAACGTACCAGACATAGAGATTTCTAGGGCAGAAGAACGCGTGGACGGAAGTCTCCTTTTCAATGAGGAAAGGGTTGTTTTTAAAAGTGGTCCTGGAAAAGTCATTTTCCATCTTCAAAGAACTCAGGTCTCATGTCCTAGCACTGGCTTCAGAATGCACCATAGAGAGAAAGGTAAAAGATGAAAAAGGTCAGAGGAAGCACGTGGTAAACTGTCCTGACCCCGGGACAGGCACACGGGTCCTAGATGTGCTACCCAAAGCATGACGCGAGAAAAGCAGGCGTCCTTACAAAGGGAAAAGTAGTCAGTGAAAGGGAAATGAATGAAAGACTAGTTAGAAAGTGGATAACAGACCTCACAGAGTCACTTCTAGAACATGCCAAGAACTCTCCAAACTCACTGTATGAAAACAAATCATTCAGTTTAAAGCAGGCAAAATACTTGGCCGAACACTTCTTCAGGAAGACATGTGTGTGGTGAACAAGCACACAAGATATTCAGCTCAACTGGTCACTGGGGAACTGTAAATTTAAATCTCGATGAGATGCCATTACATAGTTACTACAACGGCTAAAATAAAAAACTGGGAGCCTGGGCTGGGACGCAGCTCGGCTGGTAACTACTTGCTGCACAGTGTGGGACTGGAGTTGGCTCCACAGAACCCACACCAGGACCAGGTGGGGTGACCTGCAGAGCGGAGGAGACAGGGGCGTTCTCTGGGGCTCTCTCGCCACCCCGTCCAGCCCACCTGGCAAGTCTCAGGTCAGCGATAGACACTTTCTTTAAAAAAAAAAAGAGATGGTGCATACGAAAACCAAAGGTGTCCTCTGTCCTCCACATATACGCGCACAACAAGTACACGCACACACATGCACATACATGCACATGACTATGCATTGCAGATACACGCACCCATACATGTGGACACAACATATACACACGTATATGCCTGTGCAATCTGCAGACACATGCAGCCACACGTTGCACACACACACGCACAAGAACATGCATCCGACTGAGTACATTCACAACCATGGAGCACATTTTAAAATGAGTTGGCCGCAGACACTTGCCACAGCTCGGATAAATCTCACAGGCACGAGTTGAGCACGAGTCAGGGTGGAGGCTAAATCCTGTCGGAATGCACGGGCAGGGCATTATGTAGTGGTGGGGGGCGGAGGGTGGGCAGGAGGTGGAAGCTGAGAGGGAGGAGAGGTGGGGCTGGCGAAGGTCCGATGCTCTGGCGGCAGACACGTCACAATGCAGAGTCAGCGGTAACTACCGCAACTTTCACGTGCATTAACTTCACAAGCCAACACCTCGAAGGCCAGCTTCACTTAGCTTAACGTAAAAAGCAGAGTTTAGGAACAGAGGAGGGCAGACACTTTCTATCACCTTTCCTCTTACCAAACGAGGTCCCCTCTGGCGTTTGGACTGCGCTTGGAATCCCAGCGCTGCGGAGCAGACAGGTGGATGCTTGGGGCTTCGGCCAGTCAGCCCTGCGTGAATCAGCCAGGTGACAATGAGAGATTCTGTCTCAAAACGCTAGATGGCGAGTGACTGAGGAAGACAAACCTACACACCCACACACACACACACCACACACCACTCCTAGATACACACATGCATCGCACATTCCTAGATACACACACACACACACACACACACACACTCCTAGATACACACATGCAGCACAGATACACACACAACCACACCACACACACACACACACACACACACACACACCACCTAGAAACACACACACTCCCAGATACACACCTCCCAGATACACACACGCACACACACACACACTCCCAGATACACACCCACACCCACACACACATTCCTAGATACACACACACACACATACACTCCCAGATACACACACACACACTCCCAGATACACACACACACACACTCCCAGATACACACACGCACTCCCAGATACACACACACACACACCCACTCCTAGATACACACACACACACACTCCCAGATACACCACACACACACACACACACTCCCAGATACACACACACACACACACTCCCAGATACACATATATACAATGGACACAGACACACAGGACACAAGACCCCCTGACACACACCACATACACACACAGACAACCACCACACCACACACACACACACACAGACACTCAGACACACACACACTCACAGATACACACACAGATAGACACACACACATGCACACTCACACACCCATGACTGACATTGGACAGAGTAAAGAGTCCCGGGGGGCAGAACCCACTGGACGGAGGCTACAGGACGATCCATTTGCAGCTAGTCTGCCTCCCCGCTTGGGGACAAAGTTCTGAGTTGGTGCTGGGGTTTGCCTGAGTGTGGGGTGCAGGTCAGCGGGTGCAAGGGGACGTGCAAGGACACACGCACACCCCCAGTGCACATGTCTCCAGCTGCGTACACCACAGTCGGGGTTTGGAGCGCCCTCGCTGCGCCACAAGCTAGACGCAGCAGCGGCCGAGAAGGCAGCGCAGAGCGACGGTGGGCGCGCTTCCAGCACCAGGTGCTGCAGGAAGTGCTGGTCGCACAACCAGACTTAGGACAATGGGCGCGGCTGGCTATGATTTTTAAGCCATGCAAAAGATCCTCAGGTTTGATTTTCAACATAGTAAATGTTTACAGACGAAACCCTTGCTTCCAAAGGCCCTTTGGGGTTCCCAATCACCGGAGAGAAGGCAGCGGGCTCTAGAAGAATCCCTGGCTTGAGGGGCTAAGCTGGGTGGCCCCCCACGGGGGGGGGTGCGGCTTTCGTGCACAGCAGAGCTCTGGGTGGCTCGGGCTGCTCCTGGCGCCCCAGACAATCTCTGAGCTCATCTTGCAGACGGAGCACACCATTAGCCCTCGGAAATGCACTTGTGCCTCGCTGAGAAGTCAGGAGCCAGCTTGGGGGAGGGGCGGAGGGGTCTCTCGCCCGGGAGGAACCCTTCCTAGAGGAGAGGTAGGGCCTTTTGGGGGGGGTCCTTCTGGGTGTATTTGCTCTTACTCCCCCAATCCTTCAAGCCTCCCTAAACTTATTTAACAAAAGAATTATGCCTAAGACTTTAAGCACAAACTCAAGGAAGCCTACAGAGAAATGATTAAACCGACTGTCCGGGTAGGAATGTGAATAATTATATATTAACACCCCTTCCGCTCACATAATTGTCATTGAGCTCAATGTCGAAGGACTGACTTTTGAACAGGCGTAATAGTCTCAGAACAATAGCGGCAAAGTGTGTGAAAAGTCCTGAGAGCAGAGGAGGCTGAGGAAGAGAGCCGACCCGGGGTCGGTACTGTGTCGCCGAGGCTAACCCTAAAAAGAGGCGAACCCACACGGCTGAACTTGTTGCTATGGTGCCAGCTGAAGTTCTGGCTTCGGACAAACCTCTCCAGGCAGCTCTGCTTGGACACCCATGCACAGGGAGCAACTGCCCTGGAGCACTGTCCCGGGAGCACAAGCCTTCGCTTGCACACCTAGAAACCTGCAGGCTCCCCAGAGTGGAGCTGCACTGAGCTTGACTCAGGACCCCAGGGGAGGAAGACGCTGGCCTCAGCCACCGCTTTGTCCACGCCCAGGGCAGTGGGCGTCTCTTTGCCACTCATGGCTGTCCCGCTGCCTCCCCGTTGCAAGCCTCTGCTCAGTCCCACGGACTGGCACTAGGAAGTTAGTGAATTCCAGGCCGTTTCATGATAAATACACACGGGTCCAAAAAATGCCAGTGAAGCTGGGCAGACGGGCGTCCGCCTGCATCCCAGCGCTTGGGAGGCTGAGGCAGGCGGTCTCCAACCGGACAACCCGGGTAACAAAGTCAGGCTCTGTGTCCAAAAAGAAAGAAAAACCAAACCAAAACACACAAAACTGAACCAAACCACACTCAAGAGTGGGGAGCACAGGAGCCCCGGCAGTCTCTGTATTCCAGCAATTTCTAGATACCTTCAGCCTCCCTCCCACTCCCCAAGAAGAGAACTGCCAATGCCCTGGGCAGGGTAGCAACCCAAGCTCCAGAAGCTCCTTCCCTAACTGGGGCAGTGCCCGACCCTGCCCCGCCCGGCCTGGCAGACACCTTGTAGCCAGCATCGCCTGACTTAATCCTGGGAACATTGACAACCCTAGATGACCCTGGAGGGGCGTGCCCTGCGGCCCTGCGCTCGGCTGAATAATTTTTCATTGATAATCATGCCACCATTGCCATTAGCGGACTTTTGAAGACCAACCAACAGAAAGGAGTTGGGCCCTTAATTTCTTAATGAATTATTCTCCACCGCAGGACAGGGGATTACGCCCGGCGCAGGCATCTCATTACTGACAGAGCCGTCAGAAGGACGGGCATCGGAAAACTGGCAAGCTTTAATTTCTCTGCAGAGAAATGAGGGGCTCTTTGGGGATTAATCTCAGTACCAACATTGAGCCTCTGCCTCGGGGCAGCTGAGAATTCAAAAGAACTTGCAGCTGAATTCTGAGCGCGCCGGAATCCCACTCAGACGGGGCAGCTGACTTTGGATTCTCACCTATTCAAATGAGGAGCTGGCTGTGCAGCTGCCAGTGGGGGGGGCAGCTTGCAGGGCAGGTAGCCGGCGCGTGCACAGCAGGTCAGGCAGCAGGGAGGGTGCCCTGCATGCTGTGGAGAAAGGCCACTGTGTAAAGATGCCTGGCAGGCACACCGTGACCGTCACCTCGCCCAGCCAGCAGGGTCTGGTCCCTGAAGCACTTTGCAAAGATGGGGTATGAAGGCTGTGTGGGTGGGTGGCACCCCTGGTTCCTTACCCTTCTCCGGAGCTGCTCCTTACCCCATGGCAGAGGGCACTCAAGGGTATGACTTCTTCCTGTGTGGGGGACACCACCCTCACCCCCAGGGGACCTGTGGCTTCTGAGAGCCGCTCACTGCTACTGTCAGGAAAGAATGGTCTCCCCTTGGAGACAGAGGGGTCACAGGTGGGGTGCCCCGATAAGGCCCTCCTCCTTCAACACGGGGCAGACGGACCTGGTGTGACTGATCAGACTCACTAACTTATTAATCAGTTTCTCATGTTCCATAAATATTCATAGGGCAGACACCACTTGCTGACCTCTGGCGCGTGCTCGTCGCTGAGCCGGGGAGGGGTGGGTGGCAATGCTACATGCCCCTCACAGCGGGATGTGCCAAGACCTGGAATGACAGGGACGTGACCGGGGATGGCGTCTGAGCTGCGACCTGCAGCTGGAGGTGCTAGGGGAGCAGTGGTCTCCCCCATCCTGCAGCCCCATCTTCTTCCTAGGCTCCCCAGACCACCTCTGGATTCGCCATCTGACTGAGATCCCAGCAACCCCCCTTTCCTTTCATTTCCCTCCATTTCTTCCATGCCCATCACCCCAGTCTTGGCCCCCAATTTGTCTTCACTCTCAGGGGATATTGCTATACTGCCAATCTGGGGTGTACCCCAAAGGTCTATGTGGAAGGCTTGGGATCCGGTGATGGCATCTTTAGGGGGGCTACAGGAAGCTATGTTACTGGGGTGACCCTTGCGGGGAGTGGGCACATGCCTCTACCAGGGCGACCTGTGTGACCATGGCTGAAGCGCAGGGCCACGCGGCATGGACTGGACTCTGAGGCCAGGAGGCAAATGAATCTCCCTTCTCCAAAGCCAGCTCCAGGATCCGCCACAGTGACGACTCCCACACCATCCCCAGCCCAGCGCACTCCAAGCTCAAAGCCCGAGGTTCCTGGCCCTTCCTAGCTTGAGCCCAGGAGCAGCTGGCGAGGTGGACATTCTGCCCACAGGCTGGTTCTGGGTACCGCAGGGAGTTGCAGCAGAAGACTCTGGGGGATGAGGCTGCGTCCTGGCGGATGAGATGCTGGGATGCAGAAGCCACAGCAAGTCAGTCAAGTTCCGGAGGGGGGGGGTGCGAAAGGGAAGCCCTGGGGACCAACGATACACGAAGACTTGGAGGTGGAATCTAATGGCCATGATGTCTCCTCACTGCTAGACGACGTGTCAGCTGTGGGGGGGCTCAGCCCAGCCTGGACCCCTGCGCCAGCTCCCTGGTGAGCCCCGTGCATCCACAGACACCAGCGCACAGGCTGACGGCCACGTGTGGCCCTTCCAAAGGCCCATGTGGGTCAGCCGTGTGCACCCACAGAGCAGCACAGTAGCAACCAAGGCTGTGTGGAGCAAGACGCATGTCTCTGCACTCTCCCACGTGCGCAGGGAGGGGGGCGGTGAGCGAGGCTCACTGAAGGCCGGCAACAAGGCTGAGTCCCTCAGCCCAGGGGCTCCAAGCCCCAGCACAGCAGGCCGGAAAGTCTGCGGCACTAGACGCTGTCATGATCTGAGCTGCTCTGGTCCCGGCTGCTCACACGGATGCTCCAGACGGCCCAGGCGCTGGGTGGGCACTGAGGTGAACCCACAACCCTCTGGCAGGCGGGCAGCTCCGAGAGGGACTGGCAGAAGGCCAGTCCAAGACGAGTGGGTAACAAGTGCACACCCCTCACTCAGCCCTCAACACTAGAACAGGCCAGGGTGTGAGGGCCAGACGCAGCCTTGAGACCACCCTGGCTGCGGCGTGGGAGCAGGGGGCTCCTGATGCCGTGGGCTTCCCTCCCTGGCTGCTGACCTGTGCTGGGCACCCCTGGTGCACAGCCCGGCGCCTCTTACTCAAGACAGTGCCACAGAGCCCAGCGCTTCACCTTGGCCTCTCGTTGGCTGCCGTGCCGCAGGGCAGGAGACACAGCTCACCCAGCTGCACCACCTACCAGTCCCCTGGGCTCTGCCACCTTCAGGGTCTTTACCATCACCTATCAATCACATGCCATGGCCCCGCCCACTCAGCCCGCCCCCCTGCCTACTGCAGTTGGAATGCACTGACCAGAACCTTCTCGTCTGCTCCCCTTGCCCGCTGGGGTGTAACATCCTGTTTGTGCCACTTTAAGGCACATAACACCTCCCTGGAGGTCTCAGTGCATCTGCGCCTGCTCAGCCCTGGGCCCAGGGCTCTCCCTTCTGGACCCCGCGTGGCTGTTCTCCGGGTTCCTTTGCTCTGGCCCACGTGCCATCCCCCTTGGGTCCCCTGGCCCTCGGAGCTAGGTGGCCACTCTTCCAAGCACCCGTTGGCTTTGCCAAAGGGCCCGCTGTGCGACTGGAAGACGGTGTCTCCTCGGGTATTCATGATGCCATCAGAGTCACTCTCCTTTCTTCTGTGCCCTGCAAGGACTGGCGGCGGAGGCTCCGACACACTCCTCTCTAACAAGGGACTTGGAGGAGCACAGCTACGCAAGAGAGCTGGCGGGTGCCAGCGTCCGCCCTGCCTCCCACGTGTTCAAGAGCACAGAGCACAGGAGTGCCCTGGGTGCAGCCGTGACACAGATATGGGCTTTAGCTGGGGACAGAGAGGCCAAATTTAACCCCCTAATAAGATGAGTATCTGCCACCACCAGGATTGCTAAGTCAGCACCTGTACCTGCCTGGTCTCTCTTCTCTTCTTTTGTATCCCGTCATACAAGCCTAATAGGTGCCCTGTCCGCTCCCTCCCTCCTCTCTTCCCTAGTCCCCCCCCTTGTTATCCTCCCCCTTTTCCCCTTACTTTCACCCCGTCCCTCCCTCCCTCCTTTTTCTCCCAGTGCCTCCCCTTTCCTCCCTCCCATCCCCTAGAGCATCTTTTTAAAAATTTTTTTTATTATTATTTATTCAACTGTGCGCATGTGCGTGTGTATGTGCACGCGTGTGTGTATGACTGTGTGTGTGTCTGTGTATGTGTAGAACCACGGACGAATTCGCGAACCACCATGGACGCCTCCACCTACTTCTGCCCCGGGATTCACAGGCTCCACCCCACCAGGACCAGAAGCGCAGGTCGCCCCCGCTTCCGCCTGGCATCTATACGTGGGATCTGGGATCCGAACTCAGGACCTTCCGCCTGCAAGGCGGAGGCTTAACCCGAGCCACCTCTCCAGCCCCCCCTAGAGCATCTTTTGTGTGAATGCCAAACCTCCCTCTGAGTCCTCCACACTAGTGAGGGGTAAGGACTCAGTGGCATAGCCTGGAGCCCTTTTATGGGCTCCCTGTTGGTATGGGAACTCTATTATGACTGTTAATCCCTTGCCTCTAAGGATCCTACTGCCTGGAGCCTTCTCCCCTGTGATCAACGCTAGACTCTGGGAGGTCGTTGATATGTCAGCCCTTGTGCAGGTCATGCGAAGTCCAATTATGGTTACTGCAGCCCTGACTTGTGTGGAGTATCTTGCATATCACTGGTCCTCCCCATCTTTGGGCTCTTACAATCTTGCCGACCCCCTCTTCCACAAGGTTCCCTGAGCTTTAGGAGGGGAGAGATTTGGCTGGTCTTGTTCCATTGCCTGGTTTTCTCACACAGCTGTCTTGCCATCTCTGTGTATCTTGAAAGAATTCATTGTTGGTTTACTTCTTTTCTGCTTAGATGTAGCACTTATAAACGGTGAAACACAGTCTTCAGTGTGCTTCTGTGAGTCTTGACATATATTCATACCTGTGTAACCACTGCTAATATTCATCTAGAACAATCCCTCATGCCTTCGTTGCAGGCAGCGGCCGCCTGGATGACCCCAGCAGCAGACTCTTTTGTTTTTTGGCCCTAGGTCACTTCCAGCACCTGCTCTTCTGCGTGTGCCGAGATGAACGTGCGCCGACGAGAGCGCGGTTCACGCACGCCATCCCGCCGTGGAAGTCCCGGAGTGTCCCAGGACACGCTGTCAGCCACACTCTCCCCAGGGGGACAATGGCTCCATGCTAGCTGTTGACAGTTGCAAGCAAAGTTCCTGTGAACCACTTTCACATCAAGTTCATCTTGTCTGCAGATGCCTGAGAGAAGGAAAGCTGGGGACACACCCTCCCCACCCATGAAATCTATCGCTTACATCCCATCAACACACAGGGAGACTGAGGTGCTCTGCACCCTCAGATGGTGGCGCTGTGAGCCGAGTCTGGGTAGATGTTCGCCACCATGACGCCAGTGTGCCTTTCCCTTAGGATGACGTTGACTGACTTCTGTCCTAGTCAGGCACAGGTGTCAACCTGATGGTTCAGGGTTTGCGCTCTGGGCACATTTGTAAAGAATTAGTGGTTGAGTTAGGCCCAGAGCAAACCTGCAGGAGATTGTCTAGCTGATGGGGAAGGGTGGGATTAGGCCCTGGAATAAAAGTTGGAGGGACTTGGGACTTGGCATCCTTGTATACACGTGGCCAGGCCTGCTGGTCTGGCAAGTGAGGATTGTCCCTCTCTCAGCCGTATGTAGAGATGGTGTGGGTTCTGCGCACACAGTGCAAGTGCAAGTTAAGTTCTGTGTATGGTGTGAGGTAAAGGTCGAGCTAGTTTTTTTTCTTTCTTTTTTTTTTTTGAGAAGAGTGTTTGGTTACTTAACCTCATTAGCTGAGACATTCTTTTCCTTGCTGATATCTTTGGCAGGATTCTGAAAGGTAAATGACCTTCAAGGATGTAGGTGTCTGCTTCAAATTTGGGTCTCTATCCTAGTGTTTCAGTTGCCAAAGATTTGAAGGAAGTCTTTGTTTTTCTTTTCAAAATGTGTTTTTTAAAATATTCTCAGCTCTAAATAATTTTAGAGTCTGTTGGGGGATTTAAAAGCCGGATTTAACTGTTCATAGAACAGTTCATGGAGAGTTGACTTTCGAAGGTCAGGGACAAGGCACATCTGCTCAGTACTGCTTTATATCGTGCAGGATAGAGGCGTGGAATCTATAGCATTAGTGGGAAAGCTAACTATTTTACACTTGATGCTATCATAATGTAACTATCTTAAGTTACTTTTTAACTCTCACTATCTAATAACACCTTATGTCATACATTAATATTGTATCCTCAAACCTGCTGTTAGTTTTTTCCCATATTTTTGAAATCTATTGAGTTCTATGCAAGTAATCACACACTCTAGAAATAAAAGGAACTGTTTCATATATTTCTGATGTACAGTCCAGTTTTCTTTTCCTTTCAGCTTCACAGTATGTTTTTCTTTTCTTTTTGTACACGTTTGCCTGTGTGTTACATGTATGCAGGAGTCTTCATCGGCTGCTCCCAACTTTGTGTGTGTGCATGCATGCGTGCATATGTGTGTGCATGTGCAAGATGGCGCTGCAGTGTGGAGGGCCAAGGGTGGCATTGGGAATCATTCTGGATTATTCTTCTTCCTTACTGTTTTGCCTTGGGGTTTCCCAGGCTGTGCCTTCCAGGAATTGCAGTTAGCTGCTATTTTTGCCCCGCACTTTTACATGGATTCTGGGATCCAAACTCGGATCCTTTTGCTTGCTTGCAAGGCAAAGGCTGCGACTGAGTCATCTCCGCAGTCAACTTATTTTCTGAGAAATAGCTTCTTACTGAAGCTGGAGCTCTGATTGGCTGACAGGTGCCAGGGATCTTCCTGCCTCCCCCACCCATGCTGGGGTGACAGGTATGTGCTGCCGCTCTTGGCTTGTTTTTTTTTTTTCTTTCTTTCTTTTTTTAACGTGGGTGCTAGGGATTGGAACTCATGCTGGCCTAGCAAACATTTTACTCACACAGTCGTCTCCCATCCTCCTTTCTTTGGAGTAAGCGTGTCTTACCAGAAGTATTCAGAAGGGTCCGACTCATGGAAATCCGACAGATTTCCAACTGTCATGGTTTGAAATTTGTCCCCCACAGTCTCACATGTTTGAGAAGGTCATGACACCTTTAGGAGATGGAGTCCTGCCAAAGAAGGCAGTCACAAGGGGTGGGCCTTGCGGTGTATTAGTCCTACCCTAATTCCAGGAGAGGTCTCTCACAGTGGCAGTCTTGCAGCCTTCTACCTCCATGATATCTGCAGTGACCTAGGCTTACTCCTCATCTGTGCCTTTTCCTTGACTCAAGAACACTTGCCTTTACTGTACTTCTCATTGTTTGTGTTAAAGTCCAATCTATGCTGTCTACCCATTCCTCTGTCTTCTCTTAGATTAGTTTTACAAGCCAGCAATCCATTTTTGAGCAATGCACCTTAGGTGCAGCAGGAGTCTAGGATTTGAAATATGTAGCACAATTGATGGGAACTATCCTCCAGTAAGATTCCACTTGTCCACGAGAGCACAGCACAGCACAGGGCACCCACCCCTGTTTCTCCAGGACCACCTTCTGGGCCACGCTGTCATGCATTCGCTTCTACACATCATAAAGTCCCAACACGCAAGACGAACTTCACAAGAACTGTTGATTATCTTAAAAAATAAGAATACCGAGAAGCCATTTGTTGCCTGGCCATGCGTTTTAGGGGTTAGTTGATCTCATTGTGCGGTGAACTGCTTAAGGCTCAGCTTGCCAGCCTCCGTTACCTGACCTCTCTCTCTCTCTCTCTCTCTCTCTCTCTCTCACACACACACACACACACATACACACACACACACACACACACACACACATACGGCAGGATGCTTCGGTGTCGGGTTCCCAGGCTCCTGGAATTTGGTCTGTACCATTTCTTCTTCTTTAGTATTTTGTCCACAGAGCCCAGCCAATGGGGGACCCTAGACACATGGCCAGAAGTCATCACAACATCTGTTCCAAAGGCAAAAGCCAAGAAGAACCCACGTGTGCACTGACAGGGACAGGAAAAAGTGGTATCCAGTCGCGGCATGGGCTTCTTTGTGGCAGCTGTAAGACATGAATGATGCCATACAACTCCAAGTTCACTAGCACATTGACTGCAAAAAGCAAGTCACAGAATCCTGCCCAGCCACGCACTGTCTGCAGAGACCAAGGGGACCCACTGGCACCATTCCGGTTAGCCTGCTGGTGGCTGCGTGACCTGCCCTTTGTCCTCTGTCACCTGCATGCTCACTGTGAATATTCTTTTAGCCGAAGTAACTCTTGTGGTCACGTAACGAAGCTGTCAGCCTGCTGTCCACGCGCCTGGCCGCTGCTCCTCGTGAAGCAGCGAGTCGGCAGCTCCCTTCACATGGCTTCCCGCTGGTGCAGAACAGGAGTGGGGCGTGGGGAGACGCCCATGCACCTGCAGGCAGCCCATGCCCTGAGGGCAGTGCAGGTGGCCGCCGAGCGGATGCTCACTCTGGGCCACTGCGTGGGGGCGGGGGCGGGGCGTCAAAGGTGTTCTGAGAGACAGATGACACTTTACACCACCATCCTCACACTCACGACACCTGCTATGAACCAGCCCTGGGCTGCGTGCTGCCTGGGGGACAGGACCCTTCTGTGAGGCTTCTGGGAGACAGGCAGCAGGAGACCCTGGCTCACACAGCAACTGTGGCTGCCACGGTTGAGTCAGGTCCCTCCATCGCTGCCCCGCCTGGGTTGAGTCGGGTCCCTCCATCGCTGCCCTGCCCTGGGTTGAGTCAGGTCCCTCCATCGCTGCCCTGCCCTGGGTTGAGTCAGGTCCCTCCATCGCTGCCCCGCCCTGGGTTGAGTCAGGTCCCTCCATCGCTGCCCCGCCCTGGGTTGAGTCAGGTCCCTCCATCGCTGCCCTGCCCTGGGTTGAGTCAGGTCCCTCCATCGCTGCCCCGCCCTGGGTTGAGTCAGGTCCCTCCATCGCTGCCCCGCCCTGGGTTGAGTCAGGTCCCTCCATCGCTGCCCCGCCCTGCCCCCATCTGTCTGCCGCACACGGAGGCAGTCCTCGGATGCTCCGGAACCACCCTTCAATGCCGAATGAAAGGCCAGAGTCAGGTGCCGTGGAGAACAGCAGGGAAGGGTGACGGCCAGACACGTATCCTCTGCTGACTCCAGCACGTGTGTCCCAGTAGGGGTAAGGCTGTGTGCCGAGCCAGGAGGGCTGAGCCAGGTGCACTGAGCCAGGTGCATTGAGCAAGGGGTAATGCTGTGTACTGAGCCAGGAGGGCTGAGCCAGGTGCATTGAGCAAGGGGTAAGGCTGTGTACTGAGCCAGGTGCACTGAGCAAGGGGTAAGGCTGTGTACTGAGCCAGGTGCACTGAGCCAGGTGCACTGAGCAAGGGGTAAGGCTGTGTGTACTGAGCCCAGCCACAAAAGCTCATCCTCTGTGTCTGTCCAGGGGCATGCTGGGAGCCTCATCCTCAGTGTGTCCAGGGGCATGCTGGGAACCCCTCATCCCTGAGCCTCAGTCACATGTTGTGGCCAGCCCTTCACAGTGAGCAGACAAAAGCAATGACAGGCTGGAAATGTTCTTTTTATCGCGAACACAATGACGAGCCTCGCCCTTACCCTCCTGTGAAGGAAACCACAGACCGAGGGTTTTCTGGACAGCGATGGATTCGTGGCAGCCGTGGTCCCTACAGCCGACAACAGCCGACAACACGCCGCGGAGCGAGAGGGACCTTAGGGAGCGCTGGCGTAGAATGGCACCCGGAACGTGGCTGAGCCGTCCGTGAGCTGCAGCCGGGCAGAACCAGGGCAGCTGCCTGAGCCGGAAGCAGCCCCTCTCGTGCTGCGTCATGACCGCTCAGGTTGTGGGGGACCCACGGGGTGCTGGGGCCTGAAGCGGACTCTGAGAAAACTGACCTCTCTGAAGAGCTCTCCCTGGGCATGGAACATCTGGGGAGGGTCTTCAGGGGGCTCCGAGAGGTTCGCACGTTTGCTAGAGCAGGCCCAAATCCAGTCTGGCAGGTGGGCTTGAGACCAAGAGATCAGGGGACAGAGAAACACCGGCAATGGGAAAAGGGCAGAGGTCGCAATAGAAACCACCCCCGACACTGTGATTGTGGCGTCCAGCCGCCTCCACAGCCGCGCAGCCCGCAGCACTTGCTAATGCAGCCCGCAGCCCGACGCGGGAGGCGAGATGTCCCTGTATGGGGCATCAAGTCACCCCCACACTGGGCAGGCACCCCCACAACAGCTCTGCACACTTTCTGCTTGGGAAGGTCCAGCAAGGGGGGCCGCAGAGCTCCTTGAGCTCTGTCCCCTCAAATCGTGGGAGAGTCAGCACGAAGCAGCATTGGAGAGACACGGCTGCTGGGGACTCTCAGCGGTTGCGTGGACAGCTTCCCTGAGCACTGTGTGAGCAGCTCTGGAGAGACGAACAGACCCCTGCTCACCATGCAGGACACGCGTGACCACAGACGACGCCCCTCCATCTAGTTCCCAGGACTACAGTTCTCCCTAGGAGCAGCATCCCACACAGAGATGTACACACCACACCACACCACACCACACCCACACCACAGCACACCACACCACACCACACCCACACCACAGCACACCACACCACACCCACACCACACCCACACCACACCACACCACACCACACCACACCACACCCACACCATACCCACACCACACCACACCATACCCACACCACACCACACCACACCACACCCACACCATACCCACACCACACCATACCCATACCACACCACACCACACCATACCCACACCACACCATACCCACACCACACCACACCCACACCATACCACACCATACCCATACCACACCACACCACACCACACCACACCCACACCACACCACACCACACCATACCCACACCATACCCACACCACACCACACCACACCACACCCACACCACACCACACCACACCCACACCACACCCACACCACACCATACCCACACCATACCCACACCATACCCACACCACACCACACCATACCCACACCACACCACACCACACCATACCCAGCACCCCCTGCCACACACCCCACCACACACCATTCACCCCCCAGCCACCCTCAGAGGGGTGGGGCTGCCCCCGTGCCCCAGCCCACAGCGGTGACGAGGGTGAGCAGAGCTGGCTTTCCCTCGTGGGCCAGGCGTGCTGCCCCGTGCATGCCACCTGGACCCGCTCAGCCTCCATTCCCACACACGACACAGGGCTGGGACCAGCACAAGTCGCCCGACGCGGACTCAGGACTTGGCAGCGGGAGCAGCACAGGCGTTGGGCCTTGAGGCTGTGGCCACGTAACTCACATGCTTTGTAGAAACCACGGGCTTGGCCCGGAGGCCTGACCACAGTCAGGTGCCCCTGCATGGGGGGTCCAGGGTGGTTGGCCGGCTGACAGAGTCTGCACGTGCCTCCCAGAGCTGAGCTGACCTGGGGCTTCTCCTGGAACGTGGCTGGGGTGCCTCTGTCCTCTTGTGGCCAGGCTGGGGCTGGAAGTAGCTGCAGTAGTCCCACCCCCGGTGACTCCACCTTTGCCATATCAATGGGGCCATTAATAACTGCATCGAGTTCGCCTTAGCACCGATGAACAGCACACCCAGGGACAGGCCGCAAACAAATCCTGTCTCTCTGGCAAGAGAGGCAGACATGGCGGCCCCTGCCGTCCCCAGGTGAAGACACTGTCCCGGGCCAGGTGCTCAGCACCGAGATGTCGCGGCCGGCGGGCTGCGGGTCTATGACACGGGCTGTAGCGCACATCAAAAGGTGTTAATGGTTTCAATATTTATCTGCTGCAGGGAAGCACTCTAAAAAAGGAAACCTAGAAAAAAAAAGATTCTGCTAATGGCTGTGTCTTCGCCATTAAAATGAAGAGCCTTGGTGCATCTTCTAATCAGAGGACAATTTGCAAATCATTAAGAGAAATGTAAAATTCCATTAAAATACAAATCAAGAGACTCTCCCCGGACTAATAATCTTTTTGATATTATTTTGCATTTCACTATTTCTGTTCCAATACCCAGGCCCCACAAATGATCAGTTCCTGAGCACGCTAGTCACTGCAGCCTCCTTCTTTAACGAGAGATGGAGGGGAAGGGGAATCTGCTATTCAGAGCAGGTACTAATGAAGAATTCCATATATTCTGAAATTTAATTAAAACCCCAAAGATTTCAAATTAGATGCAATTTGAAATGCCTGAGGCAGAAATACATGCACTTGCGTGGCGAGGGTATCACACTGCAAGTTGATACCGTAATTGGTCTTGATGTATTTTTGTGTTGCCGGGCTGAAGCACAGAACTCATAACCATATAAAAATTCTCTGTAGATTACCTGCTCATTGAAAATACCATCACTCAGGTGGGCCCTACTAAATTACCATGCTACTAAAATGCACAAAGTGATTCGCAGACTACAGTGGCACAGCTGGTCGACGCTGCCAATGAGTTATGCATGCGTCGACGCCGCCTTTTTTCTTAGTAAAATATGCTCAGCTGAATATTAAAATATAATTGGCATTCAACCTAAGTAGCTTAAACCATTTTGTTATCTTCTTTTAAACCGATTTGGCTCCTCCACAGTTATTTTCAAGGATGTGATTCACAAACTAATGACACCATCAGATTCGGCTGGATTTGTGCGGTTTTACATTTGTCATAAATAGGGATGGTTTTTCCAGCCTTCCAGGGATGGCCTTTAATATCAGCTGCTCTTGAACATCAAAGACCCAATTCTTGGGGAAGAGAAAGGGGCGTATGCCATTTATGTTCCTTCTTGCATATTTTATTCTGAGAAGAGAGAGAGACACGAATTTCCTATGAAAAGTGTGTCCTGGTTACAGTAAGTCCTTCTGTCTCCCAGCTCAGTTGCTAAGTCTTCCCAAAGCCATTTTAGGAAGGAAGGCTGAAGGAAAAAATTACTGTCCGTGCATGCGTGTGTGTAAGTGTGTGTGTAACAGTCCAGGCCACGACTGTTTATTGCTTTTAAACTGCAGACACGGTACAATCATACAAACATATGAGAATTCACAAATGGGCTTGTTTCGCACAATATGCATTTGTGCCCTAATTAACAGTAGTATTCAAGAAAAGAAAAAGTAGTTGCCATAGTAACGGATCCACTGTGAGTGCTGATGCTGGCCGAGGGCAGGGCTCACCTGAGATGCTAGCTCCCCAGTGCCGTCAGCCTTGTCTCCACATCCAGAAAGCAGGAAAACCCTCGTCTAAACTAACGAAGGAATCGTTTGCGAGCACTTGAAAAAGAGGCCCTGCCCCCTCTTGAGTCGACCTTTGACTTTCTTCAGGAGTAGTTCACCAGGTGGCATAAAAAGACAACACAGGCTGGAATGCAGCTGGGGCCCACGGGTCCACCATGCTGTAGTTTCCTGCTTCCACATATCTCATCAGCCATACAGGTGGCCGCGCACCTCAGGAAGAAAGGACAGCCTGACTCTGAATGCTGACTCTGTCTTCCACAAGACACACGACCTTGGAGATGGAGACTAGAAAATCTCTCATTCCAGTGTGAACACAGGGGTTCAGGTAAAAAAAAAAAATCACGTGTTAAAGTATTTAAGTAGTTAAGTAATAGCTTTTATACTTCAGGCTTCTGCAAGTGTTTTGTTGGCATCATCTCTCATTGGTTTTATACCAATATTTAACAAATGATAAATTATAATCTTGTTCCATGAATATTTCTATTAAAATATTTTTCCATGCATACAGGCAATAGAGATAATTCTGTTGTGGTTGGAATAGTTTTTGAAATGCACTGACATTATCTGTTAAGTGTGAATAGTAAAGAAAGCAAAATGGGGCTGGAGAGATGGCTCAGGGGTTAAGATTCTGCCTCACAAGCAGAAGGTCCTGAGTTCGGATCCCAGGTCTCACAAAAAACGCCAGGCAGAAATGCACTTCTGGCACTGGTGGGCAGAGCCTGGGAAATTCCAGAGTGAAGCAAAAAGGAATTAGAAGCGATCTAGGGTGATTCCTGAAGTCACCCTCACAGTCCTCCACAGCGACACACAGTGCCCTCTTACACACACACACACACACACACACATGCAAAATGAATGAATGTATGCACTGTCTTTTGAAGTGACATGTTTATCTATACACTGGGAGGACAAATTTAAAAAGCGTATTTAGATGAAGTCTGTTTTGCTTTAGCAATATTTACCAGATAGACGATTTGTATATTCCATAGTTCATCTCAATTTAAAACCAAAGAAAACAGAAAAGGGTTTATTCATGCAGAAATCTAAAGGTGCGTGAGTCCTAGGCCAGCAGTGGGCTCTGTAGACTGTCCCTGTAAGTGTGCCCGCGAAACTAGGGGTGACCTGCTCTTAGGAGAAATTGCCAGAGACTTGTTAAGGAAGTCTAGAGTTAAGCGCTACCTCATGTATCTCCCCACGACGCATCGCCCATAACAAAAGTGAACCCTGAGCCCCTGGCACGGCCGTGGGGGCTGGTCTTGAGCAGGGCTGTCTCTCACTGCCTCACATGGTTGGGTTGCATGGTGCGGCCGGAGCGAAGCCATTCTCAAGCTCACCTCCCTAGTCACCGGGGGAACCTTGGGACCGAAGCACGGGCTGCTCTTAGGGTCCATGTGAGGCTCTCAGGTGGCTGGACAGCCTCTGGTGTTTCCGGCTGGCCTTGGCGGCCCTCTGGGGACTCTGCTGGCCAGGCTGCCGAGGTGAGCGGGGCACCGACTCATGCACTTCCATCACCTGGCGGCAAAGCCAACGATTCTCAGCACATGACTCACTCTTCCCAAGGGAAACGAGCAGCTTAGAGGCACTTTTAACCACCCATGCTGCTGGGTGCCAATCCCTAGATCAGGTAGACAGAGCACCCGGAACCCAGAATACCGTCTGGCAATACACAGCAGCAAACACAAATATTATCAGGGACGATAGAATCACGGTGGACCAACACCAAGAATTGGGTCTTTTCTCCCTTTAGAGAGCAGTTCTGGGAAGAACCTGGAGACCTGCGCATGGTAGGTAAATGTTTGACCAACAAACCACATTTCTCTTGCATTAGAGCATTCATTCTCAAAGTAGGCTATGTGTTTGCCTAGCCAAAGTTTTGATGTGTCTCTTGGAGGGCAAGAAGTGCAGACATTTGTAGATATAATGAACAAGATTCTAGAAGATTCCGATATAGTCTCCCTGCTGCCTCCCTGACCACAGGTCCCAAGGAGAGACGGAGACTAAAGACCGACCCGAGAAGCCATGCACTTGAATCATAACCACTTTCTGGAAACCCCGACCTATCAGTCCAAGGTGTTGCCTGGCACAAAGCAAAGTGTAAAAACACCAAGCTGCCAGGCAGAAGCTGGCACAAGAACCCAGGACAAGGTGAGTGGAGGGGGCCTGAACCCTGGGATGGTGGCTGTGAACTCAGGGAAGGAACTGCTTGCTCAAGCTGAGGGCTGGCAGGGCAGCGGGGGACCCTTGGGGCCAGCCCTGGGCAGACGTGGGCAGGGCAGGCCAGAAGCTGCCCTCAGGGCTTCTGCAGATGTGTCCCCTGAAATGAGGCTGCTAGAGATCTGGCTGACGCAGAGAACCCCCCACCTGGGGCCCAGCACTCAAGCACGTCAGGGTGGGAGTGACGTGGGCACTCGTGTGTCAACTGGGCAGTAAGTTGCCAGGAGAAGTGACAGGAGCCCTCCGGGAACCTCCTAGTGGGGAGGGAACCAGCCCCAGGGAGGGGTGCTGCTAACGAGCAAGGGATGATGGTGCTGTGATCGGTCGTCCACCTCGGGGAGGGGACCCCTGGACCAGGTGAGGAGCCGGGCTGAGCCCAAGATGGGGATGGCAGCTGCCACACTGTGTCCTCCAGGACGATTCTACGCCCCTGTGAAGGTCTTTGTCTTACCCGCCACTGCTCGGGCTGCCTGACAAGGGCTTTGTCTCCAGGATCCTGTCCGGATCCAGGATGTGTGGGGTCCACTGGTACGAGGGTCCCAGCTGCTTCAAGCTCCGGGGCCTGCCATCACCTCACAGGTCCTGTCTCAGGGGTCTTTTTCTGGTGTGTGTGTGTGTGTGTGTGTGTGTGTGTGTGTGTGTTGAGCATGCATGTTTCCACTTTGGTGCGTACACATGTGTGAGTGTATGTGAGGCTGCTCAAGGTTGATGTCAGGAATCTTCTTCAATTGCTTTTCCACCTTTCCTTTGAGGCGAGTTCTCTAATCAAACCAGACCTCGCCGACATGACGAGCATCGCTAGCCGCCTTGCTCTGGGAATCCGTTTCTGCCTTCCTAGGCTAGAATTACAGGTGGGCTGCCACACCATTCCCACGGGTTCTGGGCATGTGAATTCTGGTCCACCTAGATGTGTAGCAAACAGTGTGCCCACCGAGCCCTCTCCCCGCCTCTGCTGGTCTCTTATCTTCACCTTCCCTGCTTTGGCCTTTGACCCCCGCTCGCGTAGAGTCCACTCCTGCCAGCGGCTCCTGTCCCTGTGGTCTACATGCTCCACGCTGGCTTGTTCTGCTCAACAGACACAACAGCAGAGGGAGATTTGCCAGTCTTTGGGCCCCGCAGGCAACGTATCAGCAATAAGCCACCATCTTGTTCCTTCCGTCACTTTTTGGTTTCAAATGTCAGGAGCAAAGGGTGAAGTTCCAGCGCGCCGGGTCTGGGGGGCTGTAGGAATGTGCTGGAATAGCACCTCTCTCAGCCCAGTGGCTCTACACACCAACTCGGCTGTCTGAGGAGCACTACGGTGACCCAGGGCACTCGAGGACGGCGGCAGAGCCTTCGCCCCAGTGACTCCGTGGTGGGGTCAGAGCCGGCTGGATCGCTCGTCCCTTATGTTGGGGGGTGACAGGAGGATTCAGCCTGTGGCTGAGGTGGGCGTGTGTGAACTAGGTCTGGGATGACTGTTTTGGTTCTCCCAGGAAGTTTTCTATTTATTTGTTTGGACACTGGGTCTCATATACCTCAGGCTGGCCTAGAACTCACTGCATATCCGGAGCTGACCCTGAGTGTTTGCTGTCCTCCTGCTTACATCATCTGGGCGCTGGGACGGGAGGGGTGGGCGCTGGGACGGCAGGGGTGGGCGCTGGGACGGCAGGGGTGGGCGCTGGTACGGCAGGGGTGGGCGCTGGGACGGCAGGGGTGCCCCACCTCACGCCCAGTTTATAAGTGCTGGAGACTGAGGCTGGGGCCTCGGGCGCGCTAGGCAAGCACTGTATCTGCTGAGCTACATTCCCAGCCGCATGAGGCAAGCTTTGCCTTGTGTGTGGGTGCATGTGTACGTGCATGTGTCTATGTATGTGCAGATACATGTGTGTGCATGTGGAGGTCAGAGGTCAGCCTTGAGTCCACGATGCAACCTTCTCTGCTTCTCTGGCACTGGGTACAAGGGCACATCGCCAAGACAAGCACTGACTGACACAGTCATATCCCGGGTGATTTTTGATGGACACGCCCTCCTGTCATGAGCTGCCTCCCAGGGTCCATGTGGCCCCCAATGGGTTAGTTTTCTAGGACTCTTTGGTAGGTGTTGGCCGAAGGCCCCTTTGAACGGAGGTTTCCATGCAGGCTTGCAAACGGCATGAATCAGAGGCTCTCTGATGGGGCAGCTCGAGCTCTTACGTGTAGCCAGGGGTTCAGAAACCTATATATGACTGTTACCACGCGCTTGCTTTTACAGCAGCACGCCAAGGCTGTACAGGGCCTTGGTAAAGTGCTAAGCATTTCATTTACAAAGGGACACTGCAGCCACTTTGGAAAGAACGCAACTTGCTTGCCAAAGACTCCCACTCATGAGAAGGGCTAAGCAGGACCACCTGGGCCCATGTGCACATAGCTGTTGGGTGGTCAGGGCCCACTTCTGCCCCACATAACCGCATTACCTGGTGGGAGCAACAGAAGGCCCAAACCCAGGCCTAAGCATAGCAGCCCCATAGCCCACGATCCCGGCCACCTAGTTGTGCTGAAGAGTCTTTGGGGCTCACAGCCCCCTCTGAGGGTGTCTACACGCCTCTGCACCAGAAAGCCCAATAGTGCTCAGGGCCTCTGCTTCTCCTAAACTCGCTGCACAGTGGTTTCTCGGCTTGGGCATCCTTCCCTCCTGTAAATGTCCCGGTCAACGATCACTATTCCCGCTGCGTGAGGCAGGCGATACGGAGGATCTACATTTCGAGGCAAACGCATGCACAGACAATCAAGGAGCGAGAGGAAAAAAAGGCCAAGTGAAATTTCACAACGGAAGAAACACCCAGGTGTAGTTCAAGAACAAGCAGGCACTCCCCGGGGAAAACGAACCTGCGACCGATGCGGAGCTGCCCTCCGGGGGAGGCTCCTGCGAGGACCAACCTGCTCAGAATCTTTCATCAGGCACGGCGCGCGGCTCACATGTGGAATCCCAGCACTGTGGAGGCTGCCGCGGGAGGATTACAAGTTCAAGTCCAGCCTGGGCTACACATTAAGTCCTGTCTTGAAGCCACGTCCCAAGCATACAGAGCAAACCGTTTGCAGCGCTGGACGAGAGTCCGAGGATCTATCACATCTGAGTGGGAACAGGACTCTTTCGAAACTTAACGGAGCGGCAGCCGCCAGCACAACAAAAGAGAAACGGAGGCAGGTTTCCTTGAAGAGCTGAACTGACTGGCCTGAGCAGCAGCAGCCTGACGGGAGGCCGCATGCGCGCGCCCAAAGCTTGCCTCCTCCCCCAGGGGGCTGACCCGTTCCCAAGGAACGTGCCGACACGAGAAGGCCCAGGACAGGGTGAGTCCTACCCCACCACCCAGGAACACCACATAAACCGACCTGCTACTGAGCTCTGGGAATTCAACAGGAGCAGAAACACATGACATTTGCAATGTTGCAGCGCTGAGATCTGCGTGCTGGCACTTTCTAGGGTGCAACTCAGGACATGTTTCTGGGTCTTGCTTTATGAAGACAAGTCAGAGGTGCACACTCATTGCACAGAGGGGTCCTGCGAAGGCAGCGTCGCCTTCAGGGACAGGACAGGGTGTGTCTGAGTGCGGAAGGCTCCGTATCCGACCCCGAGGGTTGGAAGTCCCATAGTCCAAGACCCAAGGAGCAAAACGTGCTGCTGTGCAAGGTTGAGCCCAATTATTATCACTGTTTAAAAGCGCGGCGACACAGGCGGACCTGCTCGAAATCTCTTAGAACATGGTGGAAGGATGGCAAGCCAAAGCAGGTCAAATACATCCCCAAACTAAGAAGCGCGGAAAATATGGCTCCAATTCCTCGCCCCCAGAGTGGCCACGGGTTGGCTTTGGGACGCCATAGCTTCCCAAGAGCCCGGAGCTGCCGCAGGCTCCGCTCTGCGGGCCTTTTTCCTTCTTGCTTTTTTCCTGTCATTACAATACACCAACTGGACAAAAAGGGGCATTTACACATCTGGGGTAGAGCCAATTAACTCCACACCAGCCATGGTACCCTAACCAGCTCCCTGCCTCTTGCAACTGTAAAACCCACACACCTGGTCCCTGCCCAGGAAGGAGTAAACGGCTGCACTAAATTAAAAGAACTTGGCCTGCGCATGCCGGGGCGTGGGAAATGCCAGCCCCGCAGCAGACACTGATTGTCACGGGCTGATCAGGGGACCCGAGCGCAACAGCCCGGGACACGTGGGAGGGTGTGTGCAGGACACCGTATGTGTATAGTGTGTGGTGCAAGGTTGAGCCCAAATATTACCCAGCTGCACAGACCCTAGGGTAACAGGCTCTGGACTGCTGGAGTGGACTCATCTGTTACAAGTGTCCCCTGTACCACTGAGTTGGGGGGTGTGGGGTCCATGGCTTTGTCCTCTTTTCAGTAGTCTGCCTATCCTTTCTGGTGCCAAAGACCCACGGGCACCTGCTGGCATGGGCAGGCCTGGCATGGGCTCCGGGGCCCGGGAGGCAGAATAGGGTGGCCTCTGGATGTGCTGATATGCTGGGGGGTCCAGTCTGCGTCTGATCAGGGGCCCGCCAGCCTGCTGTGGGAGCAGCAGCTGCGCTGAATCTGGTGAGCACCTGCCGTCTAGGGACCCCCCTTCTTTCTGGTCACCGTCTCCACGTTGGCCGCTGCAGACGGCTCCTCGTGCACACCTGGCCTGGCACGCACCAGAGCACACCGCTCTCTGGACCTGGAGGGACCAGGCCAGCAGGCTCCACGGTGTGGTCAGCCGTGTCCGGGCCTTTGCAGCTTTGTGCACTTTTCTGCAGTGACGCGCAGAGGCTGGTATTTTACAGGCTCCTCCACTGCACCGCGAGCTCACACAGACGGCCCTGCCTTGTTTTGGAGGACGATCTTCCATTCCGAGACATTAAACCGCAGTGGATGGCCCTGGCAGGCTGAGAAGACCAGCTTGCCGGCAGGAGCCCCGAATGGACACATAGGGTGGAGGATGCCCCACCTTTGAGGTTCCTAGCCCTGCTTAAAAGCCAAGTTTACCTCCACAGCAACACGTGTGCCCTGTGCTGGGCAGCGGGGGTGCCGAACGCTCACCTGTGGTGCGGACTGCAGGTGGGCACAGAAGGCATAGCTGGGGCACATCTGGGGCCAGGTCCCATCCCCCCATCCCGCCTCCCTTCTAGGGGTGGAAGACGGGGTTGTGGTCTGTGTACATGCACAGTGTCCTGACGCACCCACCCACATGTCCCAGAGATCCGATGCCAGTCCCCTGGCGTCAGTTCTGAATGATGGGGGCGGAGAGGAGAAGGCAACTTGTTTGCTGCACTGCGGCTTCAGTTTATTTACACTGAAGTCGGCCCTTCGCTTTCTGACCTTGCTAGTGAACTCGGCTGGGTACCAGCCTCCGAGGGCTTTGTACTTGAAATCCCATCTCTACTTCAAGTGTGTGCTGAAAGCCAACAGCCACCCAAGCACCTGTCTTTAGTAAGCACCACTCTGAACCAGATTGCTTAAAATTCACCAGGTCTAAATCTCAGGGTAATTATTTTCCTTGAGAAAATGCATATTTGCACATATAGGTTTGAATGTGAATATATATTCATTTAGAGTAGGATGATTATTTATAGAAGTCGCTGTGCAGAATAAATTCCTGGTGTGTCTAGAATAATTTTAGCTGTTAGTCGCTGTGATTAATTTCTGTGTTGAGCTCCTCCACAATAAAGCTTGAAGGAGATATCTGGCTAAGTGTGTGTCTCAGGTTGCGAGGACAGTTTAAGCGTCTTTAGTAAACTACATGTAAGCAAGCAGTTCTCGATTTCCCTCTTGGGCTATGTTAGGGCAAGTGGGAGAAATTACAAACTTATCCTAGAAGACACAGTGTCACTGTGAATTCTGATGTGGCAGCCGCCAAGCGACTCTACCGGCGAGGCAAAGTGTCCAGATACAAGGCTCGTTTTCTGTGCTGTCGGCAGGCAGAGTTTAAGTTAACAATAAGCTTATTGAAAAGCTGACTGCCATTCAGATGTGTTCCTAGTTAAACCTTTCAGCCAGAGAGAGCCGAGAGCTGATCTGCATGTATCACTTTTTCAGGCTGCATCGAGAATGATGTGACTGTATGCCAAAACCAACACAGCCCCGGGAAGGGCCCGGGCCCCGCGCGCTCTACGGTCCAGCTTGGCCGCGTGCCTCGGGTGTTCAGATGATGTGAGAATTCCAAGTCTGTGAGGTCCACAGGCAAGCTGTGACGTCAGCGATGGTTAGTAAGCCAGGCTACTCCAAGGCAGCACGGGAGAGGCGCGGTTACCGACCTTTCTGGAACACAGGGTGGTGGAGGGCAGGCAGGGGGAGGCCCTCCGTGGCCTCGGGCTTGCGGAAGTAGGCGTCCAGCCAGGCTGTGCACTGCACCAGGGGCTCGGGAAGTCCTCGTTTGCTCAGCGCCTCCGGAGCGGTTGGGGCCTCCGCAGGGCTGCAAGAGACAACACAGGTTCAGTAAGCCCCGAGCGTAGAAAAGCACATGCGTCCCCTAGGACGGCCGCTTCCCACGTGTCTGCGTGTCCGCCCTATGTGCACAGCCTTGGGGCAGAAAGGACGGCCGGGAGGGGTCGGGTGAAGATGCTGGGTCCCGCGTCCACTTGTCCATCTCAGGACTCGCGGAGCCCAGGGGGAGGCACAGTGTAAAGTCTGGCAATGGGGACCCGCGGCAGTGGCCCGTAGGTCCATTCATGTGAGAGCACCGCCCCCTTTACGGCCCCAGGGCTGCACTAAGTGTGGAGTGATCACCCTAGATACATCTCCAGGAACCTCGGCAGGTAAGCAGCCCGTACCACCACCTCCCACCCTGAACCCCAAGAGCAGCGGGGCAGTCTTATGTCTCAGGTGGATTAGTGCTGTGCCCAGGAAGCTCCTCAGGGGGCGCTGGCCCACGTTCCCCACCACCCACACCTGCAAGTTTAGAGCGACAGACGCTTCCTCTCTGCCTGTCACCCTTGCTGGTCTCTAGCTGACACCCTCACCTGGACTCAACACTTCACAGCAGCTCCGGGTCCCTTCCTGGTGTCCCTACACGCAGCCACTTTCTAATCCTAGCCCCGCCTGCAGTCCAGGGGTCGTCCTCGGCGAGCGCTGTCTTCTGCACCTGCCCGACGGAGTGGACACGTGAAAGCGGTTGTGCCCGGGCTCGCGGCCTGCAGCGGGTCTTGTTTTGCTTCGGTTTCCTGGGACCCACATCCAGAGGGCGTCTGATTTCTTTAATGGTTTTCTTCCTTCTCTAGTTTTTATGGCCAAAGCAGCAGTGCTGTTGGGTGGGCCTTCCGGGACGGGTGGGCGTGGCGTCGCTGGCCATCTGGGTCCTGAGTTCTCAGGGGAAAGGCTTGCGTGGCGCGGGCACAGAGACTCCTAGAGGCGGCTGGCTCCCCACTGGCTTTCCCAGGTCCCCACACGTGTGGGGCTGTGTGTCTACAGAGGGTCTGTGTTCACTCACAACCCTCGAATGCACCTTTGTGAGGAGGGGATGTCTTCACTCAGCTTGGTAAGTGGCACGGCGCAGGTGTGGCAGGAAGAGCCTGGGCGCCAGGAGCAGGTCTGGCACAGAGAAGATGCCAGTGTGGACTAAAGACGTGCAAGGCCTTGTGGCTGGATTTCAGAGGTCAGGCCGCGAAGAGGGAGGTGGGTGGAAGTGGGGGGGGGCAGAGGCGAGAGAGTTGTGTCATAAAAACTAAGCTGCTTGTCAGCATTAAGAGTTCATCCTCAGCCTTGCTCAGGGGGTGCAGAGCTGGCTGCCCCCTGTAGGTACGTGGTCCTGAGGACACAGTTGTACCCGCATCTCCAGGAGAAGGGCACGGTAGGCCAGACAGACAGCTCCCCCGAGGCCTTGCCACCGGGGAGCCTGTCCCACTGCAGCCCCAGGGTCCGTGCTGGCCCGCCAGCTCAGCAATCTCTCTGACTCTCACAGCTGCACCGTCCCCCTACAAACCTGGGGCCGGCAGACCTGGCTGTCCTGAGAGGTGGACACCAAACTCACGCACACCTGGCCAGTCATGGCTGCCTGGAGAGGCATCCCGCCTGCCGCGTGTTCTCAGATGCAAGGAGCAACGCGAACGCGTGTGCACCGTGGGTTGACCTGCAGGAATGCTCTGCTTCTCTCTAAGTAGTCAACTGTAATCTGCTGGTTCTGGGGCAAATTTCGACAATACACCTGGGAGGGTCGTACTTTCAGTAGGGGGCTGTTGAACATGACAGGCCTGGGGCCCAAGGGAGTTCTAGGTTTTAAGTCAAGGCCCACAACGCCCTTCTCCAGGGACACAGCTACACCACCTGTCCTGTGCAGAGGCGTGGTGACACCGTGAGGAGCGTTGTGTCCTCGCCTTCACACTGTCTCGTGGAGGCAAAGCCCGGTGTGCTGATTGCGGGTCATCCGCACACTGCAGACCCGACTCCCACAGACGGGAAACTCCTGCGGGTCATCCGCACACTGCAGACCCGACTCCCACAGACGGGAAACTCCTGCGGGTCATCCGCACACTGCAGACCCGACTCCCACAGACGGGAAACTCCCACGGGGCCTTGCGAACAGGTCTGGCTGTGCCCAGGTGCCTGGTCGGGATCTCTGGGTGGTTCAGGGTCTCTACCAAGTCCTTGGTTCTTCCCGGAGTTGCATGTCCTCACGGGGTCTCTTCGCACTGTTCGGGGGTGGGGGGAAGTCTTTTTTTCTTTTTTCACAGAGGGTCAGCCGAGCACACAAACATTGCAGACCATCTGGAAGGAACCGGAGAATGGAAGGAGAAAGGAGCCCTGAGGAAGCCAGTCCTGTCGCCATAACGGGACGATGTGGCACGGGCCTCTGCCAGCAGGAAGGGCCCTGCTCACCTCGGCACCTAAGCAACCAGCTGCGGCTTCAACCCGAGCCGCTGGGTAGCAACGCTGGGCTCACTCCATGGGGAACGAGCCCCTCGTGCCAGGCTCTGGGATGGAGCCTCCTCGTTGCCCTGACTGATTCGTTAGTAACTTCTGCCCGTGTTCCGCTTAGATATCATTCAGTTTCAGAGGCACGTTCACTGTTGGCTGTTCTTGCTCTGTTGTTCACTGACCAAGTGAATGTTGTGCTGTCACATGTGAAAGATGGAGAATGTGTGCCGGTCCCTAGGGACGGCAGGAGAAGGGAGATGCAGCAGTGTCCGAGGTGAAACGGATCCTCCAGTGCACAGGGGCCGGTGGACGCTCACTGGCAGGGACAACTGCTCAGATGGGCAGTGACCGCAGCGCCCGGCCTCACACGCTGACCCTCAACCCAGGACCCAGGAGATGCCGCCATAGCCCGCGCTGGCCTGGGGTCGGGCGCAGCCGACTCTTCCCCAGGGCCTGAGTGGCAGGTGGGACAGATCAGTAGGCAGCAGAGACCAGTGTTTGGAGCCAAGGGGTCGGCGCTCAGAGCGTGCTGGGCTTCTCTGGGATACCAGCACTCACGGTGTGAAGGGGCATTTTACAGCATAAGGCACAGGCTCCCGGACCGACGGGCGACCGTCAGCACGACTCCCAAGCGGGGCTGCCCATGCGGGTCCATCCACCTTTCTGACAGACCTGACTTCAGGCCTGGGTTTCCTCGCGGCTCCCACTCTTAAAAGGGTATGTGAAGGATTTTTATAGTAGTAAAATTCATCTTAAATTGATTTTTTATGCTTGTGCTAAAGATCTCACCTCTGATTTAGTCTGCACTCTTCCTTTTAACTCTTTCTCCATCGGCATTAGATAACTAGCCGTGGGTGAAATGTAATTAAACACGTTTGACTCCGAAGGATTTATGGGACTACATTGAAAACGAATGGCTTTAAACACACACATAAAACCAGGTTTCCATTTCTACAATAAAAATGAAATTTATCCTCCTGCCCTGCCCTCTTCCTCCAACCTTGCCTGCTGCCCATACAGGAAGGACTGTGGCATGAAGGCAGCTCTAACGGCCGCTTTATGATGGAGGAGTTGCTCCAGACTTCTTCACTGACGAACCCTGAAACTGACAATTAGGGGCTCTGCGACCCACATTCTTTCAGATCTCACATCCAAGTCTTTCCAGATTGAGCCAAGGATGAAGGTGGCCCGCCCAGCCCGGGTGTCTCCCAGGTACCGTGGATGTGGCCCGCCCAGCCCGGGTGTCTCCCAGGCACCGTGGATGTGGCCCGGCCAGCCCGGGTGTCTCCCAGGCACTGTGGATGTGGCCCGGCCAGCCCGGGTGTCTCCCAGGCACTGTGCAACAGCACTCTCGTGCCAACACCAGTGGGTACTGCAGAGGGCACTCAGTCTACCTCCTTGGTCTCTGCCCAGCAGTCACCTTTTCCCATGGAGGACAGGAATCCTGAGATGAAGATGGACACATACGACCCATCTTCTCTCTTTGACCTGCCACGAGGGGGTGGCTGGGAGCTGAGAAGGAGCTCTGGCTTCCTCAAGCGCCTCCATGAGCAAGGCTGGGTCGCTGTGGCCGGCTCTGAGGATTTCTCAAGAAACAGCAACCGTGCACAAGCTCAGGTCCCCTGACACACAGGGCGAGTCAGTGCTGCGACCTGGAGTCCCAGAGCACAGGACACTCCTTGGGCGCGTCCTGTCCAAGCCGGTGACAAGGGCCTTGACCATTGCTGGCCCGAGAGGAAGCGTGGTTTGCGGTGTGCTCTATTTCTGTCCTAGCCTCCAACTTGAGATGGGGCAAAGACAAGAGGTTAAAGCAGCCCAGCCAGACTCCCACCACATGAACACAGGGGGCTTTTCCCTCCTGCATGAAGCCACGTGGGCACACGACACCCTCAGAGGCGGGAAAGAAGGTAAACACAAGAGGGAGACGGCTTGGTTCTCTTGTTTTCCTTTTGAATCTAGACCTCTGTCTCTGGGGACTGTCCTCAAAAGACACTGAGAAGCCAGGGCCTCCTTCGGGAACAGGACAGGTGCCAGGCAGGCTAGAGAAGGGAAGAGCTTCTCTGGGTCTCCTTTGTTAGGCACTGAAGGTGCATGCCGCTACAGCACAGAGAGCAGAAAGGGGGTACCTACCTGCACCCCATTCCCCGCCTGTCCCAGGCGCACCTGCACCCCATTCCCCGCCTGCCCCAGGAGCACCTGCACCTCACTCCAGCCTACCCCAGGTTGCAGGGACTAAAATTTAAAACAGGACCTTGTCCATGGTAGACTTGGGCATGCAGATCTTTGGGTGCCCTGGGACTTTGCTATAGGAGAGAATCAGCACTTAACTTGGTGAATTCTACTTCCCCAAGGCACTGGAAGCCACACCCTTTCCTTGAATCCCATTGAAGTAAGAAAGACGGCACAGTTCTTCAGAAACTATTGACCTTTGATAAACAATACTAGTCACCCCCAGTGGGCGAGGGTGGGGGAGGATTGGCAGGATTGTGGGATGATTCAGAAGACACCCCCCATGCTCTGTCGGTTCCTCGCTGACCCCGGTGTGTGCCCAGTCTCTCTGACAAGCCGGCATCTTTGTGCTCTGTGCTGCGAAGGTGTCACACTGGAAAGGACTTCACCGGCCCAGCTCCTCCCAGCTCCTGGAATCTGGCGAGCAGCCCACACTGGCTGTGTCCTTCAGCACGGGGTAGAGGAGGCTGCGCGGGACGCGTGAGCCCCCGGCCCGGCTCTGCGTGGGAGGAAGAGCCCAGGGCGCAGGCTCGCATGACACACCGGTGGACCTTGGGTGACAGACACTTCCAAAGCACAGTACACCTTGCTTCCTCTGCCTCTGTGGAGGGTGGGGAGGCCTCCGGGACCCTGGGACAGAGCGCCAGACTTCACAGGCTCGGAGGTGCGGCTGCGCAGAGGTCACTTTGTAAGCACCGTGTGGAGACTTGCTCAGTCGTGCTGGTACGTGCACAATTAGGTCCAATTTAGAAGATCTCTAGCCGAGTGGCTAGTGTTTGATGGATGGGCCCTGCATCTAATTACACCTTCTTGCTAAAACTCGGGCGTTTTGTTTTCTTTCGGGGTAGGATTGAAGACCAGACACACGCTACGCTACCTGCTATCAATAAAGACTTTTTAGAAAAGCAAGTTGAATAACGCCTTTAAACGCTTCACTCCAGCCCGGTGCAGGCTGGATTCCATTCAAGCACCAAGCACGCGGCTTACTGGGGAGCGTGCCCACCCAGGCGGCCCCCTCCTCCTCAGGCACCTGCTGCCAACCGTGCAGACGGAGGGGATGTGAAGGTGAAGCTCACAGACACAGCGGTGGCTCTCACGGCGGCCTTCAAACAACGCCGAGGATGCGTCTCTTCCTCATCGGAACTTGCTTGTGCCAGCAGATGAACCGGAATGCTTGGTCGTGCCAGGGCGCCGTGGGAAACATGCACGGCCGTGCCAGGGCGCCGTGGTGGTGCTGGAGCCGCCGGGCAGTCACCGTGAGGCTTCCAAGCTACGGACAACTGCTCATGGCTAGGGATATTCTAGGAAATAAAGGCCAAGAGGACCTCGCCACAGATGTGCCCCCAAGAGGACCTCGCCACAGATGTGCCCAGGCCCTCACCAGACATCCATTCTTATCTCATGAATATGCACGCGTGGACACCACTTCATCATAGGCAAAAATGACAACAATGAGATGGTCCAGTGCCGGGACAAAGCTGCTCTTCGCCCGTTGGGTGACCGGAGGTCGGCCCCTCAGCAAGCACAGTGCAAGGAGACCTGTCTTCCGAAAGTCGCCTCCGAACTCCACATACATTGTCCACACACCAAATAAATATATAAATGTAAAAAAATCGAAAGGAAGTTTTTTTTTTGACTGAGAATATTCATAACTCATAACAGGAGTTTTCTGACCAGATTCAAGGTTTGCGTACTTGGTACAGTTTGAATCTTCAATGTCCCCAAAGGCTAAGCGCGACAGTTTGACCGTGGTCGCAGGGCCACTGGGAGGCAGAGCCTAGAGAGAGCACAGATCATACGTGTGCACTGGAAAGGGATGTTGGGGTCACAGCACCTTTCTTTCTTTCTCTCCTTTGCAGCTGCTGGGAGCAGCCCCCACGGCCCGTGTCCCCCCATGATGTTCTGCCTCACACCACTGACCGCGGACTGAAAACAGGAGACAAAATAAACGTTCCTTCCTTCTACCCTGTGTTTTCCAGGTGTCTTGTTAGAGGAACAGAATGCTAACAGAAGGCTGTTCTCAAAAGATGTGGTCCCCACTAACCAAAAGTAGACTTCCTGTCAGATCAGACCAGGAAGCAGATGACCAAGGCGGCCACTCCTGGCTAGTGCAGATGGGCAGATGCCAGGCACATGCAGGGTGGGCAGTGCCCTGCCCTTCCCAGCAGCAGAGCATTCTGGCATCCGCTCAGCACCATGAGTTGTTCCCATGTGATATGAGGCCACGAGGGATCTAAACATCACTCGTTCCATCCCACATCGCACCCCACGTGAGCTCTATATCTGTCATCCTACCAAAGCCGCCAAATGAACCCTGTCCGGAGGTCCACAGTATTTGGGCAGCCCTGAAAAATCCAGTGGTGTCTCATTCACTTTCTGGGTGCCCGAGGTATGTTGCTAAGACTGGACATCAGTCTTTTAAGACATAGTGAATTTCACATTTTAGGGTCACTATGCCCAGGGAGGCGGAAGGATCATGAGTGAAAGGCCAGCCCAAGTCACACAGCGAGACCCCAATTCCAAAATATAAACAAAGAAACGCAGCTGGGGCTCAAATGGACGCCAGAATCCAAGCAATGCTGTGGGGGAATTTACTGATTCAATGTTTTACAACTTCCACCAAAATAGAAAAATTTTATGTAAATTTCCAACCTTTCCCCATAAGAATTACTCATTTTTTTCTTTAAAAAATAATTGCTCCTTAAATACACAATGGTAATTATAAATATTATTTTAAAGAGAGTTTAAATAGTATACGTGAAAGATTAGAATATCTTTAAAAAGCTTATTACTTTCATACCTAAATGTAAATCATTAATAGAAAAATTGCATTTTACCAACACTTTAACATATCATTAAAAGTCTCCAGCATTTGACAGATGAAGATGAAAACACCCCAAAACTGCAGATGAATGATCAGGTCCCTGATGATTTCAGAACAATTACAGGATGCAGAGTAGTCTAGTTGAATTTTATTCAAAAGCTGACTACACTTGTGTTTTCTTTTATTTTTCTATCAAGAAGCCCATGAGGTTTAAGCACAATTCATTATGTATGAGACCCCACTTGCGGTGCTTGGCTGTTGATTAATAGCAAAGTTTGCTGTCTGTACGTTTGCAACATTAGATGCATACAATATGCTAACTTATTCTTTCACTGAAACTAATTATTTACAAAAATGACTACTCGAGACTGCAATTTATTAAATGCATGCATCCGGTTTCAATTCGGCCCCCAAAGACAGGCTGGAATGAAGATCTTTTACTTGATGTGACAACTTCTAGAAACACTGTTATTAATATTGTAAACGTGGCAAATAAAGAGTTCAAATAGCCTTATGTCTGTTTTGCCTTCGCTTCCCGCTGCTGAGCGGGGAACAAAGAGGCTTTTTCATGTCCCAGCCACACGGCAAAGGTACATTCCTGCCTCCCTACCTAATTTCGCTTCTTAAAAATAAAATGCTGGCTCGCTGGGTATAGCATCTGCGTGCAAACTTGGGCACCCGAGTTCAGTCCCTGGAGCCTGCACGGTGGAAAGAGAGAACGCACATCTAAGAACTGTGTTCTGACCGCCACGCTCTTCTCCCTTTCCCATAAAGAAGCACAAGGCTTTGAAAAGTAGGGAAGAAGATGTTTGGATATCTGCATTGGGACTTTTGCAGGACATTTCTCTAAGCATCTGGGAATGAGGTGACAATTTCCCTTCCCAACTCTAGAGAAAAAGGACATCACTGTGTGATCTGTCAACAGGTGTCACTATGTCAACTGCTACCTGATCCTTGGAGCACCCAATCAACTACTGCCTAATCTCTGGTGCTCGTGGCTAGGGCATCTGGTCAACTTCTACTTGATCCCTGGATGGGAATCTAATTGGGGCATCAGTTGAATCTCTGCCTGATATCTGGATGGGAGTCTAACTGGGGGATCTGTCAACCTCTAACTGATCCCTGGGTGAGGATCTCAAATGGGATATCTGGTCAACCAGTTGTGTCCCACCCCTGCTCATTAGCTCCACGGTATGCATGGCTACAAACAGAAATACTCCATATATTTTTTGTCTTCTTGATTGTGTACTGGACAAACCTGAACACACGGTTTCCTCTTCTGATGTCCTGAACCCTCCACAGTGGCCATGTCCTGCCTGACTGAAGTGCTCGCAGCTGGTTAGCAGAGAGAAAGGAGTTATGTCTTTGTTCTACATCTGTAAGTGCCGTCGGCATCTGCCCAAGAGGCAGGGGGACGGTGCACAAGGTCATGATGTGTTAACCACTGTCTGCGCCCTTAAGGTTTCTTAAGACACCCGAGATGAGATGACATCAGTTTCAAATAAAGGCTGGCTCAGGAACATGATGGGGACCGAGGGCTGAAACACCAGGAAAGGACCCTCGCTGTCTTCAGGAGTGAGAGTTGGGGGGGGGGTGCGCAGAGAGCGGGAAACCCCAGCACAGGCTGCCAGAGGGTCAGACGACCACCAGGGTTGTGCAATTCTCCATCTTGACTCTGCAGTGAGACACAGGCAGGAGGCCGACCACAGAGTCCAGTGGGGACCACTAACAGCACCCTGACACGTGGAACAGTGTCTTGGGAAGGGGTCGGTCTAATGCCAATGAGAACCCCCCAACACAGAGCGACAACTCGAGGTCAGCCCCCACCCCCATATTCGCTGCCCTTGTCAACGCACGGCATGAGCCAGGCCTGTACGAACAGCCATTCTACCTGCTCCTCCAGCGCCCCGCGGGGAGGAGCTGCTGTTCACGGGAAGTGACGGAGGAGGCAAAGGAGGGACAGCGATTTACACCGAGAAGCCACCATGCAGATCCCGCGGAGACCACGGCCGGGAGACAGCGCTCTGTGGCTTTCGAGTGGTGTCTCCCGCAGCTCCTGCAGTGGGCTCGGCTCGGGTGGTGCTATTCGGGACGGCCGCCGCACCTTCAGGACGTGGGGCGTTAATGGAAGGAAGGCATTAGTACAGGTGAGCTTGAGGTTCTACAGCCAGACCCCAATTCTTGCTGTCTGCTCCCTGCAGCTGTATGGTGTGAACTGCCTGCCGCATCTTCCCTTGACCGTGGACTCCTTCCTACTAGAGCATTGAATTTAACCCTTTTCCTTTAAGTGGCCTTGGCCAGAGTACTTCGCCACCACAGCAGAAGAGCCACCAACACATCACATATTTGGCTCATCCTTTGAAGTGGAGATGTATAGCCATCCGCTTACCCCGAAGTCTTGTGCGCTACGCTGGATGGCGTACATTCTGTGCTTTATTTGTACTTGTTCTTTATAATTTTGGGAGAAACATTTGTAAATAATGCCCTAAGCCACAATCTTCTTTTTCTCAGATATTGGGAATCCGATTACTAATCTAGTTCACTTCCAGAAAGCGGACTAGGTTCTCGTATCACAGTTCTCAGATCCCCACACTCGCCGGTGGAAGAAGGCCACGCGCGTGCGCAAACACGCCAGCGATCTGGCTACCTGGCTGGATTACCGTGTAGCTGCTGTCTCCAACCTCAGACACTGTTCTGCATGGCAGAGTGAGTCCACTGGGACTCCGTAAACCCAGAAAGTTCCAAGACTCACAAGGTCCCTTCCCGAGGGCATATACACAGTGAACAGCAACTTCCTGGAGCTGCCTGTGAACTAGGCAGGAAGGGGGCTATGGGGCTGAGATGTCAAACATGCTGGGGTGCGCTTAGGTGATGCTGCGTCCGAGGGGCTCAAGTGCCCGTGAGGAGCCCGGCGCACTCCCTGGCTGCAACGGTTTCTTTGGTCTGTTGCTGGTGTCCCGTCTGGAATGGACAGACTCGTTCACCTGACCCGGGTCACAGAGCAGGCTGGCTTCTGGAATTTCCCAGGCCTATCGCCTTCTGAAGGCTGAGCTGGAAGTGAGGCTCAGAGACGAAGTCCACAGCTTCCACATGGCCCCATGAGGAGAGGACAGGGCTGGGCGAACCAGGGCAAACCACGGGTGCTCCACCAAGACCACTGGGCAGAGCGGATCCAGCCTGACCATTTCCCAGCCCTGGAGTCTTGTGCGGCATTCTCGACACACAGCATCTGTCCATGGAAAGGTGCCAGGATGTGTGGAGGTCCCAACATGAGACACATCTGCCTTTCAGACTCCACTTCTCAGAGGAGACCCAATCCCCTAGAATGAGCGATGCACACAGACTTTCTAGACCGCAGGAGCTGTTTCTCTTCCTTTCCACATCTTGTTGCAGGGTACAGAATAATGAAACATGCTACAGTTGAGGGAGCAAGCCATGCATGCTGCAGGTGGGTGAGCGGCCATGCATGCTGCAGGTGGGCGAGTGGCCATGCATGCTGCAGGTGGGCGAGTGGCCATGCATGCTGCAGGTGGGCGAGTGGCCGTGCATGCTGCAGGTGGATGAGTGGCCATGCATGCTGCAGGTGGGGGAGTGGGCTGCACACGCTGCAGCCCTGGAAGTGGGTCTCATTCCATTTCACTTATTTTGAGGGACTCTGCAGCTAGTGCTAGAATGGTGCAGGTTTAGGTCATAAGACAAAAGGACTTTCTCTGTGTCTGTTCATTCCTTGCTTCTGACATAAGCAACTGACTATAGGATGAGATGGAGCAAAAAACAAAAAGTCACTCGGAGCAAAACCCCATATCTCACGCTTCCTGTAACTACAGAAAGTGGCTGACTCTGGCAAGAACGCAGGGTCTCAGTGTTTCACGAGGAGCTGGGCGGGTCAGAGCTCCTGGGGAAAAGCCAGCACCCCGTGAGCACAGCAGGCTGCTCCGTGGTACCTCCTCTACACTGGAGGGCAGTGGGAGGCCCATGAAGACAAACACTGTGGGAACTAGAGGGGTGCACCCCCTGTGCAAAGCACCTGAGGGGGTGTGGGGACCCACCCAGCCTGTGGGTCGAGGGCCCGGAAGGCAGGCCTCTCTGCGAGCGCCTCTTCCTCTACCAGTGCAGGGAAGTTCCTGGCACCTTTTCTTCCTTTAGAAACAAGCTTGCTTCCCTCCCGTGACCACAAGGCAAAACAACACATTTGTGACTAACAAAGCCGACCACCTCGAATGGGGCTGTTGATCTCCACACACCTAACTCTGTCTTCACAAGGATCAAGAAAAAGATCTTTCGTCTTGGCGATGCGATATTTAAAATGATAACTAAACACGAAGACTCGGGAGCTTTTCTTTCCAGAGGCTTCGACGGCGGGGACTGACCTCTGAGGGGCTTAGTCCATTAAATGTGTATTTGGCTCATTAATAAATAATTCTCCCAACTAAATTACCTGTCTTGCAAATTGGTTTGTACAGTTCTAAATAAATAATAGACAAGCCCTATTATCAAACAAAATGAAGTTTTCACAGAAAAGCACATCTTAGGTAGAAATTTGCAGTGTGGTTTTCCCCGGAAGAATCCTCCAAGACTCGCTTCTGAGAAAGCTCTTGTTTCTCCTGTGCTATGGCTAGGACATGTTAACTGGTCACGTTAGCTGATCAGTGGGGTCGAGAACATTGTATTTAATATCAGTCAAGTATATGGAGTATGCATTAGTGGCCAAAAAATCTTAAGCCAGTATGAAATGGACAGTTAATGTAATTGTATTTTAAAACACTGAGGTCATATTTAATTTTGAATTGAAACTCTTAAAATGCACTTTCTGGCAAGAATACACAGTAATAAAACAACATTAACCACAGGAAAAAAATCTAAAACTCACATTATTAAAATAAATCTTTCTTCCAGAGCACTAATATTCGCAAGAAGTAGATTACAAGGGGCAGAAAACATTTGTGCCTTTTCAACAAGTATCGTCATGGCCTTGGAAGTGCGGGCCTCCAGCCCAGGATGACGTCATTCCTGAGAGCCAGGCTCAGCTGCCCACCCTCCCCTCGGACTCGGCGCTGGCCACCTTCCCAGGACCGCTGTCTTGCGTTCAGGGCTCAAACTCAGTTCAGCCACACCCTCGGCTCCCAGCGAAACTCCACCAGGGAGGAGCATGATTAGGTTCTAAAGCAGGAAGTCAGAGGAAGAGGGGGCAGAAGGCCACAGGAAGCCACAGGAACAGAGAGGAAGAGGAGGGAGAAGGCCACAGGAAGCCACAGGAACAGAGAGGAAGAGGAGGGAGAAGGCCACAGGAAGCCACATGAAGAGAGAGGAAGAGGAGGTGAGAAGGCCACAGGAAGCCACAGGAAGAGAGAGGAAGAGGAGGGAGAAGGCCACAGGAAGTCAGAGGAAGAGAGGAAGAGGAGGGAGAAGGCCACAGGAAGCCACAGGAAGCCAGAAGAAGAGGAGGAAGAAGGCCACAGAACAAGACCAAGGTCTGCAGAGCCGGAGCCTGCCGGGAGCACCGAGGTTTCCAGCTCCTCAGGAAGCCTCAACTCTGGCTCCCAACCGCCCGCCAAGCCCCAGGTGCGAAGAGTCATTTTGTGTCTTCTCCCTTCAGAGGTGACTGTCACATCTGGGCATACAGGTCAGGTCTGTGGACGGTCAGCCTGGGCCAGGGCAAGGGTCCCCTGGGGGACGGGAGGAGGGGTTTCTAGCAAAAGGACCCAGCACGGATGTCCAGGTGCGCTGGCCTTGTTTTGGGGTTCTGGCTTGTTAACAGTGGGTGTGGCCCAGGAGACCACGGACATGGGGAAACAAGAAGAATCAGAGGTTAAAATCCCTGGAGGAAGCTTTCCACCCGCACACCATCTCTGTGCTGCAATACGAATCGTTACTGAGCTGCAATGCAACCACCGTTGTGCTGCAACGCGCCCATCCTCGCTGCGCTGCAATGCGCCCATCCTCGCTGCGCTGCAACGCGCCCATCCTCGCTGCGCTGCAACTGCGCCCATCCTCGCTGCGCTGCAACTGCGCCCATCCTCGCTGCGCTGCAACGCGCCCATTCGGTTCTGAGCGGCCAAGGAGAGGAAGCTCTGCCCTTGCCGGGCGTTGTCTCACAGCCGTGCTCACCCCAGCCGTCTACTGGGTGCTGCTTTCACAGCAGGGCCTGGGGATGGGAGGTGGCATGGAATGGGGGCTCTGCAGCTGACCACAAAGCCCCGTAGGGCAGGACCACACCAACGCTGCCTCCCAGGGGAGTGGGCACTCTCTCTCATTTTTAAAGGCAAAATGATTGAACTTTTAAGCCCGTGTCAGCTAAGCACGAGCAAGCACAAGCACACGGAGCCGTCGAAGCTTCCGACTGCTCTTCTCCTGTGAACCTATCTGACCAAAATGTAAAGCAGTTACTAGCTGGCAGCCTAAATCACATTCAAGAGACACAGGGGCGCTTCAGTCCCACCCAGAGTCCAATTTCCAAGTTGCAGCACATACTTGTGGACTGAAGGCCTGACTGGATGAGTCACAGAGATGCAATTTTCATATCTCCCCATCTGATGCTATGAGGCCGAATGAATTTAAATATTACACAGCTTCAAATGGATCACAGCCTGTCATCTCTCTTCTCCTGAGCATCGTTTTGTTGATTTGGCAAAGAAATCACCAGGAGTCAAACTGCCAAGCGCACACTTGCCAAGTCCCGCTAACTGACCCGAGTGTGACCGTGAGCTGAGCCAAGATGCTCGGCGACTCCCCTGACGCACGTGGCTCTCTGCCCCGAGCACGAGGCAGCGGCAAGGAAACAGACACGTCAGGGAAGAGGGGCGTGGGCTGCATCACACCTATGGTCTAAGCATTGCAGGGATGGGGTGACAGCCAGGAAAGTGCTGCACAAACATGAAGACAGGTTCCATCTCCCACACCCACACGAGCCGGGTGCAGGGGGTGCAGCTGTGGCCCCCGCGGTGGGAAGCTGGGCCTGCGGAGCAGCGTGTAGAGCTGAGTTAAGGAACGGTAGGTTCAGTGAGATCCTGTCGCAATTAATATGTGCACAGTGATCAAGGGAGACATCTGCTGCTTACCTCGGCCTCATAAACATGTACGCGTGCACGCACATGTGTGCGGATGTGCACACGTGACACACACAAGCGTGCACAAACACACACAGGCATGCACACACTACACACAGGCATGCACATACCACACAAGCATGCACACACCACACACAGGCATGCATACACCACACACACAAGCATGCATACACCACACACAGGCATGCACACACCACACACAGGCATGCACACACCACACACACAGGCGTGCACACACAACACACACAAGCGTGCACACACCACACACAGGCATGCACACACCACACACAGGCATGCATACACCACACACAGGTGTGCACAAATGACCACACCTAAAGTCTCAGGACATCCTCCTGGCCCCAGGTCCTGTTCTCCTCCTTTATTATGCAGCTGACTACAGAGTCACCTCCTGTTAACAATAGAACAACAAACCATCCACCCGGAATGGTTTGGAAAATATAGCATGCCCTATTTGTCATCTCCAGTAAATATTTAAAGGAAAATTTGAGAGAATAAACAAAGAAACAAAGTCCTTGAACACTAGTAAAAGGTAAAACTGTTCAAAAGCATGGAGGCTGCGGTAATAGTCAGTTGGTAAAATGCTTGTGACGATCCGAGTTCAATATCCATAACCCATGTCCATAACTCAAAAAAAAAGCTGGGATGGCGATGTGTGTGGGCAACTCCCACTCCCAGGAGCACAAACAGGTGGGCCAGACCCTGGACTGACCAACCAGCCAGTCCAACCTATTTGGTGGAGTCTAGACCAGGTATAGCATGTGATGAACAATTGCCGAGGTTAGCCCAGGCTACCTTCTGGAACCCAGCATACAGGTGCAAACACACACACACACACACACACACACACACACAGACACACATACACACACACACACACACAACACACTCACAGACACATACACATACGCAGACAAACACACAGACACACACATATACACAACACACTCACAGACACACACATATATACACAAACACACACACAGACACACACACACATATACACAACACACTCACAGACACATACACATACACAAACACACAGACACACACACACACATACACAACACACTCACAGACACATACACATACACAACACACACACAGACACACACACACACACACATATACAATACACTCACAGACACATATACACACATACACAAATATACACAGACACCCAGACACAGACACAGACACACACACACACACACAAACACACACTTGCAACCTGGTCTAGAATCCAGGTGGGACACAGGGTCAAGGACTCTTCCAGAACTTTCTGTAACATCTGCACCAAAGCTGAAGCTGAGAACAGAGATAGGAGCCGAGGCTAGGTGGCCTCACGGAACAGTTCTGGCCCGTCCATGAAGGTGGGCGGCCTCACGGAACAGTTCCCGGCTCATCCGAAATAGTTCTGGCCCGTCCATGCAGGTGGGTGGCCTCACGGAGTAGTTCCCGGTCCGTCCATGCAACCGGGCAGCCTCACAGAACAGTTCCCGGCTCATCCGAAATAGTTCTGGCCCGTCCACTTAGCTGGGCGGCCTCCGGAACAGTTCCCGGCCCGTCCACGCAGGCTGGATGCAGCTGCGGCAGGAGTCTGGAGGTGGTTGGTCACATCGTCTGTCTTTTTTCTTTTTCACCCTTTCCTTCCCACAGCACTCCTGCCTCGGAACACGCCCCCTCGTGAGACCTACCAGCAAACAGGATCGACCCGAGACCTTACCACTACGAAGCACTCAGCAAGCACGCAACAGATACCCTGAAAAAGATTTTTGCTTTTGTTTTTGAGACAGGGTCTCAAACTCACTATGTAGCTCACAACGACTAGAACTCCTGACCTTCTCCGCCCACCTCCATGGTGAATGGGCACTAACATGCCTGATTGGGTTGAAGCCAGGGCTTTACGCATGCCAGGCAAGCCCACCATCACGCAGATGGAGCCCAGCCCCTCTGGCGCCCATGTACTCAGGATAGCTCATCCTGATCGTGCCTGCTCGCCGCTTTAAGTCCACGCCTGTCCACGTGGCCCGTCTGGGCCTTTCCACTGCACTCCCACTGCCTCAGTCCAAGGAGCTGCCAATTTTCTTAGAAGAGATTTAAATAAACTTCCGAAGCCAGAGGAGTCATTTTCTTTATAATTGACATTAAAATGTAGCATGCAGTAGATGAAGAATGGTTGTTAAGCACATCTGCACCGCGCACTGTCTCAGACCCGAGGATAATCAAGGGCAAGGGGGAAAGTAAGGCTTGCGGGGCGGCCTGCAAGCCAGTGGTAATTAACGGCACGGCGCATAAATACGAGTATAAATAGCATCGGCGCCTGCGCATGGTGTGCACGCAGATGCGTCCTCACGGCAGAGCGAGGCGCCACCGTCGCGAGCCCCCCTCCCCCGGAGCCCGGCGCAGGCTTCTCAGGAGGCCACTCCCGCTGGGCAGCAGGAATTCTGGACATGACACTTGTTCCAGGAGTTCAAAGCACTGTCTGGAATTTCAAATGCACTGTTCCGAAAACCTACTTAGTGAACCTTGGCAAGAATCATGTGGTGGTGGGTGCAACTGATCTAACGGCAAGAGGAGCTTCCTTTGGAAGCCCCCTGCCCCCAGACACACACTGGGGAGAGGCGGTTTGGAAGGGGGCTGGCTGTATGTACGGGGTGAGGATAACGGTTGTACCTTCATCCCGGGGAGACCTGAGGCAGGGCACGGAAGTGAGGTGGCTGGCTCTCTGCAGAGCTTCGGCCGGAGGGGCCAGAAGAGTCTTGAGGGAATAGGCGAAGCCGTGCACGCCAGGCAGGCTCAGTGGACAACGCGAGAACAAACAGTCCCCTCGCGTCCTTCTACACTCTTGCTCTAACTTGACCTTTTTTCGCTGACCAACACACTTTATAATCTGAACTGGCTCCTTTGAAAGTCAGTACTCGGAATATCTATCTGACTTTTGGTCAATCAACTGTTTTCAATTTCGCCCACCAAGGACACAAGCTAGTTCTTCTCATAGAACATTCTGGAAACTTCAGCTTTCTAGACTTACCGGGTATGCTAAAGCTCCCCACCTGCCCCAGCATCACTTCAACAGGTGTGGATCTCCAGGTTCACATGCAGGATGACATGCAAGAACCAGGCATCTGGGACTTCCAAAGCCAACCTTTATTAGGAACTATCTGGCCTATACCTACATCGGAACATGTGTGCTATGAAAGTGGGAGGGGAAACTGGAGGGGGGAAGAGATGGGGTGGGGCGGCCCAATCAAAGCTGAGCATGCACCAACGTATTACTTGCATGCTTATCCAAAAGCAAAACACCCAATGAGCTCTGAAGACACAGAGAATCTGTCCTTGGAGGAGGGTACAGAACAGGCGAGGACTTCAGTCTGCAGAAAGCAAAGCCCACCTCACTCCCGGGGGGCGGGACTCCCACACCTCACTCCCGGGGGGCGGGACTCCCACACAGCTCCCTGCAGTCTGAGACCATTCTGTGCTGGAGATTCTGCTCCATCCTACGGATGCGGCATGAAGTGGTGCTGCCAGGCGGCTTGTGGACGGCCAGAGTAAACCTAGACTCAAGACCGTTCGCTTCCTCGGAAACCCTGACTTACATGTCCACACTCAACCATGAAAAATGCGGGTGAGGTGCAGCAGCCGGCAAGAACATTTTCTCCTTCCACACGCACTAGGTGAAGTGGTTTAGAGAGCTGTCACTAACAGCAAGGGGTTTATTAATAGGCAAAAATTAATTGTATGTAGACTGAATTAATGAGATGGAAAAACATGCATATTTCACTGATACAGAGGGGACCGGCCTCTGCCGAGTGCCGGTAATGAAGTGCCCGGGCCACAGGATGCGGCTCAGAGCAGCTACCAGCAAGCCGGGGTCCTTTGTGATCACGCGGGCTGGAGGTACTGTTAAAAAAATACACTGTGAAATGTAAACATCAGGCGGCTGTTTTGAGCACAAAGTTGACCCCGACGTGTCTTCTGCAGACCGCCATCTACGGATTTATAAATAAATGATTAGATGTAAAGCCTCAGGAGGACGCCCCTTTCCACAGCAATTACGGGAGCAGGCTATTACCATTCACGTGGGGCTCCCGCGAAAGTTCCTGACTGGCAGGAATCACTCAGCGCTGTCCTCCTGCCGTAAGTCACCCTGACAGGAAGTCCAGGGCTCGCGTGTACGGAGAACATTTTAACAAGCCGAGTCGATACGTACCGAACGGACACACTCTTGAGTTAAAATGTATTACTGTCAATAACGGGCAGAAGGAAGGAGACCCGCGTGTCCAATGCGATCGCTTGCTGTCAGAAGCAGACGCCACATCCCATCTGTGCAGTTCAAGTCCCCGCGCGGAAGTCTGATGGCCACCGGACATCTTTCCTTCCACTGTTCTTGGAAAAATCTTTAAGTCATTGCAACACGAGGTAATGAGGCTAATCAGAAACACGCCCAATGAACAACGGCGAGTCTAGCACACATTTTGCTGGTCCAAGACTTTTCCTTTTTCCCTCAGCTTCTGGGTGGAAATCATCTCCCACCTTTGGGATTTGCACTTTCTTTACCTAACCAGCCCCTGTCTGCAGCAGTGTGTCTGCAACACGGAGACTGGGCGTCCAGGAGTCGAGCGGTAACACTGGCCCTGACCCGGAGTGCAGGACGGATGAGCTTTAGAATCCATTACAGCTGGAAGCTTACCACCCACAAGGGACAGGACATGAGGACTCGGCCACTGGTGTGGGGTAGAAGTCAGTGGGGTGTCTCAAGGAGTTTTTAACACTTTCTAGAACTTTATTTTCAGGTGAGCAGCCTCACTCCTAGTTTCTCATGTTCATGGTCAGGCACACGAGACTCGGGCAGGAGACGCCCCTCGGTTCATGAGCATGACGTACAGAAAGCCGCATCTGCCAGGACTGGCTCCCCTTACCCAGCACAATGCCTGTTATTTCCGTCTGCATTGCACCATTGCCTTTGACTGCAGTTTTTTTTTTAAAAGTATTCTCTCTCACTGATGGACTGCAGTTTGCTATAGGCTGTAAGACCAAGGATGTGGGCTGGAGAGATGGGTTAGGTGGTAAGATTCTGCCTTGCAAACAGAAGGTCCTGGGTTCAGATCCCGATTCCACATTAAAAATACCCCCCGTGTGTGCGCGCGCGCGCACACACACACACACACACACACGTGCGCGTACGCGTGCGCATGTATACACCACACAGACACACATAAATTAAAAAAAGACCGAAGGTGTAGGTGCTGGTGTGGAGTACTAAGATTCATAGACAGGGACGGTCCCTGCCCCGCGGTGGTTTCGAGGTCACTGTCCTGCGGTGGCTAGTGGTCAGTGCCACGCGGTGGTTTCGAGGTCACCTGCGGTGGCTGGGAGGTCACTGTCCTGCGGTGGTTTCGAGGTCACTGTCCTGCGGTGGTTTTGAGGTCACCTGCGGTGGCTGGGAGGTCACTGTCCTGCGGTGGTTTCGAGGTCACTGTCCTGTGGTGGTTTCGAGGTCACCTGCGGTGGCCGGGAGGTCGCATGCGAGTCACCTCATGTCTACAGCATGACTCCCCCGTGACGGGGCAGGAACACAGCGGCATCTTCTCATGGGCTTAAGGTCCTCTCCGTTGAGGTCCTTTTGAATCCTTGTCCTGTTGTCTCACTGCAGCATTTATTTTCTCCTGCTGAGTTCGTTCCCCGCCCGCTCCGAAGGCGAGCCCTTTGCAGGACAGGACTTGAAAGCACCCCCACCCGTCCTCCCCGTGCGCACACATCCTCTTCTGCTGCGCTAAAGTTCAGGGACACAACTGTGGTGGGTTTGTTTGTATTTGTAGTGGGCATTCCTGGCCCGCAACATTCCCAGGTCGCCCAGCACCCTGCAGAGACCCTTGGGCCGGGGAGACGTGTCGTGCGGCTGGGGTCCCAGTTAGAACTCTTCTGTAGAGTAACAGCATCTAAGTCACTGCGGACACCATTCCTCAGGAGACGCCACGCGCACATCTATGCACCCCAGACAGGGCTCCCCGGCAGACCCAAGTATCGCCCCCCCAAAGCCCACCGTGGCAAACCACTGAGTGAGTGGGGGCTCCTCCCGCGGCCCCGCCCCCGTGGGCTCAGGAGCCGTCTGGCGACCGGCAGCCACTCAAGTCAGCCTGGGCTCTTGCCCCCCTGCCGGAACAGGGGGTCTACAGACGGCCAAGGCTTAGAGGCCAGCACAAGATCTTGAATCAAGCCTGGGGACCTGCGGGGACTCAGGCTGCCAACGCGCAGCATGCTCGAGGTCTGCCTCGATTCTCCTCGGCTCACAGTCCACCCCGGCCTTGCCGACACGCCAACAGCCTGCAGGGCTCACAGTGAACATGGGTCCGAGTGCTGCGGGATCTGTGGCAACGCATGTTCAGAGCTGTGCTGCCACTCAATGCCTTGTGTGTCCCGAATCCTGGTACAGACCCCGGAGTCTGGACTAGAACCCCACAATGGAGAGGCAGAATGTTCATGTGGTCCCAGGAATCTCGTGGGAAAGACTCGGAGTTTCATGACGTCTCTGTTCTGGAAGCGGGTGGAGTTCTCGCTGTGACCGTGGGAGCACGCAGATTGGCGAGCACTGCGCACACATCTGGCTTTGTCCTGATGCCTGCTGTGGCCATCGTGGCCATCGCCAGTGTCCGCGGGAGCCGACGCTAGGCAGACTCGACTCTTCCATCCAGGACAAGGCAGAGCGTGGACACAGCATCATACATCCCAACTTCACACTCCACAAGGGACGCTCTCGACCTCATTAGGGCGGCCAACATTCTGAAGACTGCGCTTTGGAAAGATTTCACTCAGCTTCTTTTTTTTTTATTATTTATTCAATTGTGCATGTGTGCGTGTATACGTGTGTGTGTGTGTGTGTGCGTGTATACGTGTGTGTGTGTGTGTGTATGTGTGTGTAGAACCACGGACAAATTCGGGGACCACCATGGATGCCTCCACCTCCTCCTTGTTTACTCTGCCCCAGGATTCACAGGCTCCGCCCTACCAGGACTAGAAACGCAGCCCCCCCCCCCCCCGCTTCTGCCTGGCATCTATATGTGGGGTCTAGGATCCCAACGCAGGACCTTCCGCCTGCAAGGCAGAGGCTTAACCCCGAGCCACCTCTCCAGCCCCATCACTCAGCTTCTTAACCCGACGGAATTCTCTAGCAATCACCCACTGTTCTCCAGTTGTTCTTTGCAGACCTGTGAGCTCAGGAGAACATTAAGGAAGAGCCAGAGGGCTACCGACCCACCACGCCGAGACCCTGGACTCCACTCTGAGACCTGCCCAAGCCTGGGCTGTCTCTCGGGAAGGGATCATCCCAGGTTTGTGCCCGGCACTGGGAACTGGGCCTGTGGCAAGAGTAATCGAGCGTCATGAAGCCACAGCTCCAGCTCTTTCGCTCTGACTTGAGATGGAGTCATTATGTTGCTCACAGGGGTCTTGAATCTGCTCTCAGCTCATGAGTGCCGGAACCACCAGGCCCGTGCCCCCCTTTTATCTGACCAACCCAGATTTGCCCAGATCATTCTGTCTTAGAACCTAGACACACACTGAGAGGAAAAAGTCCGGGGCATCGATTCCTCAGAGGGTGAAATGTAAGCAAGGCAAGTGATGACGGGGCACCTGCACCCAGCCTTCTCGGTTGAGGAATCCAAAGTGTGTGGTTCACAACCTGCAAACAGCACTGCCCTGCATGGGGTGTGGGTCACCCTGCATGCAAATGGGCATGCCACAGGTCCACTCGGCCAGGCCCGCACGCGGTGCCCACAGCCAGGTCCATACAGCCAGGCCCACACGGTGCCCACAGCCAGGTCCACTCGGCCAGGCCCGCATGCGGTGCCCATAGCCAGGTCCATACAGCCAGGCCCACACGGTGCCCACAGCCAGGTCCACTCGGCCAGGCCTGCACGTGGTGCCCACAGCCAGGTCCACTCGGCCGGGCCCGCACGCGGTGCCCACAGCACAGGTGACCTATTATTTCACCCACAGGTATGTGGGTTCTGCTGCCTCAGTATTGATTTCACATATTCACACCCATTCTAGAGTTCCAGACAACTCCTCAGTGTCTCAGTTGACAGGAGTTGGGAAAAACACCCGAGGGATCGAGGAGACACATGCCCTCTGAGCTGGCCAGCCACGAGGTATGGACAGGTCGGCAAGATGGGCGAGAGCCATGCCCGCTCCTTTCACAAATGATCTCGCTGAGCCCCACGGCACAACCTTCCAGAATCATCCTCCCACCATGGCCCTCCACCTCCGCAGGAATTAAAAGTCCGGCAAACAAAGAGAAGACCCCGGCAGCATGGGTGCCTCGCATTAAGGTACTGCGTTATGCCGGGGTTCTAACCCAGACACCCCTGAGCCCCTTCAGCCTCTCGCGCAGAATTAAAAATAACGGCTCACTATGCAGAGTTGCCTGAGTGTTCCGCCTCCAGCCTCCTCGCCTGAATTTTACACCCAGCCTCCCCGAGAGGAGCATTTCGTGGCCGTAATGAAGGGGACGCGGGGCAGCCTCCGCGGTTATGGTGGGCTTGGTATTCACAGCTTGTCAAGGCTGCTTTATGACCTCACGGCTGCTCTGAAATTCCTATAATGATCTGCAGACACTGAAGGAATCTAAATTTACTGCGGCTTCTCTCAGGGCCCACTCCCTTCCCTTGTCACTCTCCGTGGCGGTGTGGGAGGTGTGGGCACCCAGACTCTCCTGGCTCCCTTTGGATGGCAGCCAGAGAGGTCAATTCCGCCCCCATGCACGGCCAGTGTCTCACCTGCCCAGGTCCCCGCGGGGCCTCTCCACGGCTGTCAGCGCTGGGGAACGCGGTGGGGCCTCCTCCCAGCCGCCAGGATGCTTGATGGGCTGTGACTGCCCACGGTGACATTTCCAGCATTACACCAGACAAGAAAAGGTCAGTGATCGGAGTCGGAGCAGGACCAGGGGATGACCATCACGCCTGCCCGTCGGGAGGGGACTGCAGGAGGACGGAGGGGGGTGACCATCACGCCTGCCCGTTGGGAGGGGACTGCAGGAGGACAGAGAGGGATGACCATCACGCCTGCCCATTGGGAGGGGACTGCAGGAGGACGGAGGGGGATGACCATCACGCCTGCCCATTGGGAGGGGACTGCAGGAGGACGGAGGGGGATGACCATCACGCCTGCCCGTCGGGAGGGGACTGCAGGAGGATGGAGGGGGATGACCATCACGCCTGCCCATTGGGAGGGGACTGCAGGAGGACGGAGGGGGATGACCATCACGCCTGCCTGTCATGAGGGGACTGCAGGAGGACGGAGGGGGATGACCATCACGCCTGCCTGTCATGAGGGGACTGCAGGAGGACAGAGAGGGATGACCATCATGCCTGCCTGTCATGAGGGGACTGCAGGAGGATGGAGGGGATGACCATCACGCCTGCCTGTCGTGAGGGGACTGCAGGAGGACGGAGGGGGATGACCACCACACCGCCCAGCAGTGGGGACTGCAGGAGGACGGAGGGGATGACCATCACACCGCCCACCAGTGGGGACTGCAGGAGGATGGAGGGGATGACCATCACACCGCCCATCAGTGGGGACTGCAGGAAGACAGAGGAGGCTGCTCAGGAGAGCAGAGGAAGGCTGAGGCTGTGATGCGGTCTTCACGTGACCTATGACCTCACCATCGGATCCCACGATGACCATGCCATCCCCTTCAGAGGAACAGAGAGGAGGCTGCCCCCAAAGCCAGCAGCTGGCTGAGGTTCTCGGTATAGAGGGAGAACTTGGGACTCACAGCAACCCTGGGACAGGCCGACTGGACATGTGTCGACCACAGGACGACGCTGTGTAAAACCATCGGGACGAAGCTGGGGTGGAGAGTGTCCAGCGCCCAGGCGCACTCCTCGACACGGCAGACACAGCCGAGACAGCTGTGAGTGGCAGAGACACAGCCGACGCAGGGACAGCAGAGGCCACCCCGACGTGGGACCGAGCGCAGGCTCGCGCTTGGACAGCGGTGCGTGTCCCGCTGACCTCTGGCACCAGGTCCACCATCAGCGATGCTGTGCCACGTGACCAGGGCCGAAGAAGCAGCCAGCCTGCCCTTGGGTGCTCATCACGGTCACCCTCTTCCCACAAGGTGCCTATAAATTCACAACAAATTACAGGAGTAAGATTTTATTTTGTCTACGACTCCCAGTTATTCTCCATCCAGCTTGACAGCAGAGTCCACCCCGACACCAAGGAACCGGCCACCCCATTTCCACAGGACTGCTGGGAGCGGGCGGTCCTCACGTGCCCAGACAGCACGTCTGTCCACACTGAAGAATGCCAGCTTCCACCCTATCACCACGGGGGAACAGTCCCACCCAGCACGGGCTGGGTCTCCCCATCAATCAGACAATCTCCTGTAAGCTTGCTGACGGCTTGCCCGGGGCGCAGCTTGTCATCAGCAAGGTGACACCTGCATCTAAAGATCACACACACTGAGAGGACCTGGGGGCCCCAAGGTAGCTGCTGGCGAAGCAGTGAACATGTCACACGATCCTAGAAAGCACCTGCAGGCTCCAGTGGATGCCCCTGTCTTGGAGATGTTCTCACCACCTCCCATCAGTGAAGAACCCCCTCCCCCGCCCAGCTCTCCACGCCAGAGCCATGGTGCTTCCAGGGCGCGCCCTCTGAGCTCAGAAAGTGCGATCCTCTCACTTCCCCAGTCTTAATTTAATGCATCTGTTTGCATATTTACCAAGAAACTCCCAAAGAGAGAGAGAATTTCATTCCCTCACCAGCTTTTCTGCAGAACGGGCTTTTGTAATCGTTTCTTTTATTGAAAAGAACTAATCCATCAAATTGAAAATGATCATAATTATCAAGTGGTTCTTTTCTATTAGATGAACTCCAGCTGTAGGCACAGCGGGGTGTACAGCATCTGACGTGGCCCGGTCCCTCCTGGCAAGTCAGCCTGCTGCTCCGAGCCCCTCGCACACTGACCCTTAGGAGGCCCATGAAAGAATGACCACAGAGAGCAGCGTCCCAGGGCGAGGCCAGCTGACCTTCTTGTTCTTCCCAAGGAGACACGCCCTCCAGCGACCCTCCCTCCAGCGACCCTCCCTCCAGGGACCCTCCCTCCAGGGACCCTCCCTCCAGGGACCCTCCCTCCAGGGACCCTCCCTCCAGGGACCCTCCCTCCAGGGACCTTCCTCCAGGGACCCTCCCTCCAGGGATCTTCCTCCAGGGACCCTCCGTCCAGGGACCTCCCTCCAGCGACCCTCCCTCCAGCGACCCTCCCTCCAGGGACCCTCCCTCCAGGGACCCTCCCTCCAGGGACCTCCCTCCAGGGACCCTCTCTCCAGGGACCTTCCTCCAGGGACCCTCCCTCCAGGGACCTCCCTCCAGGGACCCTCCCTCCAGCGACCCTCCCTCCAGCGACCCTCCCTCCAGGGACCCTCCCTCCAGGGACCTCCCTCCAGGGACCTTCCTCCAGGGACCCTCCCTCCAGGGACCCTCCCTCCAGGGACCTTCCTCCAGGGACCCTCCCTCCAGGGACCCTCCCTCCAGGGACCTTCCTCCAGGGACCCTCCCTCGGCGACCCTTGGAGGCCACTGTCTGTGGAGATGTCTGACGTGCTGGAGGTCAGTATTAAGAACACCAGGCTTGGTCATCCACACTCTCAGGAACGACTTTACCTTCCTGGGCAGGAGTAGAAGCTGCATGAATGGAGTCAGGATGAGTGCGCCAGGGCAGAGGTGTGCCCAGCCCAGGAGCGCAACAGGGTGGAAGTGCATGCAGCCCAGGGGGGCAGCAGGGTGGAGGTGTGCCCAGGCCAGGCCAGGCGGGCAAGGACCACATGTCCGTCACTGTTTCTTAGAGGGCCTCCGCTGGGTCACACCTAGAGGACAGGGGCGTCGCCTTCAGCCGCCTCGGCTGGGCCTGGGTTGGCTGGGAAGGGGTCGGTCCCTTTAGTGGAGCGCGCACTGCCGAGTCATCGGCACGGGGCTGCAGGAGGCCAGAGGATGGAGCTGGGGGAACATGTGGCACAGCTGTCCTGGGGTCACTGGGGTCACTGAGTGGGGTGTGGTGAGCAACTCAGCCAAACCGCCGACCGCAGAAGCAACCGGCGTCCAGGCTTCTCCGAGGACACGTGGTAGCATCGTGACTAGCACTCCACTTTAGACTCAGCTAGTGTGGAACACACTTATTTTAAGGAATTAGTAACCTCAGAATTGCAATTAAAAAGCATTGAGTGGTTACCAGATGGGATGATTTTAGTCCCCAAAGCAATACGCATTAACATCTTAATATGGCAGGGAAAAATTCTTGCGCTTGGTTTAATCAAAAAGATACTGGGGACAACTTCATATGCATTAGACACATTCTTCTCTAGAACCTTCCATCTAAATATAAATCTTGCTCAGTCAGCCCATTTACACACATTAAACACTACAGGAAACCTAGTTTCATACAGCAAATATTGGCATTCAATGTTCATCAAAATTCCACGTCCCAGTAATTTGGAAAAATAAGTTGGCAGTGTCTTCATGTAGCCAAAGCAGATGGAGAGAACCTGCAGCAACCTGTACTGTCCAGGTAATTTTGGATGGACAGAGACGACTGCATAACCCCCTTCCTTCCAGATCCAGCAGAAGCCCAGGGGACAGGGTGGCCGGTGGACACTAGGGTGAGAGGCCCAGCACCTGTGGGGCTCTGCGTGTTGACCACAGTTCACAGGTCTTACGGAGCACCACACCCGCAGTGACCTAAAGGTGGACAGCGGCCAAGTCCAGAACAAAAGGGGAGGCTGTCCTGAGCATTTCCAGTGAGACAGTTAACTGTCCACCTACACGGCTGAACCATGAACAGAGAGTATCTGGCAGTGGTGTGCAAAGTTCTTAGGAAACAACTGGCTCTTCTGAGTCGCTCTGAGCGATCAGCTTGCCCTGCTCTGAATGTATCTTCGGCAAGGTGGAGCCAACTCGACAAAACTTGAAGTCGGCCCTCTCCTTCCACCATGTGACCTTCCAGGGACAGGCTGCAGGTCCCCAGGTGTGCAAGCGGCTGAGGGCTGGAGATATCAAAAGGACTGACAGACATGCAGGTGGCGGCGTCTGTGTCAATCACAGGAACACAGCCGCATTGCACAGTGACAAGTGGGTGATTCCGGGAGCAGCTTTACAAATGGTGAAGCCAGCTGCTTAGACGGCTTCTTGGCGAGCACCTCAACGTGGACTGAGTGCACCCCCACAGACCTGCTTCCTGACACTCACCACGGGCATCTGCATTCTTAATGTGACCCAACGAATCCTTCCGTTCTGTAGGGTCTGTACTGATTTCCCGTCAGTAGCAGCTTAGGCCTCGGGTGCATCTGTCTGATCAGTCTGGCTAGAGTGGTAAATGAGGACAGGCAGAAATACAGCCAGGATGTTTTGCTAAGAGGCTGACATTCTGAACCCAGTAGGAATGAGAAGAGCAAGGAAATAAACACGCTCGTGTCCAATAAATAAAACGACTGAAACGCACACTACTAACAACAGATGCCTGCATGCCGAGTAATAAGGTCACAAACGTGAACAAGACCTCTGCAGAGAGAACCATGAACCATTAAAACAAAACTCAGCCTTTCCATCCACAAAGCCACAGCACAAGCTCACACTGGAGGGCACAGGGCCTCTTGGATCCGTCTACCTGTAATCAAGTCCTAACTACAAAAGGAAAGTTTTGTTCTTAACTACTCTGACATGTGATGCACTGATCTTGAAATACATGTTAATGGGAATATTGAGCCCAAAATACTTAAAGCTGTGTCAAAAGGTCAAATGAAAACCTGCTATGAACGAGAACACTGAAGACAGTGTGACTTGCTGGGAGAAAACAGTAACGGGCAGATGCAAGGAAACAAACAGCTCAGAACTAGAACAAGGGGCTCTGAATGGGTGCTGGGAAGGAAAGAGCATCTCAAAACGGACGGATGCCCACGGATGGGGAGCACCAAAGCAGCCTGCAGATGCGTCGCAGGCCGCCAGCAAGAGCAAATCTTCTCAGTTCTGAGCATGGAAGGGGGGTTGCAGCCTGCAGACCAACCACTGCGACACGAAGGGTGGCTCTGGGCTCCTGTCGATCGTGCCCTGGTGACCACTAACCTGCTCTGTGTGTGTGTGCGTACGGCGGGCATGTGCTCCGAGTTCCCTTTAGATTCCTGGCCACAGGCTAAGCGGGTGCCCAACCACTCCTTACACAGCCGCCCACGCGCTTCGGAGTGGTGGTGCGACAGTCCTTTCCTCGCTGGAGGAATCAAGTCCTGCATGTTCTGTGCACGTGCCGGTGCTGGGAACAGGCAGCTGGTCCCGCCATCCTGAGCAGGAGTTGGCAGGCGCCCTGTGCTCCCTGCCATGTGCAGCGGTGCCCCCCATGCCCACTGTCGCGCTGTGGGTCGGGACTGTGCTGAAGGCCTGGGCCGCAGCTGGTGCTGCTAAGAGGCGGTAGAAACCTTAGGAGGTGGGCCGAGCTGGGGGAGGCCGGGGTGGGGGGCTGCGCCTCTGAAGGGGAAGTTGGTCCCTGCTCTCTCTGCCCTCCGGCCGCAGAGGGTGAGTGGCTTTGCTCCAATCACAGTTCCCAACCAAGATGCTCGGCTTTGCCCAGCGTGATGGGCCAAGCACGGCACCGAAGCCTCTGAACATGTTGACTGGCGCGGCCCTTTGTTCCTCTGAGCTGATTTTCTTTGGACAGCTGACTACATTTCCATCTTCCAGCTCGGAGCATTCTGGAAGCATCCTGGCTCCTCCACAACCTAGTTGGTAGAGTGTTTAGCTTGCATGCGTCCTTGGCTTCAATGCCCAACAGCTGAAAAGAAGGGAAAAAGGAAAAGCGAGAACAGCAAGGAGGCATCCTTTCTTTCTCCTCGTGTGGGTGTTTCCTTCTCTTACTCTTGCGTCACTTTGCATCTCCCACCCCGGTCCTGGCGGCACCCATTTTCCCAAGGTACACAAGATCTTTGCGGCACAAAGTCGGGGCCCCTTGGAAGCAGGGTGAGTAACCGAGTCGGGGCCCCCTGGAAGCAGGGTGAGTAACCGAGTCGGGGCCCCTTGGAAGCAGGATGAGTAACCGAGTCGGGGCCCCTTGGAAGCAGGATGAGTAACTAAGTTGGGGCCCCCTGGAAGCAGGATGAGTAACTGAGTTGGGGCCCCTTGGAAGCAGGATGAGTAACTAAGTTGGGGCCCCCTGGAAGCAGGATGAATAACCAAGTGCCGTCTTGGCTGCAGAGCATGTGGCATCTGTTTTCAGCAGACACAGAAGAGGGGCGCACGGATGTGTGTGCCTCAGAAACAAGATGGTTCTGAGGGCACCAGTGCACCCCAACCTCACCTGTGTTTTCCCGCCATCTCCTGCTCCACCCAGGGTCTCTTCTTGCACCAGAATCCCAAACTTTTGCTCAACATATACATATAGTAAGTTCGTCTGTCTGAAAACCAAAATTAAGGACATCTTGCAGCTCCCTTCCGGTAATGACCCTCCAAGGACCTTATAGGGTCATGTCTAAAAGCTGCATGATTGGTCACTTCGTTTGCACAGGTACAATACTCATCTGCAACGCAGCTGATTGTGGTCACTCCCCTGCAATTCTAGCACTCGGAAGCTGAGGCAGGGGGAAGGCGGAAGTGGAGGTCAGCCTGAGCTACAGAGGAAGTTCCAGGCTAGCCAGCACCTGAGAGATCCTGGTGCAAGCCAAGCCACCACCCAACCAGCCCACCAACCAATCAACTGACCAATTAACCACCCAACCAGCCAACATATCAATCAACTGACCAACTAACCAAACTGACCAACCAACCAACCAATCAAATGACCAACTAACCTACCATCCAGTCAGCTGACCAGTCAGTCAACTAATCAACCAAACAACTGATCGACCAGTCAACTGACCAACCAACAAGATGACCATTCGACTGACCAATCGACCAACAGACCAATTAACTGACCATCCAACCAAGCAACAGACCAAGTTACTGACCAACTGACTTACCAACCAATCCACCAGCAAACGGATCAACCAAACACCGGCCGACCGACCGACCAACCGACCGACCGACAGAGCAGCTGACCAACCCATCAGCCACCAGTCAGCCGATCACTTAGCCAACCAAACCAGCCAGTGAAACTTCTTAGTACCGAGCCACCTTGTATGCCAAGCATCGATCTGAGTTGGCTGGTGTGAGCTGCACGACCCACAAGACACCATATCTGATCACTAATACTTCATTGTCAGATTTCTGCCTTAATAGTACCATGTGAGATTATATGTTTAATAATGTATTGTCTTGAACGGATTTATGTATCAGTGTTACATTTACCTCATAAAAATTTTAGTATCATTTTATATGCTTGTAAACAACTGTATGTACGGCATTAGGATTTTTGGTAGAGGTTTAATGGAATTCTTCTATCCAAGGCGTTGGGCCACACCATTGTATAGGCAGCTGAACATGGTCTCTTTCTCTTCTACATAAATTGACTTAAGCTTCCTGCCTTTAATGGGGTTACTTTTAGTAAAATTGATTCTTTCTTAATTATGCACTTCAAATGTGTTTTCATATTTATTTGAAAATTAGTCTCGTGTGCCTTTAAAAACGTCTTCTCTACCACTATTTCCTTATTCCTGTTGTGTATAGTTGTTTTCCTTTGGATATAAAGTAGCTATTGATTTGTCTATTGTAGTTTTTTTAAGAAAACTGGATTTTGATTAATGGACTAATAAATGATTTTCACTTTTTAAAATTTGTGTGTGTGTGTGTGTATCAGAGGGCACTGTGTGTCTCTGTGGAGGACCAAGCGTGACTGCGGGGTCATCCTGGATTGCTTCTACCTCTCTTCTGCTTCACTCTGGAATTTCCCAGGTGCAGCTCACCAGGGTCGGAAGTGCAGCCTGCTGCTGTGTCCACCTGATGATTTTATGTGGGACTTGGGAACGAAACACAGGACCTTCTTTTGCATCTTAACTCCTGAGCCCTCTTTTCAGCTTGATTTTTCCTTCTTGATATCATCATTTTCCATTCTTATCTATTTATATCCTTTATTATATTTTTTTGGTCTTTATCTTGAAATTTCCTACTTTTGAGTTAGGCATTAATTTTGAATTTCTCTTCCTTTTTTATTGGAGAGGCATCCAAGAGTTCTTGCCCAGTCGTTGCATTAGGCAATGAGTTTTTGCAATCAGTCTTTACCAGGAATCCTGTGATGTGAGTATATTTGGACCTCAGCAATCAATGGCATGTTCCTCCTAACTTTTTAAGTTTCTACATAGAAAGGTCTTGTCTTTGTTAATATTTTAAAAAATTCTTCTTTTCTGAAATAGGTTTAATATAGGTTGGCCTTGGATTGGCTGTGCAGAAGAGTTTGACTTTGAGTTCCTGATCCTCCTGTCTTCACCTTTTAAAAAATACAGAGAGAGAGAGAGAAAGAGAGAGAGGAAGAGGGAGAGGGAAAGGGGGAGACAGAGAGGGAGAGGGAGACAGAGAGGGAGCAGACAGGGAGAGGGAGAGAGGCAGACAGAGAGGGAGAGGGAGCAGAGAGGGAGAGGGAGAGGGAGCAGAGAGGGAGAGGGAGCAGAGAGGGAGAGGGAGAGGGAGCAGAGAGGGAGAGGGAGAGGGAGAGGGAGCAGAGAGGGAGAGGGAGCAGAGAGGGAGAGAGAGAAGGAGAGGGAGAGACAGAGGGAGAGGGAGAGGGAGAGGGAGCAGAGAGGGAGAGGAAGAGGGAGCAGAGAGGGAGAGGGAGCAGAGAGGGAGAGGAAGAGGGAGCAGAGAGGGAGAGGAAGAGGGAGCAGAGAGGGAGAGGGAGCAGAGAGGGAGAGGAAGAGGGAGCAGAGAGGGAGAGGGAGCAGAGAGGGAGAGGAAGAGGGAGCAGAGAGGGAGAGGGAGAGGGAGAGGGAGCAGAGAGGGAGAGGGAGAGGGAGCAGAGAGGGAGAGCGAGGGAGAATGCATGCACGCATGCGGTGGGTGAAGGTCCGTTCTCTCCTTCCATCACATGTGCTTCTGGGGTTTGAACTCAGGTCTCCAGGTTTGCTCACAGTGCCTTACCACTGAGCTGTCTCACAGCCCTTGTCTTTGTTAATTTACAGTTTTATTGCAATTAGAAAAAAAGGTAATTCTTTGATGACTCTTATTTTTTGTGTGACCCAATTCTCGTCATGATTCTGTAAATGTCCCAGTTTGAGATGTGTGCGTCCTCTGTGCGGGGCGTCTGTGTCACCACACAGCTGCCGGTCGCCTCCCGTGTTACCTCCCGTGGCTGCTTGACCTGTCATGTTCTAAAAATGTGTTAAAAACCTAACATTTCTGCCCTACGATCACGTCTGACGTACGCGCACGTCTGTTTGTGTAGAGGAATTCTAGGGTGCGAAGGCTCTGTTCCCCAGGGGTGCCTGCACACCCACAGTGCTCGCTGTTCGAGGCAGGCTGGCGATGCGTGCTTTCTGATGCTGCATCCGCTTTCGGCCGCCTTCCTCTCTCTTCCTTCCTGACTGCGGTGAGGTGCGCGTGTCAAGGTGGAGAGCGGGCTTGGACGCATGCTCGGCTTCGAGGCTTCTCCTACGAGACTCGTGTGCTCAAAGTTTAGTTCCCGAAGCGGCAGCGTCAGAGGTGGAGTTTCCGGAGAGTGACTGATCGCAAGGGCTGGGACCTCGCCGGTGGATGCATCCATCACGCTGGAGGAGGCGGTGGAGATGTTCGAAGGCAGGTGGTCCTGGCTAGAGGAGACCACTGCAGCCATGCCCTGCAAAGATCTCCCCCTCTCTGTCTCTGTCGCTCTCCTCTGCCGGTCCGTCTCTTTGCTTCCTGGCCACCATAAGGGGACCAGCTTTGCCCTGTCCACCTTTCAGACAAGCTGGCGGGAAGCTCTGAAGCCAAGTGGCTGAACAGACCTTCTTCCACACTGTGTTCACGCATTTCCTCGCAGCACTGAAAGGCTGATTGCTACAACTGCCAAGTGAAATGTCTTCATTTTTGTGTCAATTTAAGCCCCCGAGGCCTGCTGTTGTGGCTTTGGCTTCATAGGTTTTCATGCTGTGGGCACCGGCCAGGACCATGCCTGGCTTCCTGCTTCAGTCTCCTTTGCCGAGGTTCTCTGGCGCCTTCCAATGTTTGGGAAGGTTTTTGGTTGTTCTAGTTGCCTCCTCTGCAGCTGTGTTCTTTCAGAATGTCCGTGTGTTCAGGTGACAGCCTGTCCCAGTTTATTTGGGTCCTTCCCCACATTCAAACCGAAGTTCCCATGTCCTGGAGGGAAACTTGGTTTGTAGGTGTGTGTGTGTGAGTGTGTGTGTGTGTGTGCGCGGGCGCGTGTGCACATGCGCATATGTGCAGGACAGAGGCTGATGCTGGGTGTCTTCTGCCTGGGCCACCAACCTTGAGGCCGCACCTCTCACACTGCAGCTCCGCGCTGCAGCTGACTCACGAGGCCCTGGCTGGCCCGCCTCCTAGTTCTCACCAGCACGAGGTTTCTGTGGGTGCTGCAGTCCTGAACTCGGGCCCTCAGACCTGCACAGCAAGCACTTTACCTGCAGAGCCATCGCCCAGCTCCTGAAGTTCTGCATCTCCATTCTGTCAGGCCATTTGCACAGTATTTGCAAGTCACTCTTCTCCGTGTCCCTGCCTTAATTTTTGAAAAGAATTCCCTTATAGAAAACTGTGGAGAGCAATGTTTATTAATGAGAAGAGCTAATCCATAGATAAAAGGACCCCCATGGCACGGAGCAGCGCTTACACAGACCCCCACATGTAGGCAGGTGAATCCAATGCTCTGATGGTAGATAACACACCCCACAGGTGTGAGGTATGAAACCCCATGGTCGGTATGTGAAAATATTCTGCTAGGCTGCATCTTGTACCAGATACATGCCAATTATGAATAAATTAAATATATATTACAACCATTAACAAAAGACAAGACTTTTTTTTCAATCTTTCAGAAAATCATGGTTCAGGATTCAAAGCTCCACTGAAAGGTCTAATTGGACGGGGTAGAACTCAAAAGCTCTAGTTTAGTAGAGATACCTTTAGCCATTTAAAAGAGACCAGCAGAATAATGTACACCTTGTCAGACTTGCGTTCATTATTATACTGTAGCTATTAAGATACAATTCACCAGTAAACAAGAGGCGTAACTATAGCCATTCTTAACTAAGTGCAGTGTTATGGGAAATGAGTGGACATTCTAGAAAGTGTGTGTTAGCGGCGATGGTGAGACGTGGGCATCTCCATCACTGTTGAGGCAGAAATTTGGACGAGCTTTGTGAAGGGGATTTAGCTGTATCCATCAAACTCTAGATGCGAGTGCCCTTTGACCTAGCCATCCCTCTTCTAGAAGCTTCCAGGGAAACACGAGACGCAGATACAGATGCGCCTGAGCACTTGTGACAATTCTGTTAGGTGAGAGAACTGGAAGTAGATGAAGTTTCCGAGGTAAGGGGGAAGGTTGGTAATGGTAGCCACAGCGTGGACTGCAGCCGTGGGAAGCAGGCGCATAAGAAGTTGGGGCTCTGCTCCCCGCATCAGCCACTTTCTGGGAAGAGAGGCGTAAGCGAGCCCGGGAAGTTGTTTGTAACACAAGAAACACAGTTCCGAGACTTGGTGTCACAGGACCAAGACCGATTGCATCTGGAGCAGGGCTTCACGGCTACGCGTCTCCCTCGCCAGTTTCTAAAACAGGCCCGTTACTTCACAAGTCAAAGAGGGGCCCAGCAAGAGCAGGATCATTCCGAGCGACGCAGTCTCCTCTGAAGCTTCCTGGTCGCCTAAAGCTGCAAGGGAACCAGAAGCAGTGCAGGCTCACGGGAAGCAGTGCCGTCCGGCCAGAACCTCCGGCCAGAACCTTCCTGTCCCGCTAGGTTCTCTCTGCAGAGCTCTGAAATGTCTCCTCTACCCGAGTGGGAGGCGAGACCCCTTTCCGAGGAAGAACCCTGGTTGCGGGCGGTCACTTCCGGGACGGCTGCAGGAAGCCCTTGTGGGGGCTGCTGGACACAGGGCGGTCTGCTGAGACCACTCCCCAGCCTTCCTACCTGCTGTGGTGTGAGCGTGAGCTGGCCCCTGGCTCTCAGCTGCTGTCTGGGAAAGTGCTGGAAACTTAGGTGGTGGCCCACTGCGGAATAGAGTGGCTTCCCCACCATGTTTTGCCCATGCGCTGCTGCCCCGCGTGCAGATGGGACGTGGTGAGCCGGACTCCTGCTCTGGCTACTGGGTCTCTCCTCGCTGCTGTGATGGACGACCCCTAGACTGTGGGCCAGAGCACCCCCGGCCATCTTTTTGCTTCTTCCTGTCAGGTCACAGCAAGCAGAAAACGAATGCACTGCCTGGAACGTCAAGGTAACGGCTTAACACAAAGGGCCACATTAGTGTGTTCTCATAGCTGGCATCCGAACTAAGGACGTACAAGTGGACCAAGAGAAAGGAAAATTCAGAGAATCTTTGTGCGTGACATGGAAAGAAGTGTCCCCGGATGGGCGGTGTGCCGAAGGCGTGGTCCCCAGATGCGGGGGGGGGGGCATCCTTGGTGGCTGGGTCGCCAGGTATCAACTTCATCATTGACTTAACTTACCACTAGGGTCACACTTGGTGGTCACCGGGCAATGGGGCCTGGAAGGAGGACAGAGGCCCCTGTTGGCATGGTCCTCAAGTGGCCCACGTCTTTCTCTGCTCCCTGGTCACCATGAACGAACAGCTTTGCCCCGCCACACACCCGACCACACGCCCAGAAACACTGGAGCTGGCGGCCGGGGACGGTCCTCTGAGAAACGAGTCTTTCATGCTTTAAATTCCTCTCGGGATCTTGTCACAGGGAAGAAAAGCAGATGGAGGGGAGGGTCGCCCAAGCGTTGCTTAGGGTTTGAGGGGAGAGCTGCAAGGCTGCATCACCCCGCCCCCTCCAGACAGAGCGGAAGGACCCTCGGGGCTCACATGCTGGAGGCCACCCAAGTCACAGGCCACGGAGGGGGCGGCAAGGATGAAGATGGGAATGGACAGCGTGCCCCTCAGGTCCAGAGGGCGGGGGCAGCCTTACGGCCACTTACTGCCTCGCTGGACTCAGAGGTGCGTCTGTAACAGGACTCCGTTCACTTTAGCCTCTTCTTTAAAATTCCTGTTTCAGCAGCCAGTTTCCTGACATTACAACATTTTTCCTGAAGTTGAATACTAAGCTTTCCTGGCAGCTACTAATGGAATATTTTGGTGCTAACCTGCTCTTCAGAATTTCATGCACTTGCTCACAATTGAAGAAATAACGTTGGTGGCTCTGCAGTGACTTCCTGCTCCTCTGAGCATCTGCAACTGACTCGGCATCCTCCTCTGCCAGGCTGCACGTCTAGGCTGAGAGCTACTCTCCGCCCCCCACCCAAGAAAGTGCGCTTGGAAAGCAAACAGGCAGAGACCTCCTAAAACGGGCGCGAACCACCACAACTGGGGGTGCATCTCGTTGCAGCTGCAAATCCAAAACACCACGGCGACAAACGCTGAGACTGTGGGGGCTGCAGCTCAGACTGGAAGCGTAGCGGTCCCTGGGTGACAGCTGGCACAGGATGGGCACCCCCATGGCCTCTGTTACCCTCCTGCCCTGGAAACACTGGGGGTCAGTCCTCGGTCCTTAGGGATTCATGAAAAGAGACAAAACTCCATGATTAGGTCTTCAAAAACAAAACAAAATGAACGAAAATAAAGGGAAGGAGTGCGGGGAGACCACCCGCTCGTGTTCAGGTGTGCGCAGACCCCCGAGACTTGAAGATCTTTAGGGCTGGGGAAAGAAAATCCTACCAATTTCAACACCACATTAAATATACTTTACAAGAATTTTTTGAGCCAAAGAAAATAGCGTTGAGATGCCAATTAGGAAGGGCCATTAGGGCTTTCTCCTTCCAGGGAGGGAGGCTCTCAGTCCAGAGGGTGGGACCAACTCTACTCTCTGTCGTCATGACAACCAGCACTTCTAGAAATCAGGCCAAACTCAAGGTCAGCAGGAAGACTGCTGGCAGAGAGAGCGGGAACGCCACCCTCTCAGCAGCCTCGCCAGGTCCCCGCCAGGATGTCACCCGCCAGCCCCATGGGGCCTCCCATACATTTGGTCTGTCTTTACATGTGGGTCCTGCCTTTGCCCACCCCAAGACGCGATCGCAGCACAGTCAGAGCAGGGCGCTATCGACCTGAGGGTATTTAAAGCTGCATGTTTAACAAGCTGGGACCTCTTAATTCAGAATAGTTCCTTTTTGTGCTTGTGTATTTCTGAATTTTCAATGTGGTCTACTTGATAAGCAAGAAAGTCCGGGAACTCATAGCACTTAGACACTGTGGGACACAATGGGCTGGGGGGGGGGGACCTGACAGTCTGGCAGACTATGGGCAGGTGAGTATACTCACACCTCCACACAAAGTGTCTGTCTACAGGTAAGGTATGATCTGTAGTCTGCAGCTCTGAACTTCTTTCTAGTCAGCTGGGAAGCCCTTCAGGAGATTGCTTCTGTGGAAAAACAGGTGATGGTCAGCCCCCTTTCCTAAGCCTTGTGGGGATCTCCTTCCTGACCTCGGAGCCGGCCATCCTGGGCCGGGAGGCAAGCTGCAGCCCAGAAGTGGTCCCTGCGTGGGAGGCGGGCCCAGGAGCCTGTCTATCGCCACCCACAGGGCTTCCCGAGACTCCGCTGACCTCCACGATGGCCCAGCAGCCCCACGCACCTTCCGGTGCATCTGGCCTTTCCAGGGGCTCACACCCCACCCTCTACCACCGTGTCTGCCCGGCTGGGTGAATCCTCCTCTGGCCTTGGCTGGGCCTATGCTTCTCCACTTGGGGTTCAGGGTGATGATCGAAGGGTCAGTCAGCCACCTGTGAAGGGATTCATTCACACGGCCACTGCTGCAGGGGACCACAAAGACAGAAGGCACAGTGGAGCCTTTGCCCCCGACACAAGGTCATGCGGTAGCGACGGCGGCTCCGTCCACCTCCAGGTCCCTGTGGGCTGGGCTCTCTGTCCCCTTCACCTTCTTTCCATCTGTATCTTGCTGGAGGTGGACCCCAAGAGCTTGCTTCTTCATGAGCCAAAGTCTTGACGTCGTCTTAGGTACAGAGCCATGATGAACAAACCTGTCTGTCATGGCGCCTGGAACCAGGGCAGGAGGAAGGCTGCTCGGCCCTCAAGGGAGGGCAAGATACAGCCCTGCGGGGGTGAAGGGCACGATGGAGAGTGGATGAGTGCTAACTACTGCATGTCCCAGAGGTGACCCTGGCTCTTGCCTGTAGGGCTGCCCTTTCCTCCTCGCAACTATGCCCTGCATCTCTGCCCTGCACTAAACCATTCTGGACCACAGGTCTGAGAAATGCAGGAAAGTTGTCAGAACACAGTGATTGGACACCATGCTGCCAGCCCACCAGTGTTCCTGAGCCTTTCTTGATCGCCCTGAAGCATTTCTGTCCCACCAAGCACTTTTTTCTCTTATTATTTTCTGGAGACGGGGTCTTTGTAGTCCGCTTTGTAGTCCATGCTGGCCTGAAGCAGCACGCAGCCCAGGGCTGCTGCGCGTACCTGTCTCCCAAGTACTAGGGACAGAGGCGTGTGAGCCACCAGGCCCGGGTCACATAAACACGTTTCTAGGTAACCTGGAGGCCTCTGGAGTGTGTTGGGACAGCAGACAGACCTGAGGGCTCAACCAGGGCACAACTCGATCACCTCTGCAGGAGCAGCCATCTTGTGCTGGACGTCCTCTCGGGCAGCCATCTTGGCAGCACCCAGTTCTCCTGTGTTCCCTGACCCTAACTCTAACCCTAACCCTAACCCTGAGGCGTTCTCTTGACAGTGAGTGCATGCACTCTCCAGCTACAGCTCTGAGTTGGGGTGGTTTTTGTTCCTTTAACAATCAGTCCTTCGGAATCAAGAGGGACCTGGCCATGCTCAGGAGAGGAAACGAAATCACTGGCTTCCCAGAATGAAGGACAGAGACATCAGGATGACAGAAGCCACTTCCGTTTCTGGTCATTTAATACTGACCCCAGTGAGCAGCTGATCCTATGGTCAGAGCCCTCTCCACTTAAATCTTAAAACCTGCTCTCTCCGTGAGCCACCGGCCCAGGACACCCGGGGCTGCCCAGCGCCCAGGCCCTGGTGGGCGCAACAGCAGCTGACATCCTACAAGGTTGAAGAGTCAGGTGCTGGGTGGGAAGAAGCACAGAGCTGAGGGCTGGCATGTGAGAATCACTCGGGTGGTCGCCCTTTCCATGGCTGTTTTTTCTGTGGCCACCATTCTTGTGGTTGTCCTTCTGTGGCCATCCATCCCCCAGTTGTCCTTCCTGTGGTCTCCCTTCCCATGGGCATCCCTTCCTGCTGTCATCCTTCCATGGACATCACACCTGTGGTCATCCACCCCATGGTTGTCTTCCATCCCGTGGCTGTCTCTTTCGTGGATGTCTTTTCTGTGGCCTTCCTTCCGTGGATGTCCTTGTGTGGCTGTCTCTTCCGTGGATGTCCTTCTTGTGCTCTGCTTTTTAGAAGGCCTTCATGTCCAGGCTTCCACTGCGGCTTCCTTGGAACCTCCTCCCTGCCATTAGATGCTGGTACTTCTCACTGGTAGTAAGAGAGCCACAGTGGTCCTCACTGAACCCACCTTGCTGCCAGCCCCCAAGGAATACCTAACGGGTTGTTGGTAAAGTTCACGGAAATTCAGTTCAATCTGGGGTCAGTGCAGCTCAGAAATTGCGCGTGCTCTTTTTTTCTTTCACTTTGACTAGCACACAGATCTCAAAACATGGAATTCGCACACGGTGGGATAATTTCTCTCTTTTGATGGGGGAATTTTGTCTTTAATCAGGCTGTACTCTAAATGAAAGACATCTGGGGAAACAATCAAAGGCACGGGATGAAAGTCCGCTCTGACTTAAATGGCTGAATGAGTTCTACATTGCGATTGGCCTCCGCATCAGTTATAATTACCGCAGGGCTTCTGGTGTTGTGTGGGGAACGATGCTGTTCAGCTTGCAGAAGGCACAGGTGAGCGGCTCTCC